>JAQPZY010000942.1:0-600000 GCA_029931535.1 Margaritifera margaritifera
TGTGATGGGATATGTGGGAATGTAGGTTGAAAAGGATGTCGTTTGGTAGAGATGTTTTCCCAAACGGTTTGTGTTGGGTTGCTAGGTTGAGATTTTGAAGGGAAGAGGAGCACCTTGTGAGGGGATTTTTGGAGAAGGGGCAAAAGCATGGATGTTTTGCAGTAGGTGAAGGTGGGAAGAAGGCTGACATGAAGGCATCGTGGACAAAGCAGAAAAGAGAAAGAAAAGTTGAGAAAAGAAGGAGAAAGGGGAATTGGGAAAAAGAGTAGGTGTGTACTTGTGTTTGGGATAGGGAGCTGAAGGAAAAGAGAAATGGTGAAAGGGAGAAGAGGATATGAACGTTGGTTAAAAAATGAAATAAGAAATAGTTATAGAGAGAATAAATAGAAGAAAAACGAAAGATGGATAGAATGAAAGAGATTGAAAAAATTGAATAGTAAAGAGAGTGAGTATTTGGTATATTATTGGGAGGGGGAGGGAGGAGAAATTGTTACTGTTGTTAGGAGTGTTATTTGGGAAGGTGATAAGTGGAGAATATGAAGGTTGCATAGCGTGATTGTTATTTTTTGTTTCAATTGGTTGTTTTATTTTATTGTAAGGATTTCTACTATTTTTAATATTTTAGGTTTTATATTTATCTCTTTTAGTTAATATATATGTAAGTGTTGTTTATCAGTAGGGCAGGAGTTACAGGAGTTGTTTTAGTGTGTTATAGGTAGGGTTTCTGGTGGTTATTACTTGGGGTCTTTCCTTTATTTGTTTTATTGGAATTGTCTGTTTGTGGTGTCACTTTGGACTATTTTTGGATGGGGGTGGACTCGGGGTTATAAAATATCTGGTATTGGTGCGGTAGAACCTAGTTGGTGTTTTGCTTTATAATTGGTTAAGGTGGTGGGATAGGTTTTTGGATGTTTCACAATTACACTGCAATTGAAGATGGGTGGCTTATTGTATGAGTGTGGTGTTGTATATCTTTAGTTTTAATGCGCTTCGGGGGGACATGGAGGGTGGTCAAAGGCAGAGGTTTTTTTAATTGTGTGTGTGAAGTGAATTTTTGGAAAGCCATTTTACATTCTGTGGATGCGTGTGCATTTTGGTTTTGTTGCCTGCATTTTGTATGGTTTTTTTGTTGTTGTTGGATTATTCCATTCCACGGATGATGTTTTAAAAATCCTTACAATTTTGTGTGTTTTACAAACAGATTTATATCTTAAAAATTTTTATTTTATTTTCATATCCATGTTATCATAGATTTATAAATGCTGTTTTTTTGGTTTTATGTTTTATATACTTTTTTTTTTTTTACAAAATATTATTTAAAACCATTACATGTGTAAAATTACCTAATGTGTAAATTATAATCTATAATTTTAAAAATGGGAAAAAAAAGTAATGATTAATTTTAATATTTTATCATTTTTTGATTATTGTTTTATTTTATTTTTTTTATTACAATATAATTGTAAAAAATTTTATATTAAATTTTAAAAAAAATTTTTTTTAATTTTTTTAATTTAATTTATTTTTTTATAAAAATAAAATTAAAAAAAATTTGGAAAATATTTTTATTTTTATTTGTATATTATATTATTTTTTTTTATTTTAAATTTTTTTTTTTTTTAAAATTTTTTTTTATTTTTTTTAAAAATTATATATTATTTATATTTAATTTTTTTTTTCATTTATAATTTTTTATATATTTTTTTATTTTATTTATAATATGATAAAAATAATTTGGGAAATATTATTGACAAAATGTAAAAAAAAAATATAAAAATAGAAAATAATATATTTTTTTATAAATTATTTATTTTTATTATGTCTCATTTTTTCTGCTGTGTAATACACCTTATGCATTTTTTATTTTCAGGATTTTTTATCACATCTTTCAGGTTTATCATATATGCCAATCTACATGCAAAACGCTTCTGACATTGAGGTAAAGTAAAGTTGTTTTTTTTATTATTTTAAAAAGTAAACGTACTGTGTCATGCTTTTTGTTATTTATAAAGCCATTCATATCTTTTCACATTTTTCTACCTAAGCAATTGGTTATTAACTTATGTTTTGTTTCCATTTATTTCATGCATTGATGCTTGTTTAAAACATCTGATCAGATCTACAGAGAAAAACAAAAAAAAAAAAAAAAAAAAAGAAAACAAAAAAAATGTTATTACTCCATTTTTGTCTGTTTTGTTTCATGTTTTTTCCATTCACTGAGAGGAAGGAAACACTAAATAAAAATACTAAAAGAGCAAACATCTACTTTGAGTTTTACTTACTAAAGAAAGAAAAAAGCCTTCTGACATTGAACAAACCAAAATGACAAAGTCGCAAAGACAGAAGAAGCAATATGAGTAAAAAAAGTACTCCAATGTTTTTGTTGTTTCATGTTTATTCCATTCCACAGAGAGAAAGGCATATTCATATAGATTGTCCCAATCTACATGCAGAAGCCTTCTTGACATTGGAATGCAACAAACAGAAAACAACAGAAGCAATGCACTCCAATGCTTTTGTTGTTTCTTGTTTATTCCATCCCACTGAGAGGAAGGCATACTCATGTAGATTTATGCCCAATCTACATGCAAAAGCCTTCTGACATTGAAAAGGTCAAGTAAGGTGTCCATCCTATCTTTAGTTTTATTAAATGAAAGTAAACATCCTGTGTCACTTTGGACAAACTCAGAAAAGGATGACAAAATGTCGTCACAAATGCAAGATAAAAGCAATATTGTACTAAGTCGTTATTTACTAGGGAATTATTGGAATCCATTTTACATCTCTGTTTGTGGTCTTCACCTTGTGCATCTTTTTCCACTGCTGATTTCCCCTTGGAGGCCCATTGAACATAAATCTGTTATTGTACTCCAATGCTTGTTTTGTTTCAGGATTATTCCATTCCACGAACAAGAAGACTTATACATCAAGATGAGGCCCAATCTACATGCAAAAGCCTTCTGACATTGAAAAGGTAAAGTAAGGTGTCCATCCTATCTTTAGTTTTATTAAATGAAAGTAAACGTCCTGTGTCACTTTGGACAAATTCAGAAAAGGGTGACAAAATGTCATCACAAAAGCAAGATAGAAGCAATATTGTACTAAGCGGTAATTTGCTAGAGAATTATTGGAAACCATTTTACATCTCTGTTGGTTCTTTTCACCTTGTGCATATTTTTCAACTGCTGATTTCTCCATGGAGGCCCCTGGAAAAAAAATCTGTTATTGTACTCCAATGCTTGTTTTGTTTCAGGATTATTCCATTCCACGGAGAGGAAGAAATATAGATGAAGATGGGGCCCTATCTACATGCAAAATCCTTCTGACATTGAAAAGGTAAAGTAAGGTGTCCATCATATCTTTAGTTTTATTAAATGAAAGTAAACTTCCTGTGTCACTTTGGACAAATTCAGAAAAGGATGTCAAAATGTCACAAAAGCAAGATTGAAGCAATGTTGTACTAAGCGGTAATTTACTTTGGAATTATTGGAAACCATTTTGCATCTCTGTTTGTGGTTTTCACCTTTTTCATCTTTTTCCACTGCTGATTTCCCAATGGAGGCCTCTGGAACAAAAATCTGTTAGTGTACTCCAATGTTTGTTTTGTTTCAGGATTATTCCATTCCACCGACACAAAGAAATATACATGAAGATGGGGTCCAATCTACATGCAAAAGCCTTCTGACATTGAAAAGGTAAAGTAAGGTGTCCATCCTATCTTTAGTTTTATGAAAGTAAATGTCCTGTGTGACTTTGGACAAATTCATAAAAGGATGACAAAATGTCGTCACAAAAGCAAGATAGAATCAATATTGTACTAATTTAGTAGTGAATTATTGGAAGCCATTTTACATCTCTGTTGGTGCTTTTCACCTTGTGCATCTTTTTCCACTGCTGATTTCCCTATGGATATCCCTGGAATAAAATCTGTTATTGTACTCCAATGCTTGTGTTGTTTCAGGATTATTCCATTCCACGGACAGGAAGGCATATACATGAAGATGGGGCCCAATCTACATGCAAAAGCCTTCTGACATTGAAAAGGTAAAGTAAAGTGTCCATGCTATCTTTAGTTTTATTAAATGAAAGTAAACGTCCTGTGTCACTTTGGACAAATTCAGAAAAGGGTGACAAAATGTGGTCACAAAAGCAAGATAGAAGCAATATTGTACTAAGCGGTAATTTGCTAGTTAATTATTGGAAGCCATTTCATATCTCTGTTTGTGCATTTCACCTTGTGCATGTTTTTCCACTGCTGATTTCCCCATGTAGATCACTGAAGAAAAATGTACTCCAATGTTTTTGTTGTTTCATGTTTATTCCATTCCATGGATTGAAAGGCATATTCATATAGATTGGGCCCAATCTACATGCAGAAGCCTTCTTGACATTGGAATGCAAGAAACAGAAAACAACACAAGTAATGCACTCCAATGCTTTTGTTGTTTCATGTTGATTCCATCCCACTGAGAGGAAGGCATATTCATGTAGATTGGGCCCAATCTACATGTATAAGCCTTCCTGACATTGGAAAGGTAAAGAAAGGTTTATAGCCTATCTTTAGTTTTATTAAATGAAAGTAAACGTCCTGTGTCACTTTAGACAAATTCAGTAAAGGATGACAAAATGTCGTCACAAAAGCAAGATAGAAGCAATATTGTACTAAGCGGTAATTTAGTAATGAATTATTGGAAGCCATTTTACATCTCTGTTCGTGCTTTTCACCTTGTGCATCTTTTTCCACTGCTGATTTCCCCATGGATAGCCCCGGAAAAAAATCTGTTATTGTACTCCAATGCTTGTGTTGTTTCAGGATTATTCCATTCCACGGACAGGGAGGCATATACATGAAGATGGGGCCCAATCTACATGCAAAAGCCTTCTGACATTGAAAAGGTAAAGTAAGGTGTCCACTGCTGATTTCCCCATGGAGATCACAGAAAAAAAAAGTACTCCAATGTTTTTGTTGTTTCATGTTTATTCCATTCCACAGAGAGAAAGGCATATTCATTTAGATTGTCCCAATCTACATGCAGAAGCCTTCTTGACATTGGAATGCAACAAACAGAAAACAACAGAAGCAATACACTCCAATGCTTTTGTTGTTTCTTGTTATTTTCCATCCCACTGAGAGGAAGGCATACTCATGTAGATTTATGCCCAATCTACATGCAAAAGCCTTCTGACATTGAAAAGGTCAAGTAAGGTGTCCATCCTATCTTTAGTTTTATTAAATGAAAGTAAACATCCTGTGTCACTTTGGACAAACTCAGAAAAGGATGACAAAATGTCGCCACAAATGCAAGATAAAAGCAATATTGTACTAAGTCGTTATTTACTAGGGAATTATTGGAAACCATTTTACATCTCTGTTTGTGGTCTTCACCTTGTGCATCTTTTTCCACTGCTGATTTCCCCTTGGAGGCCCATTGAACATAAATCTGTTATTGTACTCCAATGCTTGTTTTGTTTCAGGATTATTCCATTCCACGAACAAGAAGACTTATACATCAAGATGAGGCCCAATCTACATGCAACAGCCTTCTGACATTGAAAAGGTAAAGTAAGGTGTCCATCCTATCTTTAGTTTTATTAAATGAAAGTAAACGTCCTGTGTCACTTTGGACAAATTCAGAAAAGGGTGACAAAATGTCATCACAAAAGCAAGATAGAAGCAATATTGTACTAAGCGGTAATTTGCTAGAGAATTATTGGAAACCATTTTACATCTCTGTTGGTGCTTTTCACCTTGTGCATATTTTTCCACTGCTGATTTCCCTATGGATATCCCTGGAATAAAATCTGTTATTGTACTCCAATGCTTGTGTTGTTTCAGGATTATTCCATTCCACGGACAGGGAGGCATATACATGAAGATGGGGCCCAATCTACATGCAAAAGCCTTCTGACATTGAAAAGGTAAAGTAAGGTGTCCACTGCTGATTTCCCCATGGAGATCACAGAAAAAAAAAGTACTCCAATGTTTTTGTTGTTTCATGTTTATTCCATTCCACAGAGAGAAAGGCATATTCATTTAGATTGTCCCAATCTACATGCAGAAGCCTTCTTGACATTGGAATGCAACAAACAGAAAACAACAGAAGCAATACACTCCAATGCTTTTGTTGTTTCTTGTTATTTTCCATCCCACTGAGAGGAAGGCATACTCATGTAGATTTATGCCCAATCTACATGCAAAAGCCTTCTGACATTGAAAAGGTCAAGTTAGGTGTCCATCCTATCTTTAGTTTTATTAAATGAAAGTAAACATCCTGTGTCACTTTGGACAAACTCAGAAAAGGATGACAAAATGTCGTCACAAATGCAAGATAAAAGCAATATTGTACTAAGTCGTTATTTACTAGGGAATTATTGGAAACCATTTTACATCTCTGTTTGTGGTCTTCACCTTGTGCATCTTTTTCCACTGCTGATTTCCCCTTGGAGGCCCATTGAACATAAATCTGTTATTGTACTCCAATGCTTGTTTTGTTTCAGGATTATTCCATTCCACGAACAAGAAGACTTATACATCAAGATGAGGCCCAATCTACATGCAAAAGCCTTCTGACATTGAAAAGGTAAAGTAAGGTGTCCATCCTATCTTTAGTTTTATTAAATGAAAGTAAACGTCCTGTGTCACTTTGGACAAATTCAGAAAAGGGTGACAAAATGTCATCACAAAAGCAAGATAGAAGCAATATTGTACTAAGCGGTAATTTGCTAGAGAATTATTGGAAACCATTTTACATCTCTGTTGGTTCTTTTCACCTTGTGCATATTTTTCAACTGCTGATTTCTCCATGGAGGCCCCTGGAAAAAAAATCTGTTATTGTACTCCAATGCTTGTTTTGTTTCAGGATTATTCCATTCCACGGAGAGGAAGAAATATAGATGAAGATGGGGCCCTATCTACATGCAAAATCCTTCTGACATTGAAAAGGTAAAGTAAGGTGTCCATCATATCTTTAGTTTTATTAAATGAAAGTAAACTTCCTGTGTCACTTTGGACAAATTCAGAAAAGGATGTCAAAATGTCACAAAAGCAAGATTGAAGCAATGTTGTACTAAGCGGTAATTTACTTTGGAATTATTGGAAACCATTTTGCATCTCTGTTTGTGGTTTTCACCTTTTTCATCTTTTTCCACTGCTGATTTCCCAATGGAGGCCTCTGGAACAAAAATCTGTTAGTGTACTCCAATGTTTGTTTTGTTTCAGGATTATTCCATTCCACCGACACAAAGAAATATACATGAAGATGGGGTCCAATCTACATGCAAAAGCCTTCTGACATTGAAAAGGTAAAGTAAGGTGTCCATCCTATCTTTAGTTTTATGAAAGTAAATGTCCTGTGTGACTTTGGACAAATTCATAAAAGGATGACAAAATGTCGTCACAAAAGCAAGATAGAATCAATATTGTACTAATTTAGTAGTGAATTATTGGAAGCCATTTTACATCTCTGTTGGTGCTTTTCACCTTGTGCATCTTTTTCCACTGCTGATTTCCCTATGGATATCCCTGGAATAAAATCTGTTATTGTACTCCAATGCTTGTGTTGTTTCAGGATTATTCCATTCCACGGACAGGAAGGCATATACATGAAGATGGGGCCCAATCTACATGCAAAAGCCTTCTGACATTGAAAAGGTAAAGTAAAGTGTCCATGCTATCTTTAGTTTTATTAAATGAAAGTAAACGTCCTGTGTCACTTTGGACAAATTCAGAAAAGGGTGACAAAATGTGGTCACAAAAGCAAGATAGAAGCAATATTGTACTAAGCGGTAATTTGCTAGTTAATTATTGGAAGCCATTTCATATCTCTGTTTGTGCATTTCACCTTGTGCATGTTTTTCCACTGCTGATTTCCCCATGTAGATCACTGAAGAAAAATGTACTCCAATGTTTTTGTTGTTTCATGTTTATTCCATTCCATGGATTGAAAGGCATATTCATATAGATTGGGCCCAATCTACATGCAGAAGCCTTCTTGACATTGGAATGCAAGAAACAGAAAACAACACAAGTAATGCACTCCAATGCTTTTGTTGTTTCATGTTGATTCCATCCCACTGAGAGGAAGGCATATTCATGTAGATTGGGCCCAATCTACATGTATAAGCCTTCCTGACATTGGAAAGGTAAAGAAAGGTTTATAGCCTATCTTTAGTTTTATTAAATGAAAGTAAACGTCTTGTGTCACTTTAGACAAATTCAGTAAAGGATGACAAAATGTCATCACAAAAGCAAGATAGAAGCAATATTGTACTACGCGGTAATTTAGTAATGAATTATTGGAAGCCATTTTACATCTCTGTTCATGCTTTTCACCTTGTGCATCTTTTTCCACTGCTGATTTCCCCATGGATAGCCCCGGAAAAAAATCTGTTATTGTACTCCAATGCTTGTGTTGTTTCAGGATTATTCCATTCCAAAGACAGGGAGGCATATACATGAAGATGGGGCCCAATCTACATGCAAAAGCCTTCTGACATTGAAAAGGTAAAGTAAGGTGTCCACTGCTGATTTCCCCATGGAGATCACAGAAAAAAAAAGTACTCCAATGTTTTTGTTGTTTCATGTTTATTCCATTCCACAGAGAGAAAGGCATATTCATTTAGATTGTCCCAATCTACATGCAGAAGCCTTCTTGACATTGGAATGCAACAAACAGAAAACAACAGAAGCAATACACTCCAATGCTTTTGTTGTTTCTTGTTATTTTCCATCCCACTGAGAGGAAGGCATACTCATGTAGATTTATGCCCAATCTACATGCAAAAGCCTTCTGACATTGAAAAGGTCAAGTTAGGTGTCCATCCTATCTTTAGTTTTATTAAATGAAAGTAAACATCCTGTGTCACTTTGGACAAACTCAGAAAAGGATGACAAAATGTCGTCACAAATGCAAGATAAAAGCAATATTGTACTAAGTCGTTATTTACTAGGGAATTATTGGAAACCATTTTACATCTCTGTTTGTGGTCTTCACCTTGTGCATCTTTTTCCACTGCTGATTTCCCCTTGGAGGCCCATTGAACATAAATCTGTTATTGTACTCCAATGCTTGTTTTGTTTCAGGATTATTCCATTCCACGAACAAGAAGACTTATACATCAAGATGAGGCCCAATCTACATGCAAAAGCCTTCTGACATTGAAAAGGTAAAGTAAGGTGTCCATCCTATCTTTAGTTTTATTAAATGAAAGTAAACGTCCTGTGTCACTTTGGACAAATTCAGAAAAGGGTGACAAAATGTCATCACAAAAGCAAGATAGAAGCAATATTGTACTAAGCGGTAATTTGCTAGAGAATTATTGGAAACCATTTTACATCTCTGTTGGTTCTTTTCACCTTGTGCATATTTTTCAACTGCTGATTTCTCCATGGAGGCCCCTGGAAAAAAAATCTGTTATTGTACTCCAATGCTTGTTTTGTTTCAGGATTATTCCATTCCACGGAGAGGAAGAAATATAGATGAAGATGGGGCCCTATCTACATGCAAAATCCTTCTGACATTGAAAAGGTAAAGTAAGGTGTCCATCATATCTTTAGTTTTATTAAATGAAAGTAAACTTCCTGTGTCACTTTGGACAAATTCAGAAAAGGATGTCAAAATGTCACAAAAGCAAGATTGAAGCAATGTTGTACTAAGCGGTAATTTACTTTGGAATTATTGGAAACCATTTTGCATCTCTGTTTGTGGTTTTCACCTTTTTCATCTTTTTCCACTGCTGATTTCCCAATGGAGGCCTCTGGAACAAAAATCTGTTAGTGTACTCCAATGTTTGTTTTGTTTCAGGA
This sequence comes from Margaritifera margaritifera, assembly GCA_029931535.1. Taxonomy (NCBI): domain Eukaryota; kingdom Metazoa; phylum Mollusca; class Bivalvia; order Unionida; family Margaritiferidae; genus Margaritifera; species Margaritifera margaritifera. The sequence continues at coordinate 9,806 of JAQPZY010000942.1, forward strand.
TTATTCCATTCCACCGACACAAAGAAATATACATGAAGATGGGGTCCAATCTACATGCAAAAGCCTTCTGACATTGAAAAGGTAAAGTAAGGTGTCCATCCTATCTTTAGTTTTATGAAAGTAAATGTCCTGTGTGACTTTGGACAAATTCATAAAAGGATGACAAAATGTCGTCACAAAAGCAAGATAGAATCAATATTGTACTAATTTAGTAGTGAATTATTGGAAGCCATTTTACATCTCTGTTGGTGCTTTTCACCTTGTGCATCTTTTTCCACTGCTGATTTCCCTATGGATATCCCTGGAATAAAATCTGTTATTGTACTCCAATGCTTGTGTTGTTTCAGGATTATTCCATTCCACGGACAGGAAGGCATATACATGAAGATGGGGCCCAATCTACATGCAAAAGCCTTCTGACATTGAAAAGGTAAAGTAAAGTGTCCATGCTATCTTTAGTTTTATTAAATGAAAGTAAACGTCCTGTGTCACTTTGGACAAATTCAGAAAAGGGTGACAAAATGTGGTCACAAAAGCAAGATAGAAGCAATATTGTACTAAGCGGTAATTTGCTAGTTAATTATTGGAAGCCATTTCATATCTCTGTTTGTGCATTTCACCTTGTGCATGTTTTTCCACTGCTGATTTCCCCATGTAGATCACTGAAGAAAAATGTACTCCAATGTTTTTGTTGTTTCATGTTTATTCCATTCCATGGATTGAAAGGCATATTCATATAGATTGGGCCCAATCTACATGCAGAAGCCTTCTTGACATTGGAATGCAAGAAACAGAAAACAACACAAGTAATGCACTCCAATGCTTTTGTTGTTTCATGTTGATTCCATCCCACTGAGAGGAAGGCATATTCATGTAGATTGGGCCCAATCTACATGTATAAGCCTTCCTGACATTGGAAAGGTAAAGAAAGGTTTATAGCCTATCTTTAGTTTTATTAAATGAAAGTAAACGTCCTGTGTCACTTTAGACAAATTCAGTAAAGGATGACAAAATGTCGTCACAAAAGCAAGATAGAAGCAATATTGTACTAAGCGGTAATTTAGTAATGAATTATTGGAAGCCATTTTACATCTCTGTTCGTGCTTTTCACCTTGTGCATCTTTTTCCACTGCTGATTTCCCCATGGATAGCCCCGGAAAAAAATCTGTTATTGTACTCCAATGCTTGTGTTGTTTCAGGATTATTCCATTCCACGGACAGGGAGGCATATACATGAAGATGGGGCCCAATCTACATGCAAAAGCCTTCTGACATTGAAAAGGTAAAGTAAGGTGTCCACTGCTGATTTCCCCATGGAGATCACAGAAAAAAAAAGTACTCCAATGTTTTTGTTGTTTCATGTTTATTCCATTCCACAGAGAGAAAGGCATATTCATATAGATTGTCCCAATCTACATGCAGAAGCCTTCTTGACATTGGAATGCAACAAACAGAAAACAACAGAAGCAATGCACTCCAATGCTTTTGTTGTTTCTTGTTATTTTCCATCCCACTGAGAGGAAGGCATACTCATGTAGATTTATGCCCAATCTACATGCAAAAGCCTTCTGACATTGAAAAGGTCAAGTAAGGTGTCCATCCTATCTTTAGTTTTATTAAATGAAAGTAAACATCCTGTGTCACTTTGGACAAACTCAGAAAAGGATGACAAAATGTCGTCACAAATGCAAGATAAAAGCAATATTGTACTAAGTCGTTATTTACTAGGGAATTATTGGAATCCATTTTACATCTCTGTTTGTGGTCTTCACCTTGTGCATCTTTTTCCACTGCTGATTTCCCCTTGGAGGCCCATTGAACATAAATCTGTTATTGTACTCCAATGCTTGTTTTGTTTCAGGATTATTCCATTCCACGAACAAGAAGACTTATACATCAAGATGAGGCCCAATCTACATGCAAAAGCCTTCTGACATTGAAAAGGTAAAGTAAGGTGTCCATCCTATCTTTAGTTTTATTAAATGAAAGTAAACGTCCTGTGTCACTTTGGACAAATTCAGAAAAGGGTGACAAAATGTCATCACAAAAGCAAGATAGAAGCAATATTGTACTAAGCGGTAATTTGCTAGAGAATTATTGGAAACCATTTTACATCTCTGTTGGTTCTTTTCACCTTGTGCATATTTTTCAACTGCTGATTTCTCCATGGAGGCCCCTGGAAAAAAAATCTGTTATTGTACTCCAATGCTTGTTTTGTTTCAGGATTATTCCATTCCACGGAGAGGAAGAAATATAGATGAAGATGGGGCCCTATCTACATGCAAAATCCTTCTGACATTGAAAAGGTAAAGTAAGGTGTCCATCATATCTTTAGTTTTATTAAATGAAAGTAAACTTCCTGTGTCACTTTGGACAAATTCAGAAAAGGATGTCAAAATGTCACAAAAGCAAGATTGAAGCAATGTTGTACTAAGCGGTAATTTACTTTGGAATTATTGGAAACCATTTTGCATCTCTGTTTGTGGTTTTCACCTTTTTCATCTTTTTCCACTGCTGATTTCCCAATGGAGGCCTCTGGAACAAAAATCTGTTAGTGTACTCCAATGTTTGTTTTGTTTCAGGATTATTCCATTCCACCGACACAAAGAAATATACATGAAGATGGGGTCCAATCTACATGCAAAAGCCTTCTGACATTGAAAAGGTAAAGTAAGGTGTCCATCCTATCTTTAGTTTTATGAAAGTAAATGTCCTGTGTGACTTTGGACAAATTCATAAAAGGATGACAAAATGTCGTCACAAAAGCAAGATAGAATCAGTATTGTACTAATTTAGTAGTGAATTATTGGAAGCCATTTTACATCTCTGTTGGTGCTTTTCACCTTGTGCATCTTTTTCCACTGCTGATTTCCCTATGGATATCCCTGGAATAAAATCTGTTATTGTACTCCAATGCTTGTGTTGTTTCAGGATTATTCCATTCCACGGACAGGAAGGCATATACATGAAGATGGGGCCCAATCTACATGCAAAAGCCTTCTGACATTGAAAAGGTAAAGTAAAGTGTCCATGCTATCTTTAGTTTTATTAAATGAAAGTAAACGTCCTGTGTCACTTTGGACAAATTCAGAAAAGGGTGACAAAATGTGGTCACAAAAGCAAGATAGAAGCAATATTGTACTAAGCGGTAATTTGCTAGTTAATTATTGGAAGCCATTTCATATCTCTGTTTGTGCATTTCACCTTGTGCATGTTTTTCCACTGCTGATTTCCCCATGTAGATCACTGAAGAAAAATGTACTCCAATGTTTTTGTTGTTTCATGTTTATTCCATTCCATGGATTGAAAGGCATATTCATATAGATTGGGCCCAATCTACATGCAGAAGCCTTCTTGACATTGGAATGCAAGAAACAGAAAACAACACAAGTAATGCACTCCAATGCTTTTGTTGTTTCATGTTGATTCCATCCCACTGAGAGGAAGTCATATTCATGTAGATTGGGCCCAATCTACATGTATAAGCCTTCCTGACATTGGAAAGGTAAAGAAAGGTTTATAGCCTATCTTTAGTTTTATTAAATGAAAGTAAACGTCCTGTGTCACTTTAGACAAATTCAGTAAAGGATGACAAAATGTCATCACAAAAGCAAGATAGAAGCAATATTGTACTACGCGGTAATTTAGTAATGAATTATTGGAAGCCATTTTACATCTCTGTTCATGCTTTTCACCTTGTGCATATTTTTCAACTGCTGATTTCTCCATGGAGGCCCCTGGAAAAAAAATCTGTTATTGTACTCCAATGCTTGTGTTGTTTCAGGATTATTCCATTCCACGGAGAGGAAGAAATATAGATGAAGATGGGGCCCTATCTACATGTAAAATCCTTCTGACATTGAAAAGGTAAAGTAAGGTGTCCATCATATCTTTAGTTTTATTAAATGAAAGTAAACTTCCTGTGTCACTTTGGACAAATTCAGAAAAGGATGTCAAAATGTCACAAAAGCAATATTGAAGCAATGTTGTACTAAGCGGTAATTTACTTTGGAATTATTGGAAACCATTTTGCATCTCTGTTTGTGGTTTTCACCTTTTTCATCTTTTTCCACTGCTGATTTCCCAATGGAGGCCTCTGGAACAAAAATCTGTTAGTGTACTCCAATGTTTGTTTTGTTTCAGGATTATTCCATTCCACCGACACAAAGAAATATACATGAAGATGGGGTCCAATCTACATGCAAAAGCCTTCTGACATTGAAAAGGTAAAGTAAGGTGTCCATCCTATCTTTAGTTTTATGAAAGTAAATGTCCTGTGTGACTTTGGACAAATTCATAAAAGGATGACAAAATGTCGTCACAAAAGCAAGATAGAATCAATATTGTACTAATTTAGTAGTGAATTATTGGAAGCCATTTTACATCTCTGTTGGTGCTTTTCACCTTGTGCATCTTTTTCCACTGCTGATTTCCCTATGGATATCCCTGGAATAAAATCTGTTATTGTACTCCAATGCTTGTGTTGTTTCAGGATTATTCCATTCCACGGACAGGAAGGCATATACATGAAGATGGGGCCCAATCTACATGCAAAAGCCTTCTGACATTGAAAAGGTAAAGTAAAGTGTCCATGCTATCTTTAGTTTTATTAAATGAAAGTAAACGTCCTGTGTCACTTTGGACAAATTCAGAAAAGGGTGACAAAATGTGGTCACAAAAGCAAGATAGAAGCAATATTGTACTAAGCGGTAATTTGCTAGTTAATTATTGGAAGCCATTTCATATCTCTGTTTGTGCATTTCACCTTGTGCATGTTTTTCCACTGCTGATTTCCCCATGTAGATCACTGAAGAAAAATGTACTCCAATGTTTTTGTTGTTTCATGTTTATTCCATTCCATGGATTGAAAGGCATATTCATATAGATTGGGCCCAATCTACATGCAGAAGCCTTCTTGACATTGGAATGCAAGAAACAGAAAACAACACAAGTAATGCACTCCAATGCTTTTGTTGTTTCATGTTGATTCCATCCCACTGAGAGGAAGGCATATTCATGTAGATTGGGCCCAATCTACATGTATAAGCCTTCCTGACATTGGAAAGGTAAAGAAAGGTTTATAGCCTATCTTTAGTTTTATTAAATGAAAGTAAACGTCCTGTGTCACTTTAGACAAATTCAGTAAAGGATGACAAAATGTCGTCACAAAAGCAAGATAGAAGCAATATTGTACTAAGCGGTAATTTAGTAATGAATTATTGGAAGCCATTTTACATCTCTGTTCGTGCTTTTCACCTTGTGCATCTTTTTCCACTGCTGATTTCCCCATGGATAGCCCCGGAAAAAAATCTGTTATTGTACTCCAATGCTTGTGTTGTTTCAGGATTATTCCATTCCACGGACAGGGAGGCATATACATGAAGATGGGGCCCAATCTACATGCAAAAGCCTTCTGACATTGAAAAGGTAAAGTAAGGTGTCCACTGCTGATTTCCCCATGGAGATCACAGAAAAAAAAAGTACTCCAATGTTTTTGTTGTTTCATGTTTATTCCATTCCACAGAGAGAAAGGCATATTCATTTAGATTGTCCCAATCTACATGCAGAAGCCTTCTTGACATTGGAATGCAACAAACAGAAAACAACAGAAGCAATGCACGCCAATGCTTTTGTTGTTTCTTGTTTATTCCATCCCACTGAGAGGAAGGCATACTCATGTAGATTTATGCCCAATCTACATGCAAAAGCCTTCTGACATTGAAAAGGTCAAGTTAGGTGTCCATCCTATCTTTAGTTTTATTAAATGAAAGTAAACATCCTGTGTCACTTTGGACAAACTCAGAAAAGGATGACAAAATGTCGTCACAAATGCAAGATAAAAGCAATATTGTACTAAGTCGTTATTTACTAGGGAATTATTGGAATCCATTTTACATCTCTGTTTGTGGTCTTCACCTTGTGCATCTTTTTCCACTGCTGATTTCCCCTTGGAGGCCCATTGAACATAAATCTGTTATTGTACTCCAATGCTTGTTTTGTTTCAGGATTATTCCATTCCACGAACAAGAAGACTTATACATCAAGATGAGGCCCAATCTACATGCAAAAGCCTTCTGACATTGAAAAGGTAAAGTAAGGTGTCCATCCTATCTTTAGTTTTATTAAATGAAAGTAAACGTCCTGTGTCACTTTGGACAAATTCAGAAAAGGGTGACAAAATGTCATCACAAAAGCAAGATAGAAGCAATATTGTACTAAGCGGTAATTTGCTAGAGAATTATTGGAAACCATTTTACATCTCTGTTGGTTCTTTTCACCTTGTGCATATTTTTCAACTGCTGATTTCTCCATGGAGGCCCCTGGAAAAAAAATCTGTTATTGTACTCCAATGCTTGTTTTGTTTCAGGATTATTCCATTCCACGGAGAGGAAGAAATATAGATGAAGATGGGGCCCTATCTACATGCAAAATCCTTCTGACATTGAAAAGGTAAAGTAAGGTGTCCATCATATCTTTAGTTTTATTAAATGAAAGTAAACTTCCTGTGTCACTTTGGACAAATTCAGAAAAGGATGTCAAAATGTCACAAAAGCAAGATTGAAGCAATGTTGTACTAAGCGGTAATTTACTTTGGAATTATTGGAAACCATTTTGCATCTCTGTTTGTGGTTTTCACCTTTTTCATCTTTTTCCACTGCTGATTTCCCAATGGAGGCCTCTGGAACAAAAATCTGTTAGTGTACTCCAATGTTTGTTTTGTTTCAGGATTATTCCATTCCACCGACACAAAGAAATATACATGAAGATGGGGTCCAATCTACATGCAAAAGCCTTCTGACATTGAAAAGGTAAAGTAAGGTGTCCATCCTATCTTTAGTTTTATGAAAGTAAATGTCCTGTGTGACTTTGGACAAATTCATAAAAGGATGACAAAATGTCGTCACAAAAGCAAGATAGAATCAATATTGTACTAATTTAGTAGTGAATTATTGGAAGCCATTTTACATCTCTGTTGGTGCTTTTCACCTTGTGCATCTTTTTCCACTGCTGATTTCCCTATGGATATCCCTGGAATAAAATCTGTTATTGTACTCCAATGCTTGTGTTGTTTCAGGATTATTCCATTCCACGGACAGGAAGGCATATACATGAAGATGGGGCCCAATCTACATGCAAAAGCCTTCTGACATTGAAAAGGTAAAGTAAAGTGTCCATGCTATCTTTAGTTTTATTAAATGAAAGTAAACGTCCTGTGTCACTTTGGACAAATTCAGAAAAGGGTGACAAAATGTGGTCACAAAAGCAAGATAGAAGCAATATTGTACTAAGCGGTAATTTGCTAGTTAATTATTGGAAGCCATTTCATATCTCTGTTTGTGCATTTCACCTTGTGCATGTTTTTCCACTGCTGATTTCCCCATGTAGATCACTGAAGAAAAATGTACTCCAATGTTTTTGTTGTTTCATGTTTATTCCATTCCATGGATTGAAAGGCATATTCATATAGATTGGGCCCAATCTACATGCAGAAGCCTTCTTGACATTGGAATGCAAGAAACAGAAAACAACACAAGTAATGCACTCCAATGCTTTTGTTGTTTCATGTTGATTCCATCCCACTGAGAGGAAGGCATATTCATGTAGATTGGGCCCAATCTACATGTATAAGCCTTCCTGACATTGGAAAGGTAAAGAAAGGTTTATAGCCTATCTTTAGTTTTATTAAATGAAAGTAAACGTCCTGTGTCACTTTAGACAAATTCAGTAAAGGATGACAAAATGTCGTCACAAAAGCAAGATAGAAGCAATATTGTACTAAGCGGTAATTTAGTAATGAATTATTGGAAGCCATTTTACATCTCTGTTCGTGCTTTTCACCTTGTGCATCTTTTTCCACTGCTGATTTCCCCATGGATAGCCCCGGAAAAAAATCTGTTATTGTACTCCAATGCTTGTGTTGTTTCAGGATTATTCCATTCCACGGACAGGGAGGCATATACATGAAGATGGGGCCCAATCTACATGCAAAAGCCTTCTGACATTGAAAAGGTAAAGTAAGGTGTCCACTGCTGATTTCCCCATGGAGATCACAGAAAAAAAAAGTACTCCAATGTTTTTGTTGTTTCATGTTTATTCCATTCCACAGAGAGAAAGGCATATTCATTTAGATTGTCCCAATCTACATGCAGAAGCCTTCTTGACATTGGAATGCAACAAACAGAAAACAACAGAAGCAATACACTCCAATGCTTTTGTTGTTTCTTGTTATTTTCCATCCCACTGAGAGGAAGGCATACTCATGTAGATTTATGCCCAATCTACATGCAAAAGCCTTCTGACATTGAAAAGGTCAAGTTAGGTGTCCATCCTATCTTTAGTTTTATTAAATGAAAGTAAACATCCTGTGTCACTTTGGACAAACTCAGAAAAGGATGACAAAATGTCGTCACAAATGCAAGATAAAAGCAATATTGTACTAAGTCGTTATTTACTAGGGAATTATTGGAAACCATTTTACATCTCTGTTTGTGGTCTTCACCTTGTGCATCTTTTTCCACTGCTGATTTCCCCTTGGAGGCCCATTGAACATAAATCTGTTATTGTACTCCAATGCTTGTTTTGTTTCAGGATTATTCCATTCCACGAACAAGAAGACTTATACATCAAGATGAGGCCCAATCTACATGCAAAAGCCTTCTGACATTGAAAAGGTAAAGTAAGGTGTCCATCCTATCTTTAGTTTTATTAAATGAAAGTAAACGTCCTGTGTCACTTTGGACAAATTCAGAAAAGGGTGACAAAATGTCATCACAAAAGCAAGATAGAAGCAATATTGTACTAAGCGGTAATTTGCTAGAGAATTATTGGAAACCATTTTACATCTCTGTTGGTGCTTTTCACCTTGTGCATATTTTTCCACTGCTGATTTCCCTATGGATATCCCTGGAATAAAATCTGTTATTGTACTCCAATGCTTGTGTTGTTTCAGGATTATTCCATTCCACGGACAGGGAGGCATATACATGAAGATGGGGCCCAATCTACATGCAAAAGCCTTCTGACATTGAAAAGGTAAAGTAAGGTGTCCACTGCTGATTTCCCCATGGAGATCACAGAAAAAAAAAGTACTCCAATGTTTTTGTTGTTTCATGTTTATTCCATTCCACAGAGAGAAAGGCATATTCATTTAGATTGTCCCAATCTACATGCAGAAGCCTTCTTGACATTGGAATGCAACAAACAGAAAACAACAGAAGCAATACACTCCAATGCTTTTGTTGTTTCTTGTTATTTTCCATCCCACTGAGAGGAAGGCATACTCATGTAGATTTATGCCCAATCTACATGCAAAAGCCTTCTGACATTGAAAAGGTCAAGTTAGGTGTCCATCCTATCTTTAGTTTTATTAAATGAAAGTAAACATCCTGTGTCACTTTGGACAAACTCAGAAAAGGATGACAAAATGTCGCCACAAATGCAAGATAAAAGCAATATTGTACTAAGTCGTTATTTACTAGGGAATTATTGGAAACCATTTTACATCTCTGTTTGTGGTCTTCACCTTGTGCATCTTTTTCCACTGCTGATTTCCCCTTGGAGGCCCATTGAACATAAATCTGTTATTGTACTCCAATGCTTGTTTTGTTTCAGGATTATTCCATTCCACGAACAAGAAGACTTATACATCAAGATGAGGCCCAATCTACATGCAAAAGCCTTCTGACATTGAAAAGGTAAAGTAAGGTGTCCATCCTATCTTTAGTTTTATTAAATGAAAGTAAACGTCCTGTGTCACTTTGGACAAATTCAGAAAAGGGTGACAAAATGTCATCACAAAAGCAAGATAGAAGCAATATTGTACTAAGCGGTAATTTGCTAGAGAATTATTGGAAACCATTTTACATCTCTGTTGGTTCTTTTCACCTTGTGCATATTTTTCAACTGCTGATTTCTCCATGGAGGCCCCTGGAAAAAAAATCTGTTATTGTACTCCAATGCTTGTTTTGTTTCAGGATTATTCCATTCCACGGAGAGGAAGAAATATAGATGAAGATGGGGCCCTATCTACATGCAAAATCCTTCTGACATTGAAAAGGTAAAGTAAGGTGTCCATCATATCTTTAGTTTTATTAAATGAAAGTAAACTTCCTGTGTCACTTTGGACAAATTCAGAAAAGGATGTCAAAATGTCACAAAAGCAAGATTGAAGCAATGTTGTACTAAGCGGTAATTTACTTTGGAATTATTGGAAACCATTTTGCATCTCTGTTTGTGGTTTTCACCTTTTTCATCTTTTTCCACTGCTGATTTCCCAATGGAGGCCTCTGGAACAAAAATCTGTTAGTGTACTCCAATGTTTGTTTTGTTTCAGGATTATTCCATTCCACCGACACAAAGAAATATACATGAAGATGGGGTCCAATCTACATGCAAAAGCCTTCTGACATTGAAAAGGTAAAGTAAGGTGTCCATCCTATCTTTAGTTTTATGAAAGTAAATGTCCTGTGTGACTTTGGACAAATTCATAAAAGGATGACAAAATGTCGTCACAAAAGCAAGATAGAATCAATATTGTACTAATTTAGTAGTGAATTATTGGAAGCCATTTTACATCTCTGTTGGTGCTTTTCACCTTGTGCATCTTTTTCCACTGCTGATTTCCCTATGGATATCCCTGGAATAAAATCTGTTATTGTACTCCAATGCTTGTGTTGTTTCAGGATTATTCCATTCCACGGACAGGAAGGCATATACATGAAGATGGGGCCCAATCTACATGCAAAAGCCTTCTGACATTGAAAAGGTAAAGTAAAGTGTCCATGCTATCTTTAGTTTTATTAAATGAAAGTAAACGTCCTGTGTCACTTTGGACAAATTCAGAAAAGGGTGACAAAATGTGGTCACAAAAGCAAGATAGAAGCAATATTGTACTAAGCGGTAATTTGCTAGTTAATTATTGGAAGCCATTTCATATCTCTGTTTGTGCATTTCACCTTGTGCATGTTTTTCCACTGCTGATTTCCCCATGTAGATCACTGAAGAAAAATGTACTCCAATGTTTTTGTTGTTTCATGTTTATTCCATTCCATGGATTGAAAGGCATATTCATATAGATTGGGCCCAATCTACATGCAGAAGCCTTCTTGACATTGGAATGCAAGAAACAGAAAACAACACAAGTAATGCACTCCAATGCTTTTGTTGTTTCATGTTGATTCCATCCCACTGAGAGGAAGGCATATTCATGTAGATTGGGCCCAATCTACATGTATAAGCCTTCCTGACATTGGAAAGGTAAAGAAAGGTTTATAGCCTATCTTTAGTTTTATTAAATGAAAGTAAACGTCCTGTGTCACTTTAGACAAATTCAGTAAAGGATGACAAAATGTCGTCACAAAAGCAAGATAGAAGCAATATTGTACTAAGCGGTAATTTAGTAATGAATTATTGGAAGCCATTTTACATCTCTGTTCGTGCTTTTCACCTTGTGCATCTTTTTCCACTGCTGATTTCCCCATGGATAGCCCCGGAAAAAAATCTGTTATTGTACTCCAATGCTTGTGTTGTTTCAGGATTATTCCATTCCACGGACAGGGAGGCATATACATGAAGATGGGGCCCAATCTACATGCAAAAGCCTTCTGACATTGAAAAGGTAAAGTAAGGTGTCCACTGCTGATTTCCCCATGGAGATCACAGAAAAAAAAAGTACTCCAATGTTTTTGTTGTTTCATGTTTATTCCATTCCACAGAGAGAAAGGCATATTCATTTAGATTGTCCCAATCTACATGCAGAAGCCTTCTTGACATTGGAATGCAACAAACAGAAAACAACAGAAGCAATGCACGCCAATGCTTTTGTTGTTTCTTGTTTATTCCATCCCACTGAGAGGAAGGCATACTCATGTAGATTTATGCCCAATCTACATGCAAAAGCCTTCTGACAAGGTCAAGTAAGGTGTCCATCCTATCTTTAGTTTTATTAAATGAAAGTAAACATCCTGTGTCACTTTGGACAAACTCAGAAAAGGATGACAAAATGTCGTCACAAATGCAAGATAAAAGCAATATCGTACTAAGTCGTTATTTACTAGGGAATTATTGGAATCCATTTTACATCTCTGTTTGTGGTCTTCACCTTGTGCGTCTTTTTCCACTGCTGATTTCCCCTTGGAGGCCCATTGAACATAAATCTGTTGTTGTACTCCAATGCTTGTTTTGTTTCAGGATTATTCCATTCCACGAACAAGAAGACTTATACATCAAGATGGGGCCCAATCTACATGCAAAAGCCTTCTGACATTGAAAAGGTAAAGTAAGGTGTCCATCCTATCTTTAGTTTTATTAAATGAAAGTAAACGTCCTGTGTCACTTTGGACAAATTCAGAAAAGGGTGACAAAATGTCATCACAAAAGCAAGATAGAAGCAATATTGTACTAAGCGGTAATTTGCTAGAGAATTATTGGAAACCATTTTACATCTCTGTTGGTTCTTTTCACCTTGTGCATATTTTTCAACTGCTGATTTCTCCATGGAGGCCCCTGGAAAAAAAATCTGTTATTGTACTCCAATGCTTGTTTTGTTTCAGGATTATTCCATTCCACGGAGAGGAAGAAATATAGATGAAGATGGGGCCCTATCTACATGCAAAATCCTTCTGACATTGAAAAGGTAAAGTAAGGTGTCCATCATATCTTTAGTTTTATTAAATGAAAGTAAACTTCCTGTGTCACTTTGGACAAATTCAGAAAAGGATGTCAAAATGTCACAAAAGCAAGATTGAAGCAATGTTGTACTAAGCGGTAATTTACTTTGGAATTATTGGAAACCATTTTGCATCTCTGTTTGTGGTTTTCACCTTTTTCATCTTTTTCCACTGCTGATTTCCCAATGGAGGCCTCTGGAACAAAAATCTGTTAGTGTACTCCAATGTTTGTTTTGTTTCAGGATTATTCCATTCCACCGACACAAAGAAATATACATGAAGATGGGGTCCAATCTACATGCAAAAGCCTTCTGACATTGAAAAGGTAAAGTAAGGTGTCCATCCTATCTTTAGTTTTATGAAAGTAAATGTCCTGTGTGACTTTGGACAAATTCATAAAAGGATGACAAAATGTCGTCACAAAAGCAAGATAGAATCAATATTGTACTAATTTAGTAGTGAATTATTGGAAGCCATTTTACATCTCTGTTGGTGCTTTTCACCTTGTGCATCTTTTTCCACTGCTGATTTCCCTATGGATATCCCTGGAATAAAATCTGTTATTGTACTCCAATGCTTGTGTTGTTTCAGGATTATTCCATTCCACGGACAGGAAGGCATATACATGAAGATGGGGCCCAATCTACATGCAAAAGCCTTCTGACATTGAAAAGGTAAAGTAAAGTGTCCATGCTATCTTTAGTTTTATTAAATGAAAGTAAACGTCCTGTGTCACTTTGGACAAATTCAGAAAAGGGTGACAAAATGTGGTCACAAAAGCAAGATAGAAGCAATATTGTACTAAGCGGTAATTTGCTAGTTAATTATTGGAAGCCATTTCATATCTCTGTTTGTGCATTTCACCTTGTGCATGTTTTTCCACTGCTGATTTCCCCATGTAGATCACTGAAGAAAAATGTACTCCAATGTTTTTGTTGTTTCATGTTTATTCCATTCCATGGATTGAAAGGCATATTCATATAGATTGGGCCCAATCTACATGCAGAAGCCTTCTTGACATTGGAATGCAAGAAACAGAAAACAACACAAGTAATGCACTCCAATGCTTTTGTTGTTTCATGTTGATTCCATCCCACTGAGAGGAAGGCATATTCATGTAGATTGGGCCCAATCTACATGTATAAGCCTTCCTGACATTGGAAAGGTAAAGAAAGGTTTATAGCCTATCTTTAGTTTTATTAAATGAAAGTAAACGTCCTGTGTCACTTTAGACAAATTCAGTAAAGGATGACAAAATGTCGTCACAAAAGCAAGATAGAAGCAATATTGTACTAAGCGGTAATTTAGTAATGAATTATTGGAAGCCATTTTACATCTCTGTTCGTGCTTTTCACCTTGTGCATCTTTTTCCACTGCTGATTTCCCCATGGATAGCCCCGGAAAAAAATCTGTTATTGTACTCCAATGCTTGTGTTGTTTCAGGATTATTCCATTCCACGGACAGGGAGGCATATACATGAAGATGGGGCCCAATCTACATGCAAAAGCCTTCTGACATTGAAAAGGTAAAGTAAGGTGTCCACTGCTGATTTCCCCATGGAGATCACAGAAAAAAAAAGTACTCCAATGTTTTTGTTGTTTCATGTTTATTCCATTCCACAGAGAGAAAGGCATATTCATTTAGATTGTCCCAATCTACATGCAGAAGCCTTCTTGACATTGGAATGCAACAAACAGAAAACAACAGAAGCAATACACTCCAATGCTTTTGTTGTTTCTTGTTATTTTCCATCCCACTGAGAGGAAGGCATACTCATGTAGATTTATGCCCAATCTACATGCAAAAGCCTTCTGACATTGAAAAGGTCAAGTTAGGTGTCCATCCTATCTTTAGTTTTATTAAATGAAAGTAAACATCCTGTGTCACTTTGGACAAACTCAGAAAAGGATGACAAAATGTCGCCACAAATGCAAGATAAAAGCAATATTGTACTAAGTCGTTATTTACTAGGGAATTATTGGAAACCATTTTACATCTCTGTTTGTGGTCTTCACCTTGTGCATCTTTTTCCACTGCTGATTTCCCCTTGGAGGCCCATTGAACATAAATCTGTTATTCTACTCCAATGCTTGTTTTGTTTCAGGATTATTCCATTCCACGAACAAGAAGACTTATACATCAAGATGAGGCCCAATCTACATGCAACAGCCTTCTGACATTGAAAAGGTAAAGTAAGGTGTCCATCCTATCTTTAGTTTTATTAAATGAAAGTAAACGTCCTGTGTCACTTTGGACAAATTCAGAAAAGGGTGACAAAATGTCATCACAAAAGCAAGATAGAAGCAATATTGTACTAAGCGGTAATTTGCTAGAGAATTATTGGAAACCATTTTACATCTCTGTTGGTGCTTTTCACCTTGTGCATATTTTTCCACTGCTGATTTCCCTATGGATATCCCTGGAATAAAATCTGTTATTGTACTCCAATGCTTGTGTTGTTTCAGGATTATTCCATTCCACGGACAGGAAGGCATATACATGAAGATGGGGCCCAATCTACATGCAAAAGCCTTCTGACATTGAAAAGGTAAAGTAAGGTGTCCACTGCTGATTTCCCCATGGAGATCACAGAAAAAAAAAGTACTCCAATGTTTTTGTTGTTTCATGTTTATTCCATTCCACAGAGAGAAAGGCATATTCATTTAGATTGTCCCAATCTACATGCAGAAGCCTTCTTGACATTGGAATGCAACAAACAGAAAACAACAGAAGCAATACACTCCAATGCTTTTGTTGTTTCTTGTTATTTTCCATCCCACTGAGAGGAAGGCATACTCATGTAGATTTATGCCCAATCTACATGCAAAAGCCTTCTGACATTGAAAAGGTCAAGTTAGGTGTCCATCCTATCTTTAGTTTTATTAAATGAAAGTAAACATCCTGTGTCACTTTGGACAAACTCAGAAAAGGATGACAAAATGTCGCCACAAATGCAAGATAAAAGCAATATTGTACTAAGTCGTTATTTACTAGGGAATTATTGGAAACCATTTTACATCTCTGTTTGTGGTCTTCACCTTGTGCATCTTTTTCCACTGCTGATTTCCCCTTGGAGGCCCATTGAACATAAATCTGTTATTGTACTCCAATGCTTGTTTTGTTTCAGGATTATTCCATTCCACGAACAAGAAGACTTATACATCAAGATGAGGCCCAATCTACATGCAAAAGCCTTCTGACATTGAAAAGGTAAAGTAAGGTGTCCATCCTATCTTTAGTTTTATTAAATGAAAGTAAACGTCCTGTGTCACTTTGGACAAATTCAGAAAAGGGTGACAAAATGTCATCACAAAAGCAAGATAGAAGCAATATTGTACTAAGCGGTAATTTGCTAGAGAATTATTGGAAACCATTTTACATCTCTGTTGGTTCTTTTCACCTTGTGCATATTTTTCAACTGCTGATTTCTCCATGGAGGCCCCTGGAAAAAAAATCTGTTATTGTACTCCAATGCTTGTTTTGTTTCAGGATTATTCCATTCCACGGAGAGGAAGAAATATAGATGAAGATGGGGCCCTATCTACATGCAAAATCCTTCTGACATTGAAAAGGTAAAGTAAGGTGTCCATCATATCTTTAGTTTTATTAAATGAAAGTAAACTTCCTGTGTCACTTTGGACAAATTCAGAAAAGGATGTCAAAATGTCACAAAAGCAAGATTGAAGCAATGTTGTACTAAGCGGTAATTTACTTTGGAATTATTGGAAACCATTTTGCATCTCTGTTTGTGGTTTTCACCTTTTTCATCTTTTTCCACTGCTGATTTCCCAATGGAGGCCTCTGGAACAAAAATCTGTTAGTGTACTCCAATGTTTGTTTTGTTTCAGGATTATTCCATTCCACCGACACAAAGAAATATACATGAAGATGGGGTCCAATCTACATGCAAAAGCCTTCTGACATTGAAAAGGTAAAGTAAGGTGTCCATCCTATCTTTAGTTTTATGAAAGTAAATGTCCTGTGTGACTTTGGACAAATTCATAAAAGGATGACAAAATGTCGTCACAAAAGCAAGATAGAATCAATATTGTACTAATTTAGTAGTGAATTATTGGAAGCCATTTTACATCTCTGTTGGTGCTTTTCACCTTGTGCATCTTTTTCCACTGCTGATTTCCCTATGGATATCCCTGGAATAAAATCTGTTATTGTACTCCAATGCTTGTGTTGTTTCAGGATTATTCCATTCCACGGACAGGAAGGCATATACATGAAGATGGGGCCCAATCTACATGCAAAAGCCTTCTGACATTGAAAAGGTAAAGTAAAGTGTCCATGCTATCTTTAGTTTTATTAAATGAAAGTAAACGTCCTGTGTCACTTTGGACAAATTCAGAAAAGGGTGACAAAATGTGGTCACAAAAGCAAGATAGAAGCAATATTGTACTAAGCGGTAATTTGCTAGTTAATTATTGGAAGCCATTTCATATCTCTGTTTGTGCATTTCACCTTGTGCATGTTTTTCCACTGCTGATTTCCCCATGTAGATCACTGAAGAAAAATGTACTCCAATGTTTTTGTTGTTTCATGTTTATTCCATTCCATGGATTGAAAGGCATATTCATATAGATTGGGCCCAATCTACATGCAGAAGCCTTCTTGACATTGGAATGCAAGAAACAGAAAACAACACAAGTAATGCACTCCAATGCTTTTGTTGTTTCATGTTGATTCCATCCCACTGAGAGGAAGGCATATTCATGTAGATTGGGCCCAATCTACATGTATAAGCCTTCCTGACATTGGAAAGGTAAAGAAAGGTTTATAGCCTATCTTTAGTTTTATTAAATGAAAGTAAACGTCCTGTGTCACTTTAGACAAATTCAGTAAAGGATGACAAAATGTCGTCACAAAAGCAAGATAGAAGCAATATTGTACTAAGCGGTAATTTAGTAATGAATTATTGGAAGCCATTTTACATCTCTGTTCGTGCTTTTCACCTTGTGCATCTTTTTCCACTGCTGATTTCCCCATGGATAGCCCCGGAAAAAAATCTGTTATTGTACTCCAATGCTTGTGTTGTTTCAGGATTATTCCATTCCACGGACAGGGAGGCATATACATGAAGATGGGGCCCAATCTACATGCAAAAGCCTTCTGACATTGAAAAGGTAAAGTAAGGTGTCCACTGCTGATTTCCCCATGGAGATCACAGAAAAAAAAAGTACTCCAATGTTTTTGTTGTTTCATGTTTATTCCATTCCACAGAGAGAAAGGCATATTCATATAGATTGTCCCAATCTACATGCAGAAGCCTTCTTGACATTGGAATGCAACAAACAGAAAACAACAGAAGCAATGCACTCCAATGCTTTTGTTGTTTCTTGTTATTTTCCATCCCACTGAGAGGAAGGCATACTCATGTAGATTTATGCCCAATCTACATGCAAAAGCCTTCTGACATTGAAAAGGTCAAGTAAGGTGTCCATCCTATCTTTAGTTTTATTAAATGAAAGTAAACATCCTGTGTCACTTTGGACAAACTCAGAAAAGGATGACAAAATGTCGTCACAAATGCAAGATAAAAGCAATATTGTACTAAGTCGTTATTTACTAGGGAATTATTGGAATCCATTTTACATCTCTGTTTGTGGTCTTCACCTTGTGCATCTTTTTCCACTGCTGATTTCCCCTTGGAGGCCCATTGAACATAAATCTGTTATTGTACTCCAATGCTTGTTTTGTTTCAGGATTATTCCATTCCACGAACAAGAAGACTTATACATCAAGATGAGGCCCAATCTACATGCAAAAGCCTTCTGACATTGAAAAGGTAAAGTAAGGTGTCCATCCTATCTTTAGTTTTATTAAATGAAAGTAAACGTCCTGTGTCACTTTGGACAAATTCAGAAAAGGGTGACAAAATGTCATCACAAAAGCAAGATAGAAGCAATATTGTACTAAGCGGTAATTTGCTAGAGAATTATTGGAAACCATTTTACATCTCTGTTGGTTCTTTTCACCTTGTGCATATTTTTCAACTGCTGATTTCTCCATGGAGGCCCCTGGAAAAAAAATCTGTTATTGTACTCCAATGCTTGTTTTGTTTCAGGATTATTCCATTCCACGGAGAGGAAGAAATATAGATGAAGATGGGGCCCTATCTACATGCAAAATCCTTCTGACATTGAAAAGGTAAAGTAAGGTGTCCATCATATCTTTAGTTTTATTAAATGAAAGTAAACTTCCTGTGTCACTTTGGACAAATTCAGAAAAGGATGTCAAAATGTCACAAAAGCAAGATTGAAGCAATGTTGTACTAAGCGGTAATTTACTTTGGAATTATTGGAAACCATTTTGCATCTCTGTTTGTGGTTTTCACCTTTTTCATCTTTTTCCACTGCTGATTTCCCAATGGAGGCCTCTGGAACAAAAATCTGTTAGTGTACTCCAATGTTTGTTTTGTTTCAGGATTATTCCATTCCACCGACACAAAGAAATATACATGAAGATGGGGTCCAATCTACATGCAAAAGCCTTCTGACATTGAAAAGGTAAAGTAAGGTGTCCATCCTATCTTTAGTTTTATGAAAGTAAATGTCCTGTGTGACTTTGGACAAATTCATAAAAGGATGACAAAATGTCGTCACAAAAGCAAGATAGAATCAATATTGTACTAATTTAGTAGTGAATTATTGGAAGCCATTTTACATCTCTGTTGGTGCTTTTCACCTTGTGCATCTTTTTCCACTGCTGATTTCCCTATGGATATCCCTGGAATAAAATCTGTTATTGTACTCCAATGCTTGTGTTGTTTCAGGATTATTCCATTCCACGGACAGGAAGGCATATACATGAAGATGGGGCCCAATCTACATGCAAAAGCCTTCTGACATTGAAAAGGTAAAGTAAAGTGTCCATGCTATCTTTAGTTTTATTAAATGAAAGTAAACGTCCTGTGTCACTTTGGACAAATTCAGAAAAGGGTGACAAAATGTGGTCACAAAAGCAAGATAGAAGCAATATTGTACTAAGCGGTAATTTGCTAGTTAATTATTGGAAGCCATTTCATATCTCTGTTTGTGCATTTCACCTTGTGCATGTTTTTCCACTGCTGATTTCCCCATGTAGATCACTGAAGAAAAATGTACTCCAATGTTTTTGTTGTTTCATGTTTATTCCATTCCATGGATTGAAAGGCATATTCATATAGATTGGGCCCAATCTACATGCAGAAGCCTTCTTGACATTGGAATGCAAGAAACAGAAAACAACACAAGTAATGCACTCCAATGCTTTTGTTGTTTCATGTTGATTCCATCCCACTGAGAGGAAGGCATATTCATGTAGATTGGGCCCAATCTACATGTATAAGCCTTCCTGACATTGGAAAGGTAAAGAAAGGTTTATAGCCTATCTTTAGTTTTATTAAATGAAAGTAAACGTCCTGTGTCACTTTAGACAAATTCAGTAAAGGATGACAAAATGTCGTCACAAAAGCAAGATAGAAGCAATATTGTACTAAGCGGTAATTTAGTAATGAATTATTGGAAGCCATTTTACATCTCTGTTCGTGCTTTTCACCTTGTGCATCTTTTTCCACTGCTGATTTCCCCATGGATAGCCCCGGAAAAAAATCTGTTATTGTACTCCAATGCTTGTGTTGTTTCAGGATTATTCCATTCCACGGACAGGGAGGCATATACATGAAGATGGGGCCCAATCTACATGCAAAAGCCTTCTGACATTGAAAAGGTAAAGTAAGGTGTCCACTGCTGATTTCCCCATGGAGATCACAGAAAAAAAAAGTACTCCAATGTTTTTGTTGTTTCATGTTTATTCCATTCCACAGAGAGAAAGGCATATTCATATAGATTGTCCCAATCTACATGCAGAAGCCTTCTTGACATTGGAATGCAACAAACAGAAAACAACAGAAGCAATGCACTCCAATGCTTTTGTTGTTTCTTGTTATTTTCCATCCCACTGAGAGGAAGGCATACTCATGTAGATTTATGCCCAATCTACATGCAAAAGCCTTCTGACATTGAAAAGGTCAAGTAAGGTGTCCATCCTATCTTTAGTTTTATTAAATGAAAGTAAACATCCTGTGTCACTTTGGACAAACTCAGAAAAGGATGACAAAATGTCGTCACAAATGCAAGATAAAAGCAATATTGTACTAAGTCGTTATTTACTAGGGAATTATTGGAATCCATTTTACATCTCTGTTTGTGGTCTTCACCTTGTGCATCTTTTTCCACTGCTGATTTCCCCTTGGAGGCCCATTGAACATAAATCTGTTATTGTACTCCAATGCTTGTTTTGTTTCAGGATTATTCCATTCCACGAACAAGAAGACTTATACATCAAGATGAGGCCCAATCTACATGCAAAAGCCTTCTGACATTGAAAAGGTAAAGTAAGGTGTCCATCCTATCTTTAGTTTTATTAAATGAAAGTAAACGTCCTGTGTCACTTTGGACAAATTCAGAAAAGGGTGACAAAATGTCATCACAAAAGCAAGATAGAAGCAATATTGTACTAAGCGGTAATTTGCTAGAGAATTATTGGAAACCATTTTACATCTCTGTTGGTTCTTTTCACCTTGTGCATATTTTTCAACTGCTGATTTCTCCATGGAGGCCCCTGGAAAAAAAATCTGTTATTGTACTCCAATGCTTGTTTTGTTTCAGGATTATTCCATTCCACGGAGAGGAAGAAATATAGATGAAGATGGGGCCCTATCTACATGCAAAATCCTTCTGACATTGAAAAGGTAAAGTAAGGTGTCCATCATATCTTTAGTTTTATTAAATGAAAGTAAACTTCCTGTGTCACTTTGGACAAATTCAGAAAAGGATGTCAAAATGTCACAAAAGCAAGATTGAAGCAATGTTGTACTAAGCGGTAATTTACTTTGGAATTATTGGAAACCATTTTGCATCTCTGTTTGTGGTTTTCACCTTTTTCATCTTTTTCCACTGCTGATTTCCCAATGGAGGCCTCTGGAACAAAAATCTGTTAGTGTACTCCAATGTTTGTTTTGTTTCAGGATTATTCCATTCCACCGACACAAAGAAATATACATGAAGATGGGGTCCAATCTACATGCAAAAGCCTTCTGACATTGAAAAGGTAAAGTAAGGTGTCCATCCTATCTTTAGTTTTATGAAAGTAAATGTCCTGTGTGACTTTGGACAAATTCATAAAAGGATGACAAAATGTCGTCACAAAAGCAAGATAGAATCAATATTGTACTAATTTAGTAGTGAATTATTGGAAGCCATTTTACATCTCTGTTGGTGCTTTTCACCTTGTGCATCTTTTTCCACTGCTGATTTCCCTATGGATATCCCTGGAATAAAATCTGTTATTGTACTCCAATGCTTGTGTTGTTTCAGGATTATTCCATTCCACGGACAGGAAGGCATATACATGAAGATGGGGCCCAATCTACATGCAAAAGCCTTCTGACATTGAAAAGGTAAAGTAAAGTGTCCATGCTATCTTTAGTTTTATTAAATGAAAGTAAACGTCCTGTGTCACTTTGGACAAATTCAGAAAAGGGTGACAAAATGTGGTCACAAAAGCAAGATAGAAGCAATATTGTACTAAGCGGTAATTTGCTAGTTAATTATTGGAAGCCATTTCATATCTCTGTTTGTGCATTTCACCTTGTGCATGTTTTTCCACTGCTGATTTCCCCATGTAGATCACTGAAGAAAAATGTACTCCAATGTTTTTGTTGTTTCATGTTTATTCCATTCCATGGATTGAAAGGCATATTCATATAGATTGGGCCCAATCTACATGCAGAAGCCTTCTTGACATTGGAATGCAAGAAACAGAAAACAACACAAGTAATGCACTCCAATGCTTTTGTTGTTTCATGTTGATTCCATCCCACTGAGAGGAAGGCATATTCATGTAGATTGGGCCCAATCTACATGTATAAGCCTTCCTGACATTGGAAAGGTAAAGAAAGGTTTATAGCCTATCTTTAGTTTTATTAAATGAAAGTAAACGTCCTGTGTCACTTTAGACAAATTCAGTAAAGGATGACAAAATGTCGTCACAAAAGCAAGATAGAAGCAATATTGTACTAAGCGGTAATTTAGTAATGAATTATTGGAAGCCATTTTACATCTCTGTTCGTGCTTTTCACCTTGTGCATCTTTTTCCACTGCTGATTTCCCCATGGATAGCCCCGGAAAAAAATCTGTTATTGTACTCCAATGCTTGTGTTGTTTCAGGATTATTCCATTCCACGGACAGGGAGGCATATACATGAAGATGGGGCCCAATCTACATGCAAAAGCCTTCTGACATTGAAAAGGTAAAGTAAGGTGTCCACTGCTGATTTCCCCATGGAGATCACAGAAAAAAAAAGTACTCCAATGTTTTTGTTGTTTCATGTTTATTCCATTCCACAGAGAGAAAGGCATATTCATATAGATTGTCCCAATCTACATGCAGAAGCCTTCTTGACATTGGAATGCAACAAACAGAAAACAACAGAAGCAATGCACTCCAATGCTTTTGTTGTTTCTTGTTATTTTCCATCCCACTGAGAGGAAGGCATACTCATGTAGATTTATGCCCAATCTACATGCAAAAGCCTTCTGACATTGAAAAGGTCAAGTAAGGTGTCCATCCTATCTTTAGTTTTATTAAATGAAAGTAAACATCCTGTGTCACTTTGGACAAACTCAGAAAAGGATGACAAAATGTCGTCACAAATGCAAGATAAAAGCAATATTGTACTAAGTCGTTATTTACTAGGGAATTATTGGAAACCATTTTACATCTCTGTTTGTGGTCTTCACCTTGTGCATCTTTTTCCACTGCTGATTTCCCCTTGGAGGCCCATTGAACATAAATCTGTTGTTGTACTCCAATGCTTGTTTTGTTTCAGGATTATTCCATTCCACGAACAAGAAGACTTATACATCAAGATGGGGCCCAATCTACATGCAAAAGCCTTCTGACATTGAAAAGGTAAAGTAAGGTGTCCATCCTATCTTCATTTTTATGAAATGAAAGTAAACGTCTTGTGTCACTTTGGACAAATTCAGAAATGGATGACAAAATGTGGTCACAAAAGCAAGATGCAAGCAATATTGTACTAAGCTATAATTTGCTAGTGAATTTTTGGAAGCCATTTTACATCTCTATTGGTGGTTTTAACCTTGTGCATCTTTTTCCACTGCTGATTTCCCCATGGAGGCCCCTGTGAAAAAAATCTGTTATTGTACTCCAATGCTTGTTTTTTTTCAGGATTATTCCATTCCACGGACAGGAAGAAATATACATGACTATGGGGCCCAATCTACATGCAAAAGCCTTCTGACATTGAAAAGATAAAGTAAGGTGTCCATCCTACCTTTGGTTTTATTAAATGAAAGTAAACATCCTGTGTCACTTTGGACAAATTCAGAAAAGGATGACAAAATGACATCACAAAAGCAAGATAGAAGTAATATTGTAGTAAGCGGTAATTTACTAGGGAATTATTGGAAACCATTTTACATCTCTGTTGGTTCTTTTCACCTTGTGCATATTTTTCAACTGCTGATTTCTCCATGGAGGCCCCTGGAAAAAAAATCTGTTATTGTACTCCAATGCTTGTTTTGTTTCAGGATTATTCCATTCCACGGAGAGGAAGAAATATAGATGAAGATGGGGCCCTATCTACATGCAAAATCCTTCTGACATTGAAAAGGTAAAGTAAGGTGTCCATCATATCTTTAGTTTTATTAAATGAAAGTAAACGTCCTGTGTCACTTTGGACAAATTCAGAAAAGGATGTCAAAATGTCACAAAAGCAAGATTGAAGCAATGTTGTACTAAGCGGTAATTTACTTTGGAATTATTGGAAACCATTTTGCATCTCTGTTTGTGGTTTTCACCTTTTTCATCTTTTTCCACTGCTGATTTCCCAATGGAGGCCTCTGGAACAAAAATCTGTTAGTGTACTCCAATGTTTGTTTTGTTTCAGGATTATTCCATTCCACCGACACAAAGAAATATACATGAAGATGGGGTCCAATCTACATGCAAAAGCCTTCTGACATTGAAAAGGTAAAGTAAGGTGTCCATCCTATCTTTAGTTTTATGAAAGTAAATGTCCTGTGTGACTTTGGACAAATTCATAAAAGGATGACAAAATGTCGTCACAAAAGCAAGATAGAATCAATATTGTACTAATTTAGTAGTGAATTATTGGAAGCCATTTTACATCTCTGTTGGTGCTTTTCACCTTGTGCATCTTTTTCCACTGCTGATTTCCCTATGGATATCCCTGGAATAAAATCTGTTATTGTACTCCAATGCTTGTGTTGTTTCAGGATTATTCCATTCCACGGACAGGAAGGCATATACATGAAGATGGGGCCCAATCTACATGCAAAAGCCTTCTGACATTGAAAAGGTAAAGTAAAGTGTCCATGCTATCTTTAGTTTTATTAAATGAAAGTAAACGTCCTGTGTCACTTTGGACAAATTCAGAAAAGGGTGACAAAATGTCGTCACAAAAGCAAGATAGAAGCAATATTGTACTTAGCGGTAATTTGCTAGTTAATTATTGGAAGCCATTTCATATCTCTGTTTGTGCATTTCACCTTGTGCATGTTTTTCCACTGCTGATTTCCCCATGTAGATCACTGAAGAAAAATGTACTCCAATGTTTTTGTTGTTTCATGTTTATTCCATTCCATGGATTGAAAGGCATATTCATATAGATTGGGCCCAATCTACATGCAGAAGCCTTCTTGACATTGGAATGCAAGAAACAGAAAACAACACAAGTAATGCACTCCAATGCTTTTGTTGTTTCATGTTGATTCCATCCCACTGAGAGGAAGGCATATTCATGTAGATTGGGCCCAATCTACATGTATAAGCCTTCCTGACATTTAGTTTTAGTTCCTTTAGTTTTTTAAATGAAATTAAACGTCCTGTGTCACTTTGGAGATATTCAGAAAAGGATGACAAAATGTGATCACAAAAGCAGCATAGAAGCAATATTGTACTAAAGCGGTAATTTTTTTTGGTATTATTGGAAACCATTTTAGATCATTGTTTGTTCTTTTCACCTTGTGCATATTTTTCCACTGCTGATTTCCCCATTGAGTCCCCTGAAAAATAAAATCAGTTATTGTACTCCAATGCTTGTTTTTTTTCATGATTATTCCATTCCTTGGACAGGGAGTAATATACATGAAGATGGGGCCCAATCTACATGCAAAAGCCTTCTGACATTGAAAAGGTTCAGTAAGGTGTCCATCCTATCTTTAGTTATATTAAATGAAAGTAAACGTCCTGTGTCACTTTGGACAAATTCAGAAAAGGATGACAAAATGTCATCACAAAAGCAAGATAGAATCAATCTTGTACTAAGCGGTAATTTACTAGTGAATTATTTGGAAGCCATTTTACATCTCTGTTGGTGCTTTTCACCTTGTGCATTCTTTTTCCACTGCCGATTTCCCCATGGTGGCCCCTGGGAAAAAAATCTGTTATTGTACTCCAATGCTTGTGTTGATTCAGGATTATTCCATTCCACGGACAGATAGAAATATACATGAAGATGGGGCCCAATCTACATACAAAAGCCTTCTGACATTGAAAAGGTAAAGTAAGGTGTCCATCCTATGTTTAGTTTTATTAAATAAAAGTAAATGTACTGTGTCACTTTGGACAAAATCAGGAAAGGATGACAAAATGTCATCACAAAAGCAAGATAGAAGCAATATTGTAATAAGCGGTAATTTACTAGTGAATTATTGGAAGCCATTTTACATCTCTGTTGGTGGTTTCCCCTTGTGCATCTTTTTCCACTGCTGATTTCCTCATGGAGGCCCCGGGAAAAAAATTTGTTATTGTACTCCAATGCTTGTGTTTCAGGATTATTCCATTCGACGGAGAGGACAACATATTTTCAACTTTTGCATCTTTTTCTACTACTGATTTCCCGATGGAATCCCCTGGAAAAAACTCTGTTATTGTACTCCAATTCTTGTGTTTTTTCATGATTATTCAATTCCATGGATAAGAAGGCATATACATGAAGATGGGGCCCAATCTACATCCAAAAGCCTTCTGAGATTAAAAAGGTAAAGTAGGGTGTCCATCCTAATTTTAGTTTTATTAAATGAAAGTAAAGTCCTGTCTCACTTCGGACAAATTCAGAAAAGGATGACAAAATGTCGTCACAAAAGCAAGATAGAAGCAATATTGTACTATGCGGTAATTTGCTAGTGAATTATTGAAAGCCATTTTATATCTCTGTTGGTGCATTTCACCTTGTGCATGTTTTTCCACTGCTTATTTCCCTATCGAGATCACTGAAAGAAAATGTACTCCAATGTTTTTGTTGTTTCATTTTTTTTCCATTCCACAGATTGAAAGGTATATTCATATAGATTGGGCCCAATCTACATGCAGAACCTTTCTTGACGTTGGAAAGGTAAAGAAAGGTTTACAACCTATCTTTAGTGTTATTAAATGAAAGTGAACGTCCTGTGTGACTTTGGACAAATTCAGAAAAGATTGACAAAATGTCATCACAAAAGCAAGATAGAATCAATATTGTACTGAGCGGTAATTTACTAGTTAATTATTGGAAGCCATTTTACATCTCTGTTGGTGGTTTCCCCTTGTGCATCTTTTTCCACTGCTGATTTCCCCATGGAGGCCCCGGGAAAAAAATTTGTTATTTTACTCCAATGCTTGTGTTTCAGGATTATTCCATTCGACGGAGAGGACAACATATACATGAAGATGGAGCCCAATCTACATGCAAAATCCTTCTGACATTGAAAAGGTAAAGTAA
Organism: Margaritifera margaritifera; assembly: GCA_029931535.1. NCBI lineage: Eukaryota > Metazoa > Mollusca > Bivalvia > Unionida > Margaritiferidae > Margaritifera > Margaritifera margaritifera. The sequence goes on from JAQPZY010000942.1 coordinate 37,272, forward strand.
GGTGTCCATAGTATCCCTAGTTTTATTAATTGAAATTAAACATCCTATGTCACTTTCGACAAATTCAGAAAAGGATCACAAAATGTCGTCACAAAAGCAAGATAAAAGCAATATTGTACTAAGCGGTAATTTCCTAAGGACTTATTGGAAACCATTTTACATCTATGTTGGTGCTTTTCACCTTGTGGATCTTTTCCAATGCTGATTTTACCCAATGGGGCCCCTGGAAAAAGAATCTGTTATTGTACTCCAATGCTTGTGTTGTTTCAGGATTATTCCATTCCACCAACAGGATAAAATATACATGAAGATGGGGTCCAATCCACATGCAAAAGCCTTCTGACATTGTAAAGGTAAAGTAAGGTGTCCATCCTATCTTTATATTTATCAAATGAAAGTAAATGTCCTGTGTCACTTTGGACAAATTCAGAAAAGTATGACAAAATGTCGTCATAAAAGCAAGATAGAAGCAATATTGTACTAAGCTTTAATTTACTAGTGAATTATTGGAAGCCATTTTAAATCATTGTTTGTTCTTTTCACCTTGTGCATATTTTTCCACTGCTGATTTCCCCATTGAGGCCCCTGGAAAAAAAAATCAGTTATTGTACTCCAATGCTATTTTTTGTTCATGATTATTCCATTCCACGGACAGGAAGTAATATAGATGAAGATGGGGCCCAATCTATATGCAAAAGCCTTCTGACATTGAAAAGGTTAAGTAAGGTGACCATCCTATCTTTAGGTTTATTAAATGAAAGTAAACGTGCCGTGTCACTTTGGACAAATTCAGACAAGGATGACAAAATGGTCACAAAAGCAAGATAGAAGCAATATTGTACTAAGCGTTAATTTGCTAGTGAATTATTGGAAGCCATTTTATGTCTCTGTTTGTGCATTTCACCTTGTGCATGTTTTTCCACTGCTGATTTCCCCATGGAGATCACTGAAAATAAATGTACTCCAATGTTTTTGTTATTTCATGTTTATTCCATTCCACGGAGAGAAAGGCATATTCATATAGATTGGGCCCAAGCTACAAGCAGTAGCCTTCTTGACATTGGAATGCAAGAAAGAGAAAAGAAGTGAAGCAATGCACTCCAATTCTTTTGTTGTTTCATTTTTATTCCATCCCACTGAGAGGAAGGCATATTCATGTAGATTGGGCCCAATCTACATGCATAAGCCTTCCTAATATTTGAAAGTTAAAGAATGGTGTTCAGGCTATCTTTAGTTTTATAAAATGAAAGAAAATGTCCTGTGTCACTTTGGAGAAATTCAGAAAAGGATGACAAAATGTTGTCACAAAAACAAGATAGAAGCAATATTGTACTAAGCGGCAATTTACTAGTAAATTATTGGAAGCCATTTTACATCTATGTTGGTGCTTTTCACCTTGTGCATGTTTTTCCACTGCATATTTCCCCATGGAGGCCCCTGGAACAAAATCTGGTATTGTAGTCCAATGCTTGTGTTGTTTCATGATTATTCCATTACACCGACAGGAAGGCATATTCATGTAGATTGGGCCCAATCTACATGCAAAAGCCTTCCTGACATTGGAATGCAACAAACCCAAAACAACACAAGCAATGTACTCCGATGCTTGTGTTGTTTCATGTTTACTCTATTTTACGGAGAGGAAGGCATATTCATGTAGATGGATCCCAGTATACATGCATAAGCCTTCCTGACATTGGAAAGGTAAAGAAAGGTGTCGGCCTAACATTAGTTTTATTAAATGAAAGAAAACGTCCTTTGTCACTTTGGACAAATTTAGAAAATGATGACAAAATATCGTCACAATAGCGATAGAAGCAATATTGTACTAAGCGTTAATTTGCTAGTGAGTTCTTGGAAGCCATTTTATATCTCTGTTGGTGCATTTCACCTTGTGCATGTTTTTCCACTGCTGATTTCCCTTTGGAGACCACTGAAAAAAAATGTACTCCAATTCTTGTCTTGTTTCATGGTTATTCCATCCCATTGAGAGGTAGGCATATTCATGTAGATTGCACCCAAGCTACATGCATAAGCCTTCCTAATATTGGTAAGTTGAAGAAAGGTGTGCAGCCTATCTTTAGTTTTATAAAATGAAAGTAAACGTCCTGTGTGACTTTGGACAAATTCAGAAAAGGATGACAAAATGTCGTCACAAAAGCAAGATGGAGGCAATATTGTACTAAGCAGTAATTTGCTAGTTAATTATTGGAAGCTATTTTATATCTCTGTTGGTGCATTTCACCTTGTGCATGTTTTTCCACTGCTGATTTCCCCATGGAGGTCACTGAAAAAAAATGTTCCCCAATGCTTTTGTTGTTTCATTTTTATTTTATCCCACTGAGTGGAAGGCATATTCATGTAGATTGGGCCCACTCTACATGCATAAGCCTTCCTGACATTGGAAAGGTAAAGAAAGGTTTACATCCTATCTTAAGTTTTATTACATGAAAGTAAACGTCCTGTGTCACTTTGGAGAAATTCAGATAGAAGCAATATTGTACTAAGCGGTAATTTACTAGTAAATTATTGGAAGCCATTTTACATCTCTGTTGATGCTTTTCACCTTGTGCATGTTTTTACACTGCTGATTTCCCCATGGAGGCCCTGGAAAATAATCTGTTATTGCACTCCAATGCTTGTGTTGTTTCATGATTTTTCCATTCCACGGACAGGAAGGCATATTTATGTAGATGTGGCCCAATCTACATGCAAAAGCCTTCCTGACATTGGAATGCAACAAACACAAAACAACACAAGCAATGTACTCCAATGCTTTTGTTGTTTCATGTTTACTCTATTCTACGGAGAGGAAGGCATATTCGTGTAGATGGATCCCAGTATACATGCATAAGCCTTCCTGACATTGAAAAGGTAAAGAAAGGTGTCGGCCTAACATTAGTTTTATTAAATGAAAGAAAAAGTCCTTTGTCACTTTCTTCAAATTCAGAAAATGATGATAAAATATCCTCACAAAAGCGATAGAAGCAATATTGTAGTAAGCGTTAATTTGCTAGTGAATTATTGGAAGCCATTTTATATCTCTGTTGGTGCATTTCACCTTGTGCATGTTTTTCCACTGCTGATTTCCCCATGGAGGTCACTGAAAAAAATGTACCCCAATGCTTTTGTTGTTTCATGTTTATTCCATTCCACAGAGAGAAAGGCATATTCATGTAGATTGGGCCCAATCAACATGCATAAGCCTTCTTGACATTGGAATGCAACAAACAGAAAACAAGAGAAGCAATGCACTCCAATGCTTTTTTTGTTTCATTTTTATTCCATCCCACTGAGAGGAAGGCATATTCATGTAGATTGGGCCCAATCTACATGCATAAGCCTTCCTAATATTTGAAAGTTAAAGAAAGGTGTATCTTTAGTGTTATTAAATGAAAGTAAACGTCCTGTGTGACTTTGGACAAATTCAGAAAAGGATGACAAAATGTCGTCACAAAATAAAATAGAATCAATATTGTACTGTGCGATAATTTACTAGTGAATTATTGTAAGCCATTTTAAGTTACTGTTGGTTTTTTTCACCTTGTGCATCTATTTCCACTGCTGATTTCCTCATGGAGGCCCCTATAAAAAATCTGCTCTTGTACTCCAATGCTTGTGTTGTTTCGGTGGGGGTGGTTATAGCTTGGTACTAGGGGATTACAGTAATCATTAAACATTTGGCATTTGGGACTGCCCGGGGTGTTAATTTTAAGGTTAATGTAGTTACATACAAATTGGGGATTTGGGGTAAAATGTGGGTAAAGGTTGCTCCTGGGTGGAGGGAATGTTCGGGGGTTGGGTTATTCACAAACCTCAGCACAAACGGTAAGAAAGACCGAATCACGCACCAGAGTTGTCCGCAAATAAAAATGCAAAATCATGAATCAAACAAATAAAACAGTATCCAGTGATTTCCTAATTTATTTGTAAGCTGTATCTTGTCTCCACCCAAGTCTGGATTACCTTACTGTAAATATAAATATTTGATGGACACTGCAGGCCCCTACCTATATCCAACCCCACCCCGCTGCCTCCCAGAACATTAGCTCCTCCCAGGAGTAACATTTATAGCCATTTTTCCAAAAATCCTCAATTTGTATGTCCCTACATTACCTTAAAATTACCACCTCAGGCAGTCCCAAATACCAAATGTTTAATGGGTACTGCAATCCTCTAGTACCCACCTATAACCATACCCACTGCCTTCCAGAACATTTCTTCTGTCTACGAGTAACCGTTACCCTCATTTTTACCCCAACTCCCCAATATTGTATCTACATTACCTTCAAATTAACACCTCAGGCAGTCCGAAATGCCATATGTTTAATGGGTGCTGCAATCCCCTAGTACCCACCTATAACCCCACCCACTGCCTCCCAGAACATCCCTCCACTCATGAGTAACCGTTACCCCCATTTTACCCAAACTCCCCAATTTCTGTATCTACATTTACCTTCAAATTAACACCCCAGGCAGTCCCAAATGCCAAATGTTTACCTGGTACTGCAATCCCCCTACCAATCTCGAACACCAACCCCTGTCTCCCGGAACATTACCTACACCCAGGAGTAATCTTTATCCCCATTTTACCCCAAATCCCCAATTTGTATGTACCTACATTAACCTTAAAATGAACATCCCGGGCAGTCCCAAATGCCAAACGTTTAATAGGTACTATAATCCCCTTGTACCCACCTATAACTACACCCACTTACTCCCAGAATATTTCCTCCACTCACGAGTAACCCTTAGTCTATTTCACCCAAAATACCAAATTTTTGTTCTCTACATTTACCTTCAAATTAACACTCCGGGCAGTCCCAAATGCCAATGTTTAATTGGTACTGCAATCCCTCTACCATCTTAAACACCACCCAGTCTCCCAGAACATTACCTACACACAGGAGTAACCTTTACCTCCATTTTACCCCAAATCCTCAATTTGTATGTACCTACATTAACCTTAAAATTCACACCCCGGGCAGTCCCAAATGCCAAATGTTTAATGATTACTGCAATCCCCTAGTACCCACCTATAACCACCCCCACCGACTCCCAGAACATTTCCTTCACTCACGAGTAACCCTTACTCTCATTTTACCCAAATCTCCCCAATTTTTGTATCTACACTTGCCTTCAAATTCACACCCCGGGAAGTCCCAAATACCAAATGTTTAATTGGTACTGCAATCCCCCCACCAATCTCCAACACCACCCTGTCTCCCAGAACATTCCCTTCACCCAGGAGCAACCTCTACCCCCATTTTACCCCAAATCTCTAATTTGTATGTACCTACATTAACCTTAAAATTAACACCCCGGACAGTCCCAAATGCCAAATGTTTAATGGGTACTGCCATCCCCTAGAACCCACCTATAACCCTACCTACTGCTTCCCAGAACATTTCCTCCACTCACTAGTAACCCTTAACCCCATTTTACCCAAAATCCCCAACTTGTACGTCCCTACATTAACCTTAAAATTAATACCTCGGGCAGTCCCAAATGCCAAACGTTTAATGGGTACTGCAATCCCTTGGTACCCAACTAAAAAACCCTCCTCCTGCCCCCCAGATCATTCCCTCCACCCAGAAGCAACCTTTACCCACATTTTACCCAAAATCCCCAATTTGTATGTCCCTACATTTTCCTTAAAATTAACACGCCGGGCAGTCCCAAATGCCAAATTATTAATGTATACTGTTATCCCTTAGTACCCACCTATAAACCTACCTACTGCTTCCCAGAACATTTCCTCCACTCATGAGTAACCCTTACCCCCCTTTTATCCCAACTCCCCAATTTGCATGTACCTATATTAACCTTAAAATTAACACCCCGGGCAGTCCCAAATACCAATGTTCAATGGGTACTGCAATTCCCTAGTACCCACATATAACCCCACCCACTGCCTCCTAGAACATTCCCTCCACTCATGAGTAACCCTTACCCCCATTTTACCCAAACTCCCCAATTTCTGTATCTACATTTACCTTCAAATGAACACCCCGGGCAGTCCCAAATGCCAAATGTTTATTGGGTACTGCATCCCCCTACCCATCCCTAACCCGAACCCCTGGTCTCCCAAAACATTACCTTTACCCCCAATTTGTATGTCCTTACATTATCCTTCAAGTTAACACCCCGGCCAGTCCCAGATGTCCAAAGGTTTAATGGGTTCTTATTTAACCTTGCGAGGGACATAGCCCCAAGCTTGGTTATATAAGACAATTTGAGTCTTTGTTCTCTAAAATATTTGTATTATTGGCCAATACTTTTCCAGACACCTCCCACCTGACCCATCTATTATGTCAATTAATGGTTTGTAACCTGGGCATCAGTCATATTCAAACAGCATCAGTTTCCTTTTTATGTTATCTGTGCCAGCTAGTTTGCACATTGCTTTCCCACGGTGTCATCCATCAGTTTGTTTTTAGTGCAAAAGTTGCACCAGGTACTGAAGGACTTTTTCAAACATTGTCAGTTGGCATCATGTCTTTGACAACTGAAAGTGCATGCAATGAAGATGTCAGCTGTCACAAATAGCAGAAATACTGAAAAATTCTTACTTAGCTAATATTGAAGAGCATAATATGCTATCCCAGGCAGCTGAGCAAAAAAAATAAAAAATTACTTTGTATTTTTTTAGACTAACATTGACTTGTCACAAGCTGGGAACAACTTCGTCTCGGAAAATTTCCCACTGGCTGAATTAGATTTCAATCTTTGACTTGATGTTTTGAAAACCTGGGCTCTTCATCAGTAAAGGAGGACTGACCTTGACTCTAATAAAGCTGTTCGAGCCTATAAATGTGCATCGCCAACTGTAATGCAATACACGTCCACTGTTTTGGACCACCACCACCACCACCTTTTCCTACAAATTCATTAAATTGAAATAAACTGGAGTGAATTTGTGGAATAATTATTACATGTGTGAAGCCTTCAAGGATCAGAGTAGTTTGGGTTCAACTTTCCACAACTGTACATTGTTTTAACCGATTTCTGTTTTGGATTTGTTCAAACAAAGATTTTAACTTTTATTGATCAAAAGTATAAAAGATTTGGAATTTATGTTTGTATCAGAGAATTTAGAAGGTTTATTTCACTTGTTGACAATTTTAAGCATTTCTTTATCAGATATTTCTCACTCATTGCATGCACAAGTATCACTGATTTTTTTTCAGTTATTCACACTTCTTGTAGTTTTCTTCCTAATCTTTAGTTCTTAATTTAAACATATCATAAATGGAACTGAAATGTTGCTTCGTTTTGTTCACAAATGAAACAATTTATGTAAATGGAGTCTCATGTATTCATTTTAGGAGACCTGAATGCATGTTTGGTAATTCATTTTTTAATTCATAGATTGTGATTTTTAAATCAATGACAAAAGTTTTTGAATACAAAGTTGTCATGAAAAGATACAAAATTCATCAATTTCCTCACCAGTCTTTGGTTATTTAATGCATCTGCTACTCTCTCTCTCTCAATGTATTTACCCCAACATGTACACATAATTGTTGAAGGCCTCATGGAAGATTGGTCTGTTGACCATATGAGCCTCTTCTTTAAATAAAGAAAGTATTATGATTATTATTCCTTTTCTTTTAGTCAGTTATTACAAGGGTGATGTTAGGATTAAGGTTAATTGTTTTCCATTCTTGAAAGTTGTTTAGATTTTATCTTCTGGGTGAATTACTGCTTTAGTGTTCATCTATACTCTCTCATCCCTCCCATCTGTATTTAGTGTCGCTGACCTTGCCAATGTGAAAGTCTATTGGACAACTGGCAATGAGGGTGGAGCGAAGTAGCTGTATTCTGATTTCTAAAACCTGCAAGTTTGAGTACAATTTTTAGGATCTATCGCCGATGTTATTACGATTTAAGTGATTTAAAGAAGTTTCATCTTCACAGAAAATTTCAGCAGCCAGTAATACAATTAAAATTATCATTTTCCCCAAACATTTTGTACAGTAACTTAACCTCTTTATTGTTAATAGTGTGTATTGGTGCACCCGGAAATGCAATGCTCATTGGAAATGACCTAGGTAAACTACATCGCATTATATCCTTGCTTACCAATAAAGAACACTTCCATGATAGTGCTTTAGTGTTTTCTTTTACAAATAAGGAAAACTTTCATGATAATGTTTTAGTGTTTTATTTTACAAATAAAGAATTCTGCTTGCATTTTTTGGTTTGTTTATAACTGTGTTCATCGCATACATGAACTGCCATATCTGACAAGTGAGAACTGGCCCTAATTATATAATTACGATATTTTAATATCTGTAAACGCTGGGCAAGTACACGAACCATGACAGATATCATGTTACTTAATGTGTTACAGTCAAGTATTAACAAAATCAATTGATTGAAGTGCATCAAGTCTCAATCATCACTAGAAATTTGTCTATGAGCATGACCCAGATTATAATAATGCATGCACACGGCTGATTGAAGCCAGTTCTAATAGAGTTATTGTTTCACAATATACGGATTATCATCGACAATAAAATGTATCACCAAAATGATACACATATATTCATATTATCTAACCTCTGAAAATCTTAAATATAATTCATACTTTCCATTTGAAAAATGCTTGAAGTGATCACAACACTACAATTCCAACTATAGCAATGATTGCCTTAAATGCAACTGAGCCAAATCACTTAGACTGGTTCAGGAATTTAAGTACAGAACACCATTGCTTGTGATGATACTCTAAGCAGAAAGATCAAACAAACCCTGTCCAAAACAAGGTTATCAAGGGGATATCTGCTGCTGAATAAAACGGGTAACAAGAAATGGAGATGTTGGAATTTTAATATAATCCATGGAGTGGGACCATGGACTGTATTTTAGTATTTAAAGTTACAGGTGGAGATCTGAAAGTTGGTATGTGTCATCATCAAGGACAGGGCTATAACATACGCTTTTGGGTTACACACCCTGGTCTTGCCCAAAGGTGAGTCTGTGGGGATGCTGCCTCTAGGTCACAATATTGAAACTCTTGAGTTCCCCACCCATTAATCATATATGGGACTGAAGGACACGAGATGAATTCAGACATACTGGTATATCCAATACAGACTATGGGTCATGCCTCTAAGGTTGGGGACTTTCCCCTGGGTCATACCTTGAAAACAAGGGAGATCCCACCTACTAACCATATATTGGTTGAAGGACACAAGATGAAATCATGCACATTTCCAGTACAGACCCTGGGGAAGGGGACTTGCACTGGGGCACAACTTTGAAACTGCGGACATCCCCAGCCTATAACTATATATAGGTTTGAAGGGCAAGAGGAGATAAAATTGGACATATATCCAGCACAGACCCTGGGTTGTGTACTTTGAGATGGAATTTTACTCTGGCTCACAACTTGGAAACTGTTCAAGTTCCCACGCTAAAACTATATATGCACTTGCCATTCCAACACATCCTGGGTCATGTCCCTGGAGTATTAGGGACTTGTCCTTGACTCGCAACTTGGAAACTCAAGATTCGCACCGTATAACCATATATACACTAACTGGATATGAAAAGAGAAATACACATTTACAGCATTGCAACATTTGCGCCTGGATCAGGCCCTATCGCTAGTGGCATAGATTCTAAGCATGGTGATATGCAATGCCATGTTATTTACCTAATTCTAGGTTTTTCTCTTTCTAAATCTCATTTTGGATTACACTGAATTTTATGTTTACAAAAGAAATCATTGTTACGACTCTATGGTCTTAGAAAAATGTAACATCAAGAAAGTGAAACCAACAAATCAAGTTAAAATCGACAAGCAATTTATTTCTAGACAATTAAAGTGAAAATTCAAAAGACACTTAGAGTAACGTGAATTAAAATCCAAATAATCCAATAATCCTAAGTGTCCTAATCACAAGTTCTAAATATATAATGTTCCGAATGAATGAATATTCTTGAATGTCTTGATGTGCCAATAGTCGATAATGTTCTATTGTGCAAAAATGAAGTACTCTAGAATATATTTGAATAAGTTTACGTAACTCCCAAACTCGTCAATCCAAAATCCAAAAGTCTACGAGCACTTTTATAATCCAATGAATATTTTAAATAATTCCTCTCTCTGAATTGTGAATGTAATGGCTCTTTAAAGACTGATGTTAAGGTCGAAAATTGAAAAACTCCACTAAACATGGTATATCCAAAGATAGGTCACATGACAGAATGTTCTAGAATATTATGGTGTATGTGACTCTTAACACAACTCTAAGGGAAATTCTAGTTTTACCTGTAAACAAAATCAACCTTGACCTCAAACTGAATCAACAATTTGTTTACCAAAACCGTCCTTGAACTCAAATACTAAGTGAACAACCTAATTCAAGGACAATAGCTAACATGTCAACATTATACTTAACATTAAGGTTTAAGAATATATTGAAGTCACGAAACATTTATAATTTTTATATAAACATCATACATAACATCATCCAGTGTGAAAACTATACAAATAACTCTGCCCATATGATCTTGAAGAAAACGTGGAATCAGTCTGTATACCGGTAGATACTTGTGTAATTTTTTTACAAAATCTTCCAATATTATTCTGCTTGGAAGGGTTTAATGAAACCAGCCAATTGGATGATATTTGCAAATTTACACATCGGAACTAGTACGTGTGTTACCACTTTTCTTAAAGGCAAAGTTTACAGATGAAGGTTACATTTACTTTTAGCGTACGGTTTTCAAATCTGAAAAAAAAATAGAATTAGTGGGTGTACGGTTTTCAAATCTGAAAAGGATAGAATTAGTGGGTGTATGGTTTTCTAATCGGAAAAGGAGAGAATTAATGGGAGGACAATTGGTAAACTTTTATGTAAGACAAAGAGTGTCAAATTTACCACTTTCATGGTTTTCATTTCAGTGAAAGGTGGACATGACTATATTTGTTTGGAGATGTAACTCACAAACTTTTAAATAAAGTAATAAACCCAAAGCTTGGTATAGCTTTATCTCAGGAATTGATTTCTTCACTTAGCACTTTTATGGCATCTTTACAGCCAGCTCTCAAATCATTATCATTTTGTGCGTGTCCAAACTGTCACCCAGAAGCAATCAAGTTATTAAAAATAATGGAAACAAATGTTTCACGCTGTCAAGTCATAGCTAGGGGTGCATCTTGTACCAATCATGTGTATCAACAGCATGGTCCAATCAGGAAGATCCAAGTCACATGCAAAGCTTAATTACTTGTTGTATTAGGACTGCAACACTAAAGCCATTGAAGATACAACTCCAGAATCTGTCATTATTTTTCATTGTATTTCATCATGGTTAAAATCATAGATCAACATTTTCACTTTTAAAAAGTTAGTAAATCTTGCTTGCCTGAACTTTTCCCTTAATTATTCCATTCATATCTGTTACATATGTTGCTAGATCACAACCACACTTTTACTTCTTTCCTTAACAGAAGTCATGTTAATTATACAAACGCTTGACATTGCTTTTAAGTTCATTTAATCACGGTAAATCAGGGTCCAAGCTGGACCCTAATATCTGGATTAATTTACCTCTCCAGCCAGAATCATACCTGCCAACCCCTACAGAGGTACAAGCGTAACCTAAGTGGCAAAAAAGCATAATCTGAGGATAAAAAGTGTAATCTATATATTACATGCCATTATTACAATAAACTGTACGAAAAATGTACATTTAGTTTTCCTACTAACCTGGATCTGTGGGTGGTTAAAATTCTTAACGCAAATGGTCAAAATCGGTGTGGATTAGTACCAGAATACAAACACAAAACATATTGACAAATTATTTATATACAACACTTTAACTAGTCTAAATGTTGAACTTTCGCTGAATGATTGTAAAGTCAAGTCCATAAATTCTGCAATAAGCATGACAATGTGCTCAACCTGAGTGCTGTATTACATCACTCATATTCTTTTTAAATTTGTAAAGAACTATTGATTTGAAGAAACTGGTCTGTTTTCTTGGAAATGTGTCATATACAGCTGCTATAAATAGAAAATAAGTATAAGTAGGTCTACAATGGACAAATGTACTCTTGCGCTATTCTCAAGTAGCAGTCTTCTTTTAGAATATTCTCAAATTTATATATTTGATTAAAGAGGTGATAAAATTAAAAACGCAACTTGTTATTTCTTTATTTTTATCTCTTAATGTGCCAAAAAAGCTTATTCAACATACAGGCAAGCGTAAGACATAATTAGGTGAAAAAAGTGTAATGGTTGGCATGTATGTATGGTGTCTGTGCTCAATTTATAACACCTTTTAAGCTATTTACTACCAAAAATACATGTCAAGTGTGTATGGGAAATCAGTTGTGTCACACATCAAAACTAGGTTGTTGAGACCTACATTCTGTGGTGAGCTGGCCACTCTCAAAGTGCACCTGGAACTAGCAAATGTTTTCAGACTACTTAACTGTTAAGGTTATAAAACCCACAGGACAAGTGGCTACATCCGATTTTTTTAAGATTGTTTCTAATTGCCCCCACCCCCCGGCAGCTTGTACCCCCTTCCAATTTGAAGCCTGTAGGATGTAATAAAATGCACAAACGTCAATTCATTCATTAATTTATCATTTCTTACCCTATTATTGGCAGAGGATCCCTAACAGTCATCTCCTTCGTGTTTCTTCCATTCCATGGTCATGATGCCGTATTCATGTAGATTGGGCTTATTATGTAGTACACACATCTCCGCAATGGACATTACCATGGAATGCCTCTGATTTATTCGCTTGTGTTGTTTTGTGTTTATTCCGTTACATGGACAGGAATGCATATTCACGTATATATTGCCTGTTCAGTAGTGGACATATCTTCTCTGCAATGGATATTGTTCTGAAATCCTTTAAATTGGAAAGTCCGACACCTTCCATTACTTAGACTTATGATGATATTTACAGGCAATAATAATTTTAACTGACTTTTGTATCCAGATAGCAAGTACAATCTCTCTTCTATTGATCCATAGCATTAAATACTTATGAACACTCACTTTTTAGTATTAATGCCTCTTAATACTTTACATCGTATATGGACTTGGGAATTTGCTGCAACTTTATTCCCAAGTCTGTCAAGCTTTTTAAAATAATTTATTTACCTGTCCATATTCTTTAGTTCTGACTCTATCCTGAAATTTTGAAAAGCCCTATGGTATCTTGCAGAGACAACCATGGATTTTCAAAAACGTTTCTAACCCTGTAAACAGCAAATTACTAGAATAAACAGGTACCACTTCCATTTTTAGTGGTGCCTATCAAACATAACAATAGTACACCACCCCCACGCAGTACAGGGATGGATCCAGAAATATTGTGCGTGTGCAGGGGGGTGGGGGGGGTATCAAACAAGTAGGAGAGAGGTCTGTGGGACAGAACCCCTGGTGGGGGCCAAGGAGGCAAAGGCACCGGAATCTCCTGCATTTTAGGGCTACTGGTAATGTGAACAGGCTCATAGGATGAGTAGGTGTGTTTTAGCCAAATATCATGTACAGAATATAGCAAGTGGAAAATCCTACATTATTCACTTACAAAACTGTCAATGGAATGTGCAAGTACAAGCTGTTTTGCGGAAAAGGTATTTATAAGAGCTAAAATAAGCAATATATTGTATAGCATACACAACAGATAATCACAGTTACAATTGAGCTATTGTATTGTAATTATCAAGAAACAAGATGCAGTGAGTGTTACATTTTGCATACACATGGGGCCTAAAGTATAATGCATGTGGCAAAAAACCCAATACAATATTGTAATGAACCCTTCCATATTGTTCTTCCTGTCAACAGATCCCTGAGTGAGTCATGTGTAACCCCGTGGCTATCAAAGTTTCCATGTAGAAAGTACAGTTGTGGACGATACTATTCATAGAGAAGAAAACTCCAGAACATTTGTGAAATACAGTACAACTCGCACGATTTTTTTAATTCCCCATGCTTCGCAGTGGTGGTGTAGAAAGAGTGGAGAGGATTAAGAAAAAAAAACAAAAAAAAAAAAACATCACACACCCGGATGGAGTTGCCGCGGTGTATAGTGGAGAATAGCTCTGCACACCACACATTCTCGCATTTGATAACCACTGCAGAGTGGACGTGGTACCTTTTTATGTAAATCGTTATTTCTTTCATGTGTAGTTTGCTTACTTTTTTGATACTGAAAAAAAGTGATCATTTATTTAATGATAAACATTTGCTAGTTCTAACGAAGACATTGTATGATATATAATGCCAGATCAAATTTTAGACAATATTAACATAATGACAATGCCTCACAAACTGTATTGATACATTTTGTGCAATAAATCTATAAAAAAAATTCTTTAATACTACGCTATCAGAATCTACAGATCCATTCACGTCCTTATTTCCGTTGCAGTTCGCACAACACACTTTTTTTAACAATCACATGAAAGTCAGTGATATTGTACTCCCTGCAGTGAAAAGTTGTTGTTGTTGTGGGTTTAACGCCATATTTCAGCACATGATAGGCTATACATGGCGGCCAGTTTTATCTGGTGGAGGAAGAACCCGGGAAGAACCACCGACCCACGGGAAGTTACTGGCAAGCTTTCTCACATATCCACATTGGCCGAGCCCGAGACTCGAACCCATGCGTACAGAGGTGAGATGGCAGTGATCGGTAAAGGCGAGCGCCTTAGACCACTCGGCCACCCGGGGCCCCTGCAGTGAAAAGAACGATAAACGTAAAAAATATTAATAACAAAATCACATTTATACTGGTTTGAAGTGAAACAAAATCTCAAAAGTTTCAATAGTTACACCATGCACGAGTGCTCTTTAGCATAGTGTTATGATTTCTTCTGACATCCAATTACAGCATTATAGAGGGGTAATTGAAACTTGATAAAGCTTACTTCTGGCAGTTGCTGCATGAACATATAAAAACAAATATAATTGCTAAAAGCCCACTAAACATATACTGTTCCAGAAATATAAGGACGATGACGAAGTCAAGTTCATTCTCATATTGAATTTCAATATATTGTGAAAAAAAGATGCATTCAATACGCAAATAATAACAGATCTGTGTGCATGGGAAGGGGCACTACATAGATGTATGTTAGTCTAAGATATATGTGTTAGAGAGAGAGCATTATTAAGATTTTGTATCCATACTTTAGTTTAAACCGTACTATTTTGTATAAATTATCAAATTAGCGTTTTTCTTTTTCAAATCACAAATGGTTGCAAAAATCATCCTAGATACATGTAGGTTCACTTTTACACTTTTTGAAGACAGATGCTCATGTGCAAACTAATAACACAACAGAAGCCATCAACACGGTTTGTTTCTTTGCCACTGACGTGTTAATTTCATGCGTGAACTGATAACCTAAAAGTACAACAGTAGCTGTTCTGCAGGTTTATTTTCTTTGTCGTTATGTTGACAATAAACAGTGTACTCGGGGTTAAGTGAATAGTGTTTATTTTATTGAATAAGCATTTCGTTGAACAGTATTGTATAACCCACAGGCTATTCCATTGTTTGATTCTCATAAAAGAAAAATCAGTGAGAGAGAGAGAGAACTTGTTAACTAATCCAAACAGCTAGTATCAAATTTGTGCATTATCTGTTTATTGTCTTCCATTCCTTGTGTCAGTCTGAGATCATCTATCTATAGATTATTTGTCAATGAGAGAGAACTCAAAATAAGATTAGTTGTTTAAAATGGTCAATGGTTTTGCTTTGAACGACTTACAAAGATGTAATTCTACCTTTTGTTATTATAAATGAGACCTACAGCACTCGATCAATCAGCTCCCCTTCTGTATGACCACCTTATATAAAAATTAATTCCGGCCTTTCACAATTCAACAGTGGAAGACGTTACCAACAGAAATTAGAAGTAACCCATCTATACAAAATCTCAAAACTTACTCAGGGCTGATCAAATTCCATAGGCATACATCCCCAAAGTATTCATTTTCGAATTCGGACAAGTAAAATTTTGCAAGACGCTGTTCCGGGACAAATGCTTATTTCCTACTTTAAAATCAGTCAGGCAAGTGTTAATTTTAATGCTTTAATCATTTTATCTACCTTTATCTGACCACCCCCACCCACCCCAGGCATACTGAATGCTTGAGTCAACCTCTCTCCATTTATTTGTTCATATCCTTCGATACTACAGCTAGTGATCATTGATTACTGTTGCATGAGTGCACGTTCTATTACCACTTGAATGCATATTGCGCTACGCGACCGAATTATCGGCCAATCAAACTACTTAAAGACAAATGAGACATGGTTAATTAGCCGCGTTTTAAATGGCTTTTATTTTGTTTACTCAACCCAGATACTCACAAGTGGATCACACTTTTATTTCAATCCAATGATTCGATGCAATCAAATTAAGGAAAGGCGCATTACCAACATTAGTGTTGATTTCCTTTATTAACTGAATAAAAACAGTGACAATTCTTGAAATTTTAATTGATTATACAGAGGATCAGCTTACACGTAAGATATTCCATTTGAAGCAAAGCAATTATGCTAATTAAGGAGCTGTCTGTGTTTATATTTAAACCGCAAAATGTATTAATAACAACTTTATAAGTAGTTGCCCAGTGAGATCATCTTTATTATGTGGATAAAATGAGTTTACTTAATTATTTTTGCAAGGAAGGTTCTAGGGGAAATTCAGGGAAGGAACATCCTCACGAAAGTGAAGGGTTAAAATGAAAGACTGCCACCGAATCAGAGGTAACTATTTCTCCAAAGAGACATAAGCTAGTTTCTGTGGCAGCAAAACATGCAGTCACCACAAACAATATCCCACTGGTACAGGTTTGAAATTCAACCGGTTTTTGTAAATGGAACTGACAAATTCAGGACTGAAACAATCAAGTTTCATTACAGCTCTGGACCTCACAAAGCCTGTCAGCACAGTATATGCCCGCCACTACCCAGCATATGTAGAAAATCCACAGGGAATGTACATTTTAAAACTAAATGTGAACGTGAATGAATTGAAAAACAAAATGATGATTCTCTTTAATACAGCCTACACTCTACCCATTTTGGAAAAGCACTGTCTGATATGAAAATGCTCTGTGCACTCCAGAAGAACGGTGTTGAACTTTCTGTTAATTACGATATTTGCTTGACATTCGGGTAGTTTGCAGTGTTTGATATGTGGATTGAAAGAATGTACTGTACCAAATAAATTGCATATGCATTAAATGAAAATAATACATACAAGTTTATCTCCTACCGAAAATATTTAATATTTAATTTTTTATACTTCATTATTGTTACCCATCCATTTGGTAATATTAAACTTAGATGACCAAACCAGCAATCGTAAGTATATTTGTTAAGCTGTTGGTTATAGAAAGCAGCTTCACGTGCTTCATTAAGTCTGCATAAAAACAGTAGGTCTGCGGTAAAAGCAAACACATGTCTAGTTCCTGCGAAAATGTGTCGCATGGATATGAATATTTAGATCAAAAGTGCTAAACAGGCAGGACTAGTAGAAGTTGTATACTAGATTGAACTGTGTATATTTCATTGTGTGGGAACATGTTAAGCAAACAATTTAAAAGTGACTGGGGGGAATGAAAAAAATAAATCACTGCGTTTGTCACATTTATTTATTTTAATAATGGAATGAAACCCGCTAATACTTATGTGTGATTTTTTTTTCCTTTTGTTTAAAAGCAGAATCTCTCTTTATCTCTCTCTCATTAAAATTGCTATAATTAAACTGTATATTTTGTTAAGCACCTAAATAGTCACATGATTCTTTGCTTGGAAATTTATCATTCATCTCTCACAATACATGTATGTAAATGCGTTTTAGTGGGGGATTCTTTCAATATTAAATGGCATTGTGTACAACTTCAAAAAAAAAAAAAATTCTGTATTGTGTACTGTAGCCGTGCTGACAGGCAAGTTCCACGCGAATAAGTGGACATCCACAATTACATAATTATATTGCTGCGACTTCTAATTGGGGTAATAAAACTTAATCCGTCCACTATAAGCCAGCACGACCACTATATCAGGTAGGGGTGAAACGATTAATCAATATATCGATACCCATATCGAAACAAGAGGGGAAGAATTGATACAAAACGATACTAACTCTATACAAGTTAATTGAATCTTCAGCAGTCGTGAATAATTATTAGTCTTTTGCCTTTTCATTCTTTAAATTGAGAATTCATCTGAGACGGCTGTAGCAAGTACATTCACTCATTTCTGTCAGTAAAAAATAAAAACTATTGACAACACCCACTCACCTTCTACAAATTAAAACAAGGTGACCAATTCGCATGGTTCGAAATCTGCCCCCTTCCTCCGTCCCAATTCCGTGCTAATTAGTTTATCCCGACTGCATCTTCAGCTACTCATAACATATCTCAATGGAAATAAGACATTGCAGATTTGTTCCCCATGTATGATTTAAGTACTTTACTTATCATTTAATAACCACTTTTACTGGAAATATATATGTTGCATTGCATCTTGTCTATTTGGCTCGAATTGAAGGCTACACTTCCAGTCTGTCACTCAGTGAAATATGTTACATGTAATTCTGATTAGTGGTTATTGTATGTTCAAGTGCAGAGTAAAACAATAACCACCAATCATAACTAACTGTAGCGTGTTCACTGCGTGACATACCGGAAATATCGGCATCTAAACTCTATCCAAATAGATACAAAGCAACATATAAACTTCACAAAAAACTAACTATTACCGTATTTACCGTATATCTTGGGACAAGATTAAATTAATGATTTTTGTCCTGTTCCATAACATATGGTTTAACTTTTTTCAACTAGATCATATGTCACAAAACGTAAGAACCGAAACAAATTTTGTCGAATCTGCCGCCCCTCCCCCCCCCGCACTTCATGTTACAATAAGGTAGGTAAATTAAACGTTTATTTGATAATAAACTGAAAGAAACTAACCTTGCACTGTTCTCATTTATTCCTCTTTTTTGTTCTTCATAAGCAATTTATGTATAAAAGACACAAACGTATCCACTATCACTAACATATACACTAACACCAGATGGTCCGGTAATGTAGAGTACCGGTCGTGTGTATCGCTTATGTCGGGTAACAACATTGACACATTGTTTTATTGACATGAATATAGATAAACGAATCAAGTTTGGTTGTCCTCAGAAGTTTGAATACCGGTATATTATCAAACTGAAAATTGGATCCAGCAAAATCACAAACATTAGAAAGAGCGAGACAGAGAAATAACAACCGATTGCTTGAAGGCACCAGCAATTCACGCATAACCCGGTGTATGGTGCAAAATAACCAAGAGTGTATTATATCCAGGTTAACAATAGAATAATATTTCGCAAATAAAAATCATTATTAGTAAATACATTAACTGTGAGTGCAAATGACAACATTTTTGCTAGCATCGGTTACCCTGGTACAACAAAAAAATATTCTTAAAGACAATCAATGCTGTGTATGATGTTGTACCTATGTATTTACCCTGCAGACATCAATTATAATGACAGGTGGCAAACAATAGATGCTTGGGTGGTGAATAAACACACCTGGTAGAGACTTCGGTTGTCAAATACAAAGATTATTTTATTATAAAGCAAGCCAACCCAAAAAGCCGACTTTGGATTCTTTCAAGCATGCAGATTTTTTTTTTATATACAAAGTAGGACGACCTAGGGAAGCTGACTCTAGTTTCTTTTTACCGGTATTCACATCGGTTTCGAAAATAAATTGAAATAATGGAACAGTTTGAATTGAAAACTTATCACACATTATTACAATAAAGTGACTCCTCACATTCATTGTTAGCGTACTACTTTAGCATATATAAAGGGGAATACAAATAAAACAAAATAAACGACATTATACATCTCAGCCGTGAAGAATAAGTATGTAGTAAGATACTCAAGTAGCGAAGATGCTTTGTCTCTTGCATGGAAAGAAAATCCTTTGCCTAAAAATTCACCTACGAGACCCATCGGTCGACCAAGAAAGCGTGCTAGAGAGGAAGAGTGTGATGTCAAGGAAAATGAACCAGCTGCCAAAAAACACGAAACTGTTGATCCCACCCAAGAGAGAGATGATGCTTGTGAAAATGATGCTGTCAGGCGAGGGCATTACAAGCGTTTCACCCTATAGCAAAAGCAGGAAGTAGTTAATTTCTCAACTTTACATGGGATTATAGTAACAGCAAGACATTTTAAAATCCCTAAATCAACGATCGCCAATTGGTGGAAAATAGATTTCTCTCAAAGCTGAATGAATGGGGATATATAACAAGGAGTGGGAGACCAGTATCCTATGGCGATGATTAGATGGAAAAATAGCAAAGTGGGTTCTCATCTAAGGAGATCTGCAGATCCCCGTGAGCGTGGATGCTATATGTGCTTATGCCAAGGAATTGGTGTCAACTGAACGTCCACACATTGACTTTCAAGCCAATATGAACTGGGCGACCGGATTTTTAAAGCGGCATAATCTAGTGCTTCGGGCACGGCCATCAATGGCCCAGCGTCTCCCAGAAGATTTGGAGGAGAAAATAAAATCATTCCATGAATTTGTGAAGGCCAAAAGAGAAGATGATGATTTCGAAGACAATATGATCATTAACCTGAATGAAACTCCAATGTACTTTGATCTCGTTCCTGGATGGACTGTTGATAAGAAGGGGGTTAAAAGTATGAGAATTCGCACGACTGGTACAGATAAAAAGCATATAACTTTAGTCCTTGCAGTTTCTGCAGTAGGGGATGTGTTGCCTCCAATGATAATTTTTTCGCGGCTTGAGGGAGCTAAAGGATATTAAAGCACCGAAAGGATGGATCATACGCATGCAGGAAAAGGGTTGGGTTGATGAAAAAGTGATGCTGCAGTGGATTAAAGAGATATATTTTAAGTACACCGGAAAGGAACTATCTCTGTTGGTGATGGATTCATTTCGGGCTCATATTACGGATGCTGCAAAGTAGGCTTTTTGAAGGGGTAACGCGGTGCTTGCAGTTATTCCGGGTGGATGCACCTCCAAGCTGCAGCTACTAGACGTCAGTATTAACAAACCAGTCAAATCCGACATGAGGAAAATCTGATCAAACTTTATTCGTAATGCAGCAGAGGCTATTTCCAAGCAAAATGACAACACTTCTCGTATTAAGAGTGGAAACAAACAAACAGTTGTGGATTGGATTATGAAAGCAGTCGAATCGCTTCAGGACAAGCGAGATCTGATAAGAAAATCGTTTAAAGTGTGCGGTATTAACAATAACTTGAACGGTTGTGAGGACAATGTGATAAGAAATACTGAACGTGTTGAAACTGACAGCGACAGTGAAAATGACCAGTTTGATGGGTTTGAGCCTGAGGAGGTCGAGTGGGCAATTAAGAATTTGGACAGCTTGAAGTATTTTAAATAAATATAGTACCGGTATGCATGTCTGTTCAGCGGTATTTGGACTATGTTCAGTGATCATTGCTGTATAAATAAAAAGGTTTTGGGTTTCGGAATTAACATGTTTATCTATCACTTTGTACCTTCACTGTCTAGCTCAGTAGCTTTCATCCGTAAAGCTCTCTCTCTCTCTCTCTCTCTCTCTCTCTCTCTCTCTCTCTCTCTCTCTCTCTCTCTCTCTCTCTCTCTCTCTCTCTCCACATATTTTACTTAAGTTATAATTTCTCCTGTGCTCATTGCAAGTCATATGGCCTATTATTTTATTACATAGCAAGCAGATCCTGGAAGCTGGCTTTGCTTTCCCTTTAGCAGTATTCACAGGAATTTTGAAAATAAATTGAAACAGTGGAACAGTCGGGGTCTGTTAGTGACGCTTTGAGCATACATTGTGAAATGTACCGGTATTAAAGGATTTGACACAACTGAACAGGTGTCAATTGTGCTGCATGATCACGGGAAGTTCAAATAAATTCTGTCAGCTGAATATAGGACTCTACTTGGCACTGAACAAGTATCAACTTTGCGGCTCTATCAAATGGTTGGGAAAACAAAGTGAGCTCGATCAAAGGGTTGGGAAAACAAAGTGAGGCTGCCTTTACAAGCTAAAGGATTTACACTGGCAGATAACTGAGGAAATATTACTTGGGAATTAGATCTGGCTTATGAAAACGGCAAATATAAATCAACTCAAAACTTTTATTGCATCAAACAGTGTTTATACAGCAAAACAAAATATAATACAAGTACGGGTTGCTTCGACTTGCACGGATTTTGTACATAGTGCAAGCATCTAGTCTCCTATATTGCCCATAGATTTATCAAATTTTGTTCTTCAAAAGTTTGCAGTTAAGAAGAAAATTGTAAACAGCACTGACAGCGGTTTTTATTTTATTTATTTAATAAAATATAAGTTAGAGTGCATTTTGTTACCAGCTAAGCATCGATATTATGATTCAAAAGGTGTCCGACAACTTACGACTCGAAAAAAACAATCTGTCCCAGAACTTACAGTGCACAAAAAAAATACTTTAAAAATAAATTTATGGTGTCCCAACATACCATACGGTAAATGATCTGTAAAGTACTTAAATCGTATATAAGGAACAAGTTTGGAATGTCTCCTTTTACGTTGATATTTGTAATCAGCAACCGAACGTGCAGATGGGATAAAAAAAAATTTTTTTTAGAACAGAATCAGCAAGGGAGCAGATTCCAAACCGCACAAGGTTATTGTCACCTTGTCAATTTGTAGAAGGGGAGTGGATGTTGTCAATAATTTCCTTTTATACTGACAGAAACAAGTGCCTGTGGCCACGGCAGATGACGCGTGTACAGTAGGTGCGATATTATTGGCAGATAAGGTGTAGACAGTAGTCTAGCAAATGTCAATTACTGGTGCATACAGTCAATTTGTTATGGACAGCGTGCGCTCAGTAGGAAATTATGATGGAGGCAAACCAAGGATAATTAAGACTGATGATCCGGCTAAATCAACATGCATCATAAAAACGCACAGGTTTGAATTTGTTTATGTCAGAAATGGGTCAAATTTAAGTTCAAAGTGTCAAAATCCAAGGATTTGCGTCTATTGTGGACCTTGGGAGTTTGTTTTAAACTAGTTTCAAAATTTTTTCGACTGCCATTTTCAAAACAGTAAAAATCCAACGTTTCAAATAAAACGGCCTGTAGACATTTCTGGATGGTTACAGAATGATAAACCCAGAGCGTCTGAAAAAGCATGTCAGTGACATCTCAACTCGTTCTGCTTTACGTCAGGGAGCCCCAAATATAGAGAATGGTGGTAGTCCTGTAACTTTGCTTTCTGAAAGTCATAAAAGGGGACTAGCAAGCATTTTATGGTGCATTTGCCATGGTTGTAATACAAAATTTCAACCTTCATTGAATACAGCCAGGCCGGCATAGATACAGACTGATATACAGAAAGACATGACCAGAGATTATAAAAATATTCCAAACTGTTCAGCGTGGGGATCATCATAAGGTTCATCACTGAGATTATTCTCATTATTAATATTAACAACAGACATTTCAGTCATTGTGCTTCTCATAAAATGCCACTTGCATCTAGTACAGACCTCCATATCTTTTATTAGGTTCTACTTTCCAGGTTTTCTCTAAGAACTAAAACGTCTTTGATTTACAGCCTTTACAGACAGCTTATGTTCAATTGCTCCAAGTTTTAAACAAAATCTACTTCTCCCTGCCACTCAGTGGATTATTTACAAGCCTCAGTGACATTTTTTGTTTCAGCACATACAAACTCCATATTGATGCACACTGCTTCAGTCTGTATACAAAATGGTATGGAATTAATTCTTTCACAAACTCAATGCCAAATACTTTATTGAAGGAAACAGGACATCACTATTACCAAAATATATAGCGATTTCTTCAGAGCACCATCTCCACCCACCATTAATTAACTGCACATTACAAATAGCCCTTAAGCATTCCAAAGCATAATTTTAACCATTTAACTTTAAAGAAAACCTGCTCAAAGAATCATTCCGTTTGCCTGGCACTCATTTTGTTAGAGGATTAGGGATGGTCCCCGACTTTTCCTCACTCCCTTTCAATCCGCCCTTGCATTATACATACTTCCGTTAATGCAAGGCCAGATTAAAGTATTGATGAATTTATTGTCTTCATTTGGGGGTGGGGGGTGCTTTTTGAAATTGTACCTGGGAATTCTAGCAGCTTAATCCGGTGTTGCGTGAATGGGAAATGTAACTAAATAACTTTTTTAAAATCTTTATTCAGGGCCGGCTTAACAGCTACGCAAACTAGGCGGTCGCCTAGGACGGCAAAATTGGGGTGGGGGGGGTGGGGTGGGTGTGGAGGCGGAAAAAAAACTAATTAAAAAAAACGAGAAATAGCATAAATTAGAAGATAATAAGCGTCTAAAAATAGACAGAAAAACACAAGAAAAGAATAAATGTACAATATTCATTTTCAAAAGTTAATTGTGTGGGGGGGGGGGGAGATGGCGGAAGGCTGAAGGTTCGTCTAGTACTCGATATACCCTTGCGCCGGCCCTGTCTAAATTATATACATGCACAATGTTCGTCTTTTAACTGCACACTTTGTTTAATACTCCCTGTATTACATCAAGAAAGCCTGCAGTTCGAAGACGAGGAATTGTGCTTTCCCTATTCAATTTGTAAATGCACGTGCAACATCGGCCAGACCTTGAAGATGCAATTTTGGCTATCCTAAATTTAAGATTCTCATTACTAAAACTTTGCATTGACGTGACAATACGTTCTAATGGCAGCATAAAAGTTTTAAATCAATGTATAAATCATTAAAAAACCTCACTTTTGGCTAACTCCTCCCAACGCCTTAACTACTAAGAAAGACCTTCTTCAAAGATGGCGCCCTTGGAGATTAAGGCTAAAATTTGCGCGCGAAATGTGTTTATTACTAATCACTAAAACACGGACCTTCTTGGAACATGCGACGGAAAACTTCGGGACCGACAAATTAATTTTCGTTATGGTGGACTGTGATTTTCTCTCGATCCAGGATTTTGTTTTTGGTTTTTTAATATCTTTTTTACTGCAAGATATTTTTTTATTGCAACTAATATAATGGATATAATAGGTTGAAGATAATAAAAACAACCCAAAGAAACTATGACAAAAGTAGAAATCTTTCGGTTACAATTCTAAATCAAACGATAATTCTAATATTGTACAGACTGTTGAGGATTGCAACTGCCATAGACCCTGTGATATTGCTAATAATTTTAATACCTTCTTCGTTAATGCAGCATCTACTCTCTTGGAGAAATTGCCACAACCTTCAAAAACATTTATAACAGTTTCAATAATTTAGCAAGAGTTTTACAGGGTAAGAAATGTTTATAATAACACACTCCAACTTCAACCGCTAAGTGAGGATTTTGTTTACAAAGAATTAAGTAACCTTAATCCATGTAAAAAGGTATAAAGTTTATGGGGTCTATGGGAATATAACATGGACAAAACTGTCCATAAGTAGTGGAGGATGGCGATTGAGGGGTCTACGGGAGTCCCATATTAAAAAAGGTAGAACATTTGTACGAGTCGACGGAAATTTAACATGGGAAAATGTGTCCCTATAAATTGTGAACGACAAAGTTTATGGGGACAAACGGGAATTTAACATAGGCGCCATCCTGGTTCATAGCTACATTGTAACAGTGTAGCAATAGGCGACGATCTGCACTCGAACGAAAATATCATATGACGTCATAGGTTTATCATGTGGGTGAGTGTCTGTAACAGTGTAGCAATAGGCGACAGTCTGCACTTGAACAGAAATGTCGTATGACGTCATTAGTTTTAACATGAGGAATATGTATGTCTGTCAACGTGTGGGTGACGTGTGTGTGTGTGTGTGAGAGAGAGAGAGACAAAGAGAGATAGAGATTTTTAAATAATTTTTGAAAGAGACACACAAAACAAACAAGTCAACAATAGGTTTCAAAATCAACATTTATCCTATTAAGTCCTGCTCACTTAAAATGAAGAGGAAGAATTAGGGCTTGTCCCTTCCTTTTTCATGTACAAAAGATTAAACAGGAACATATTTACAAGTATGACAACGATGTTGAGTCAAACTAGATTTCCAATGATCTAAGACAGTATCATTTTGCCATGGATGTACACTACGTTTCTGATGTAAAGAAAAGAGATAACCATAATGTTCACAAAACTTGAATATCTTCTCTTAAATTCCCGTATATATGTATGATCGTGTTTTCCCCTGTATAACACAAGTACGGGATAGCTTTAACGGTCCTTTAAACAAATCGTTCTGCACTGATTGATCTAGCTACATTACGTACTAAAGCGAGTAGTGCCTAAAGTTTACTCTCCCTTGCACATGTCGTTTCACACTGACTGACCTAGCTACATTACGTTCTAAAGGGAGCAAATGTGTTGCTTCAAATCATTAGCCCGTATAAACATTATATCAAAAGCTTAACATTTAAATGGGTTTTCTTCAGAAAAAGTATTGTTTTTTTTTGTTTGTTTTTTTTTTTAAATCCAGTTTGTATCTTCATATACCATTCAGATTTCCGTTCTCTCTAAGTGTTTTATTACAAGCAAACAGGTTGTTTCGCACTGATTGACCTAGCTACATTATGTACTAAAAGTGAGCAGTTGTTGTAGCTTACTACCCCGAAAACACGCCATTTCTTACTGATTGACATAGTCACGTGAATAGCATCTTTAGCTACTTTGAGCATATTGCACAATGAAATATTTTCAAATGAAAAAAAAAAAAAAAAAAACATTTTGTTTGGCTTAAGCTATGCAGTAAACAAATAATAATACCTATGAATCGCCAAGATTTCTATTTCAAGTACACATTTCGCTACTGCAAATTTTAGAGTGGTATGTTAAAATGGAAACATATACTATTATGATTTAAATATAAATCATTCTATAGGAAGTTCAAGTGTGTGTGTGTGTGTGTGTGTGTGTGTGTGTGTGTGTTTTGTGAATCAGTAGTATTACAATGGGCTTTTAAATTTCGGTTTCTGATATAGGTCAAAGCCTTTTATACCCAATGACTTTACTAATTTTACTCCTCACATCACACGCGAGTGTACTATATACGGGTGCGGTGGGACTGTGTGGGGCGACACCACTGCTACAGCGACAAGAACGCTACAACCGCAGGTGCAGACAAGTTTGTCTTTGTATATGCTGCCAAAAGCGGTGTCATTGTGGATATCCTTCGGAAACGTGAACGATTTTGCGTAAGAAAATCTGCTAGCGTAAATGATTTTACCCGTCGGAAACGTAAAAGATTTTGCGAAGTAAAGTCTGCTAGCAGACAGACTGATATACACTGGCAAACATTTCCTCGATTTTTACTGCCTGTAAATCAATTACTTGTTTTGGGTCGCTAGCGCCCGTTTCGGATCTGTGCACGACGTCGTCTGTGGTTTTCCATTATCACCAATACGGTCTCAAAATCACCCACGCCATAGCCACCGAGTACGGTTTTCACCGATTGTATTGAGACTACTTTGTGCTGCCGCGAGAAGTTCTGAATAAACACGTATTCGTGAATGTAATCGTATCGAAATTATTTTGCCAGCACCACCCGAGACACCGGTTGCTTTTGATATAGCTCCGACAACAATTCCGTTTGGTGTACCTATGATGGTTGCCGTGGTCACAATCGTAGCAACACCAAGGCCAACTTTTGTTGCCGCGGCGAGTCCACAAATAGCAACTACAATTATACACACGCGTTTGTATTTCAGGAGTAGCGCGGTTCTCTTGATTATTTCATCTCGCAGCTGTTGTTCCGCTTCAAATATTTTTTCGCGTCGGTAGCTTTGAGGTACTATCACAGTTCTTATATTTATACTGTCGTCGTGGAGACTAATTGCTCGCCATGATGGCTTTGTTCAGCTGCAATACGTGCACGCACTTCCAACCAAGCACTTTTCTTCACTTGTACAACCGTCATGCAATCGTAGAAAATATCTTCCGAGGTAATCTTTTAAGTCTCTGGCGATTGTGCGTTCCTGGGGTTTGGCACCAGGTTCATTTAGATTATGGCTCTGTTTTATGCCTCTAACGATTCTTTTATCCAAAAATTTTTACGCGGACAAGTGCATCCTTGTTAAATAACAGTCGAGATCTTTTACTTCTTAGTTGAGTTAATGTTGGTTTAACATAATCGATGGGGAATGTACCCGTGGTGCATTCAGCGGTGAATTTCACTTCATCGTTGTAGAAACAGTCTTTGGCTGTTTTCACGCCTGATGGTGATGTCTCTTTTTGTCTGGTGTTTTCGCCTGCTAATGCTATGACTACAATCTGGCCTCGAGTTGGTAGTAGCTATCAATTTCTATGTTACCTTTGCATAGATTATATTTCAGTGCATATGAAGGTCTGGTAACATCATTCTGAAGCAGATATTCATCAACAAGAGGACCAAAATTGCTATCAATCTTAGCATCCTCTATCAGCTGGTCCAACACCCCATCCGAAAAATCCGCAACATCGTCATCGCGTTCAAAATCCATTGCGTACATGTAATAACAAATTTTAAACACAAACGCCAAAGACCGTTAAGTGCCTTTCAGGACAGATGTTGAGTCCTGGGAACTGAATTTCATCTCCGGCAAATACTGATAATGATACTGCATATATGAAACTTCCTTTAAAATTGTCTTCTGTAATACGTGTCATTAATTTACAATGCAGGACATTATTTACAACTATTATCACTACACCCAACAGACCTCTATATCCGTTTGTAATAAATAAATACGATCCAGACTCACGCACCTTTAAGATATTACGATTAGGTGTATCAAAAGCATCCCCAACAGTAACGAAAAGAAATCGACCCTTTGCGATACCGTCATATTTTTCAGATCCTTCTTTGGTTAATATTCCACTGAATCTACCCAATGAATTTACTACGCGTAGTAGTGAGGGCACCTCTGCAATCTTTGCATTCACATGTTGTTTAGCAGCAACCTCAGAAGCATCAATGTAGCCTTTGATAAAGGCCACCTACAATGCCAGTGTCTCTGATTCCCTGGTTCTCGGTGATTTCATCCAATTTCTTTGCGACGGCGCCTCGCAGCTTTATAACAACATCCTGAATGTCTACGTTAAACGTTTTAAATTTTCCAGTTTGATCTTGGAAAAACACAAGCTCGCCCGGGTCGACGTCAACAACAATCCGGCTTTGGTGTCAAAGCTGGTCAGATCCACATCACCGCCGCGTCTGGTTGAGTAACGCCAGTAAATGTTAATATGCATTTAGTGTACTATTAAGCGTACTTTCTAAGTAACAATGTAAAAGCAAAAGCGCTTGTGGTGTTGGTGAACGCTCGAGTGCACACAGTACTTCAAGAACAAGATGTTCACATATGGGACATTCCAGACGAGTTTGCAACGGCAGCGTTGAATAAAACAGCGGTAGAAGACTCTGTGATCTGTGTAAATAATCAACAACTTCAAGTGGCGGTTCAAGCCCGTACGAATCAAAATACAAAAAATGTCGAAGTGTTACCACGTATGGGACCCAATGAGTCTCAAGTCCTGTTGTCCAACCCAGGTTGATGATGCCAATTTCCCGCATGCGGGTGATCGTTGATGCTTGTTCATTCGTCACAAATACACGTCGGAAATGCTTGACTGACTTTGTCATAGCGAGTAAGTCAAGATTGGTTAACGACGTCGTCTTTTACGAGTCGTATCAGGTAGTCGAAGACCTCTGCCTGAGTAAATTATGCGAGTCGACCGGAGTAGTCGAAGGCCTTTTTTTATATATTTGTTTACGAGACACTATACGGCCTCCAACCGCCCTTTTTAGAACCATCCCGGATGCAGTTCCGACGGCCCCTGACGCAGTCCCTTTTGCAACCGCGTGAGCCGCAGCCGCTAACAACGCTGGATGGCCGCGAGGAATGGAAATATTCCACCGATCTTTTGCATTTGTGTCACCTCTGACTTGGATAACTTTAATGTCACTGATGTGTTTTTTTGTTTGGCCACATTAAGCTGACCAAGTTGTGACTGGGTTAGCCACACGGGAATAATTCCGGTTAACTTTTCCTGCGAAGGTTTCAGTATGACCCCGCAATCGTTTCTTATTGCGCTCTTTATTTGCGCAAGCTGCTTTAGGCTAAGTCCAACATTAACCTTATGATATGACATGTTTAATCACAAAACCACTTTTCTATTGACATTTATCCTGTCTACTGTACTATTTTGACCTTCAACTGCTAGCATTGTGCACCGAATGTAGCATTACTTGAATATTCTTTCACAATAATAAAGATAAACAGTAATTTCAACACAGTTACGTACTAAAAGCGAGTAGTGGCTAACTGTTACTGCCCTGCATACACTCCGTTTCGTTCTGAGTCACCTAGCCACGCGAATAGCATCTTTAGCTACTGTGAGCATAGTGCACACAATGAAATATTGTGAAATTAACGCAGTAATAATTTACCAAACCTATGGTTTGCCTCAAACAGAGAGAAGGTTACCCTTTTTATGAGTTTCTGAAGACAAGGATAAATTCTATAATAGAAATGTTCATTGGCAATTGTTTTTTGTTTGTTTGTTTGTTAGTTTGTTTGTTTGTTTTCATTCATCAGTTTTAAAAAAGTAGTGTTATATTTCTTGTCGAATGACTAAGATATGTCATGTTTTGCTGCACACGCCTTGCGGTTACAAACGGCAAAAAACAGTGTTACAACATTTCCCTAAACTATAGAAGGGGAGAACAGTAAGATAAACACGCCTTATTCTCTCGACCGTCTGAAATCGACTGACTGAAAAAAATAAGGCATACATTGTAAATTTTTTTAGTTAACTCCTGTTTTGGCTCTAGAATGAGAGTGCAGATTAGACGGGTCATACTCAAATCATTCTTACACTGTGAAACTTTTTTTTGTTTTTTTTTTTCTTTCCCCTTTGGAAAACGGTAGATCTAATGTTAGAAATGTTTCTCGTGACACATTGCAGTGCCAAAATAAGACAAAGCCAAGATATCTGACATGCACAAGCACAACTAAACTCAAGATTTTATATAATCCATGAAATTTACCTATTGAAGAAAAATCGTTCTACAATTTTTAGGGGTGCAAGTCTTTGAAAAAATTACAAAAGTAACATTTCACGTTATCATTGTGACTACTGCCAAGATTTTTGGAGAGGTATCTTAAAAACGGGAACAGATACCATTATGATTTCAATCTAAATCATTTTATAAGAAACTTAAGTGTGTGTGTGAGTGTGTGTGTGTGTGTGTGTGTGTGTGTGTGTGTGTGTGAGTGTGTGTGTGTTTGTGAAACAGAAAGAGAACAGACATTACGAGAGAGAGAGAGAGAGAATATTGTATTCCTACTTTTTAAAAATATCAAGGCACTTACGTTTTTATTGTATGATTTCCTTAAGAAATTTCAAAAACACATCCTATTTAAAAAAAATCGCATCAATAGGAAAAACTCACCTTTTGGAGAGTAAAATATCACAAGATGTCTACTAAAATCCTTCTTTCGAAAACGTATATGTAAAGTTCTCTAAAAAAAACTAATTTCAAGCCCTTTCCAAGCAACCAGCTATACATACAACACAGAACCCGAGTATCGATATAGTTTTCAATTACGTGTAATCACAATTTTTAATCCGTTCCAAAATGTATTCTCAACCTTATTAGAAATAAACATAACCAGAGAGAGAGAGAGATAATATAGCAGACAAACACACACACCAAATCCAAAAACACAAGCATTTAGACACCTTATTGTATTATCTTTATATTTATATTATTTATTCTTTTACTTTAGGTTTTAGATAGCTCATAACCAATGCTGAATTTGACTCCAGGCCCTAACCAGCTATATATGCTGGGATGGGGCTAGGCGGTGCCAGCATAAGATGACTTGTGAAGCTGCAATCCAAGAATCAAAACTAGGTGGATATCCTTTCCAACTCATTTTCACTTCTTGAAGTCAACGTTTACCCACTTTACGTGTTCTTCGATAGAGAATGCTTTCGACATCGTACACACCGTCTTCTTTTTTGGACACCCGTTGTAACTCAGGCAAGTAAAATGTTCCTTTTAATACTTCTCCGTTCAAATCTTCCAATTCATAGTTTTTTTTTTTGTTTTTTATTTTTGTTTTTTTTTTCTTTGTTTTTCAGTGATGCAGCAGACATTCAAACAATCGCATTATTTACACACGATATACCCACAAACATACTAGCACACAATATGGCCAATTATAATGGAGGGATATTTAGCAATCATTTGAGTAGTATCTCTTTTCCAAGTGATCTAAGCGGCTGTGGAAAGGGTTATATATGTATATGTCTTTTGCAAAATACTTAACCTTAAATCATATGTATGCTTGAAAGTATAATGTGGGTAAGCACGACTATTCTTCGCATTTTTACCGATAGACAGAAAATTGTTTTCTTAATAAGTACAAACACTACATGTACGATGCATAGCTTTGCTTTCTCTCCATCCTGTTTAATGTCTATAGAAGATTACGACACTAAAGTTTTACCGTTTTCAATCTTGAACAGAAAATTTTACTTTCTCTCTGTCAGTCTTTGATTTGGCACAACCAAAATATTTATATCCAAAGCAACATCACCACTCTAAAATTGAAAATGAAAATTAAGCAACGAGATTCATTCTATGTCTGGTACCAAACATACTCTTCAGACACTTAATTCTCAAGAAGAAGAAATGTTGAAATATTGTCGATCCGATGTGGACATTGTACGACGTTGTTGTGGAAAATGTCCACAATTATTTATGGATCACGGAGGTATCGATCCTTTGAAGGAAGCTTCTACCATTGTTAAAGCGTGTGAATTAGTCTACCGAAAGAAGTTCATGTCCGAGAACACACTAGCCATCATACCACCACAATCCTATTGATCTGTCAGCCGTCAATGGTCAGAAAAAAAGCTTTGCGCTGGCTATGAGGATAAAACATGCTAGAAACGGCAGCTCAGAAAGGAAGATTTGATCTTATTCTGTGGATGGTTGAGTTATAAACAACCCACAGATTGTGACATTTACTATCCAACAGGCCGTTTTGAGTGACCAACACACGGACATGTACTATCCATTACTCCCACACTTATTATCCAACACCTTGATTTATTATCCAACTCGCCGCTGTAGTGATATGTACTCAGTTATCTACTATCAATACCCAGTCATGTACTATTCATTACCCCCACATTTACTATTCATTACCCCCACATTTACTATCCAGCACCCCACACGTATTATCCAACGCCGCACATTTACTATCAAACACACCTTAATTTACTATCCAACACGCCGCTGTAGTGATCTATGCTCAGTTATCTATATCAACACCCAGTTATGTACATTACCCACACATTTACTATCAATTATCCTTACATTTACTATCCAGCAACCCACATTTACGATCCAACATGCCGGTTGTAGTGACCAACACCCAGTCATGTACTATCCATTATCCCCACATTTACTGTCCAACACCCCATATTTGCTATCCAGCACGCCGTTTGGAGTGACCAACACCCACTCATCTCCTAATCAACGAGTAGGAATGCTCACACATAGACAAACATTCTTAGACACTATCACATATACAGTGAAAAGGAGAGAACAGGATGGGGAGAAGAACTAATACACACTTAAGGAAAGGCATTGACTTACTTTTACAATCCAAGCACAAACGTATCCAACATTGGCATTAATGCTGTATGAAGCTAAGTGGGCAGTGGCGTGACTTCAAACTGCGTCCAACCCCCCCCCCCCCCCCGCAAGAAAAAAAAAAAAAAAACTTTAAGAGTGGACCCCCGTCAAATTAATGTAAAGCAGGATTTTGGGCCGCTTCCTTGCGCCCCCCCCCCCCTCTGCGGGGGCGGTAGTTTGGGGTTTAGAATTTGTAATACTGAATTTGTTTTGTACTGGCCTAGGCTTAATTCTTTCACTAAACGGCTACCCATTGTTGATTGATAAACATACTGGCAGAAAAGTTTGTTGCAATGCAAATGCTTTATAAGGCAAATATAGTTCTTCAGTTTGTTACATATTTACGGTTTTGGTTTTTGCCACCCTAGATTTATTACACTGACTGGCCTTACCCAATGTCAGTTCATTTCGTTACAGATGTGTTTGTCACTTTAGATTTAATACGATGAGTGAAAGGTGACCTATGAAAATAGGCAAGAGTTAAATTTGCCACATTGACAAACTTAGTCAGAATTTGGCGTAAAGCTAAGATTCCTTGTAAGGTTGTGACATCTAAGTTATGCATCGGACATATTAAACAGGATGGAGAGAATAACACACACAAGTAAGTACAGGCATTGGTTGATTTTTACAATCCAAGTTGGGATTTATCCCGAAAAGTAGTAAATTCCGATTTTCTGTGCTCGTGTATAATGGATATGGACTTTTTTCTTTCTTCTCATAATTATTATGAGCAAGATTGACAATGATTCCTAGGCACCCTAGTTGTATTCAAGTGTACAAATTTATATAGATGACTTCGACATCTAAAAAAAAAGATAAAAAACCCCACAAAAAACACAATACATTGGAAGCTGG
Organism: Margaritifera margaritifera; assembly: GCA_029931535.1. Lineage (NCBI taxonomy): Eukaryota > Metazoa > Mollusca > Bivalvia > Unionida > Margaritiferidae > Margaritifera > Margaritifera margaritifera. The sequence goes on from JAQPZY010000942.1 coordinate 71,887, forward strand.
GGATATTGGAGTTCGTCAACTATCCTATCACTCCTTAAAATGTTTTTTTGCGGCAGAACAATCAAATTTATATCCTTTTACAACCACGATAAAACGAACACACACAAGGGCTATGAGAGAAAAAATACGAAAGACATTAAATTCGTATCAAAAGAATGATATCGGAGAACAGAGAAAACAAAAATGTGCTTTAAAAAAGCCGGTGAAAGAATTGATAAACCAGAGCAGAAAGGTGAGAGTAAATGTGTTATAATTAATGATTTAGTTGAGGAATGACAATTTGTGACAATTAAGTAATTAATAGATTTCCGATTTATGAAATATTCATGTTCTTTAACTCAGTTTAACTCTTCAGTTAACAGAGACATCATACAAATATTTAAAGAGATGAAAATCTATTATACTTTACCTTCATTACTTTCAAACCGTTAAACATATTTGCTGACTACTTTATAAAAATTTGACAGCGATGACTCTAAGTAGTGAATACATGCATATATTTGCGCAGGTTAATTTTTTTTACACCAACCAAATCGAATAGAGATAAATAGAGATGAATAAAAGAAAAAGATGCTAATATTTGTAGCGCTGTAGTGAAATAGACAAACATTTTCAAAGTGAGATACGACATCACTAAAATAAGAAATAAATATTCACTGGCGCAATAGCACTAGGTAACAGAAATCAATATTCACTTTGGTGGTTACTGTACTTGTTAAGAAAAGAATTGCTTCTGTTTGTTTGTGAAAATACAGAGTGACTCTAGTGCTATGGAAAGAAATGATAGTAAGATTTTGTATAACAATAGTTGTGACTTTTTTACCATTACATTAAACGTTTGATAGAATGTCTTGTGCCAAACTACAGAGAGAGAGAGAGAGAGAGAGAGAGAGAGAGAGAAAGAGAGTACGTGCAAGGTTGTTTTTTTTGTGTTTTTGGCAAAGTAAATACCACTTTTTTAAAAATCATCATTGTTTTAATGAGCCTTGCTAACTCAAACATCAACAAACCAATGAAGAGGGGGAATTAAGCTAGTCCCTTCTTCTTCATGTACAACTGACAAACAAAACAGATGTTAAACATGAACATATTTACAAGGTTAACAACGTTGTGGAGTAAGACTAGGCTTCCAGAGATTTTGTACAGTGTCATTTTGGCATCAATACACACTGCGTTTCTGTTCTAAAGAAACAAGATATCCAAAATGTTCACAAAACAACTTTTCTTTTTTGTCATTGTTGCTAGATAAATCACATTGAAAACAAGTCAGGTGATGTTCTAATGGGAATCCAAGACTGCGTTGATGAAGACTATACACAAAGTATTTTCCACACACTATACAATCTGATCCTTGTAATCTCACATTGCTGAATTGAGTGGATACAGTGTTTCTTCTCATAATGTCGATGATATCGTCTTCCATAGGAGGTAATCCATAGGAATTAAAATATTCAACACTATTATCGTTGGGAAAGTAGACGACTACCCAATTCGTTCCTGGGCGATGACTGCTGTCTGTGGTGACGACATAAGCTCGAACGTCTTTAGGTTTTCGACGAGGAAGTTCGTCTTTAGCCCACACCAATGGATTGCAAGAAGCTGAATACGAGCTGTTGGTCAGAAGGTAATGTAAGGTAAGTTCCCAGGTATTCATTTTGAGAGGTAATGATAAGTGATAAGTTCACACTTGACTTTTTCCTTGAAAAGATCTGTCACATAAGTCGACGAACGGAAAGTCTCTGTACTCTGTTGCAAGCGAGCTTCAATGCGTGTCGTCTTCAGTGAAGTCAATGGAGGTAGGGAATGGTCACTTAGATCTTTATTCCAGTCTTTCAAAATCTTTTCTTGTGAGATAAGGGTCATTACTTAGTCCAATTCTCTTGACTCATTTTCAAATATTTGTCGTTTTCCAATTGACTAGAATGATCGATTTGAGAACCATAACATTGTTCTCTGCTCAGGAGTGTGATTGTTTCAGTTGAGTGCCGAGCAAATTAGGAAGACTAAATGTTCTTCTTGCTCTGGCCATCGTGACGCCATGACTTTATCTTTCTCTTGTTCACTTGTGGTCTGTGACTGCTGTTCTGGATAGAAAACGTTATCTTCACCTATCTCCAAAGCTTCGTGTTCCATGTTTTTAATAGTCTAGGATCATTTCTCTCAAACTGTTGATTTCCAGAGTATTATCGAATTCTGCATACAAAAATGATGTTCATTGTATTCACCAGAGCTAGTGCAGACTGAAGTCCCACACAGAGTTGGCCTGGTTTTATTGGGTGGAAATGTCCTTTGTCTCTGTCTTGGTCTGGGGTGAAATCAAATCCCCACAAAGCATATCCTCCTGCCTAATCGTCGTACGAAATGCCGTGGCTACTGATAATTCCTAACTTGTGTGGCTTCAAACAGAGCCAAGTAAGATATCAAGTAATTATTATGGGCAAAGCTAGGTTCAAAGGGTCTTGTACACAACGTCTGGCCATCTCGCGAAACTTCTATCTTGGACGCGTAGAAGTGTTGGAACTCGAAAGGATTTTGATCAATAGGTCCACTGAGTGTTGCATTCCTGACTATGCCAATGAGAAAATGTTTTGGCAGCTGACCTTTGAAGACATTATCTTCGCTCTTGGTCTGAGCACAGAGACAATGGTGAAGGTTTAAAGCCACTTTAGACAAGACTTGCACACATCGTACATAGAATCGGGCTTTTTCGATGCTTGTTTTGTACTCGTTGGTATTAGCCATCAAATGGAACACGGTACTACTTGGATTCAATATCAAACGAACATCAACAAGATTGAACAAATACTTGTCTCGCAAGCACACATCCAAGTGCAAACGATCTGTCATTTCTAAACTAAGTCCTTGTTTTATTTTCTTTCGGCAGTCGTTAAATCTTACACTGTGAGCATCATCATACATATTAAAAACTGTGTCATTAAAAGCATTCACAGTGTCAGGTTTCCACACCAAAGAGGCATCTAGATGTGTATTCTTGGTTTCTTTTCCGTACGGCATGATATTCTCCAGGTAAGCTCGGTAAGGGTACATGTCCATGCCGTCTGGATTGTCCTTTGATTTGAAACTTGATAGGTATTGATTTGGTCAAAGACGACCAAGGATGAAATTCTACCCATTGGGATTATTGCATCGTCATCATTGTCGGTCGCATGGCAAACAGATCGAGTTCTGAAATGGAAACATTTGCAAGATTCTCTGTTCATTATTTTTTTTTTTTTTTTTATTTTTTTTTTTAGTGAACACAAACGTCAAAATCTCTGACTGCTGTTCTCTTCTTGTTGCTTTCTTAGTCTTTTTCTGTGCATGTTTGTGAGGTTTGAAGACATTTTCACTGTTCTTTCTGCCTTGTCCTTGATGTGGCGTAGAAAAGGAATCAATGCCTTCGCCAGAAGTGTGATGTGAATTTATAGGGGAATTCTCTCCATGTTTAAATCAACATATTTTTTCCTGCTTTCTTAAACGCTTGTTTTGGACTTTCTTGGTAGATGAGCACGTTTTGGAAAAATTATTTTCCTTGCGCCAAGTCGGCATCATTTAAAGCATGCAATCCTCGAGTCACCATAGGTTTCAAGATGGGTGGTACCGTACGAAAAGCAGATATTAACATATCTCCTAAACCATGTCCTCGTTGTCGAGCCACTCCTTAGTACACAGGATACATCTGTTACAATTTACTGGAGAATCGTTTTGAATATATAGTTTCACAGGGACTTTTTCTTTGGTGAATATAGTAGTTTGTCCAAGATCTCCTTTGATACTAATATTGGCACTGTCAAAATATGATTTACTGACAGAAAGGTAATGAGGATGTTCAAAGTCTCGGTTAACGTGATACGTGTTTCCTCCTTTATCGTAAACAACTATGGCAGAATTCACTTTGAAAGGAATGATTCTGAGCAACGGAGCAGTTGTGTTTCCCACCAACTTGTACTCGACGACACTAGAGTACACAAAGATCAAATTCAGTCCTTCGTTCAATTTCTTGTAGAATCGGTTGTTGTTGATTATGTCTTTCGTAGGAACGAGAGATGTGTTTCCACCCAGAATGTCAAACAAACTGGGAGAAAAAGTGATGGACAGCGTTTTGCCGTAGGAACAATTTAATTTGGGACAATGAGAACTTGGATGGTAGTCGATCAGCACACATCCGTGAAGTGTATCCAGTGCTTTGAGAAACTGATCATTAAACATAGTTGAAATTGTTTTAACGAGATGATCATTTTTGTCAAGGTGTGATCGAACTTACTCTTTTAGTATTTCTAGAACGAAAGTGGTTTGATCTTTGACCACATTTCAGACTGGAGTAGGATAAATGATTTCGACCAAAGCCGCTCCCCAATGAGCTTTGCTATCCATTTGTAAGGATAGAGATAAATGGCCGGTGAAACAGCATTATGTGTTGTTGGGAAACACATCCATATAACTGTCAGGTAATGTTAAATAAAATTAATTATTCATAGTTCGATGGTTTGGGTCTCCGAGGGGTCAATCGATGTCAAAGGATGATTTTCCAAGAGTTCTAGATGATGGCTTGTGTGATTAGAAGAGTTGTCACTGACGTTAACATGGCTATCATTGTTGTTACTGTCGGTATATTTTAACGAAGGATTAGAAAGAAAATAACCAATACAAGTACTGAGTAAAATAGTCCACAACTGTTTATCTCCTTGTTGCAAAGTCAAATTTCAAACCAAAGGCTGCTCCAACAACACAATACACTACAAAGATTTGGCAAAAAAGGCGATTTGATTTTTAGGAACACGTTCTCCAACCCACACCCAAAGTGCATGCTTTTGTAGTTCTGGAAGAGAGGAACCATGAGAATGGGATACAGTGGTGTTTAACGGCATCTTGGTAACTTCTGCTTCTTTACATAGTCGATGACTTGTGAAACTTCAATTAAAGAATCGAAACTGTGAATATCCTTTCCAACGAACTTTGACTTCGTGGATATGTTGTCTTCTCACTTTACGTGTTCTTCTTTTATGAATGCTTTCGATATCGTACATATCGTCGTCTTTCTTTATCACTCGTTGTAATTCAGGCAAATAAAACGTTCTTTTAACACTTTTCTGTTCATATCTTTCAATTTATATTATACAGAGGGATCAAATCCACACACTTGTCATTTGACACAAAACTATTCTCTCGTCCAGTTAGGTAAATATCATTTGTCAAAAGTGCGTTTTGTTTTTCCAATCCGAACCCAATCTCGGGTGATTAACACTTCATTCTTTTTTCTGATCTTTGAAGTTCCAAACAAATGATCCAACACAATCACTTCGTTTCAGGTGTCACTTTTTCTGGAGCACATCCGATGCTACGATGGTACAATAGATTGTAAGCTTTGACTAGGCGTGGTAACACGTCAATGTATTTGAGGGCATGTTCATGTGTAAACTATTTCAACATACGTTCTTTCAAAGTTCTTTGAAACCTTCCACGACACAAGCTTTCGTTTTAGTATTTTCAGTGGCGAAAAAATGAATGTGTTTTTTTCAATTCTTTTTAAAAAGTTTAGTTAAGAAATTCGGGACCATTGTTTGTGCGGCATTAGAGAGGGTGTCAACCACTTTTTTCAAGATAAGGTTTAAAGCTCGCTCAAACTCTGAACTCGTTTTAGAAGCCAAAGGAAGTACCCAAGCTACTTTTGAAAACACTTCAGTGATATAAAACAAACATTTTTAACCTCGATTATGCGACGCTAAATGAAAGACATCAGCTAAATCAGCTTGCCATTGATGATCAATTCCAGCTGCTTTAGTATGACTTCTGGAATATATTCCTGGAATGGGTTTGTGTAACGTGTGCGTCGATTGTTCTTGTAACCATTGTTGTACTTCCTGAAGTAGTTCTTTTAGTTCGGTTTTAGTTGCATGGTACAATTTCTGAGTTCCCTCATAGCTAGAGGCATGAATAAGATTGTAGTAAATGCTGGCCAATATTGTATCCATGTTACTGCTGCTGCTCAATAAGGTAATCATTATGCTATACTCCTCTGTGGTTGTTCTTGTAGAATTTTGGTTTGTGATGCTTGAAGTGTGTGACGAGCAATAGAAGTAGGAAAGGAAGTTTAGACAGATGTCATACGTACTTTGGTCACTTTTTTCACTTCCGTCTTCCATTCTTTCCTCTTTTCATCTGCTGAAGAGGGTGTCGACATAATCTTTTTGACCAAGGCTTTCATTTCTTCTTGTCTTGTAGTAGGGGAAGGTGTCAACAAGGTTATCACACTGGAGGTAACTGTCATCATCTTTGTTGCTTTCTGCTTTTCTTCCGTTTTCATGACATTCTTGAAATCTCTCAGCGTATGTTTAGCCGTCTCGTCTAAAGGTTTCCGATGAAACAATTAAAGACATCACAATAACTATGCGTAGCGTTGCGCTTTCTTCGTTTCTGGCAAATATGTTCAATCCATCAACGATTGTAGCTCTTGTTGTAAATGTGACATCTTGGTGAGATTAAGATTAGGAGGTAAATGTTGTATCCGTTGGTCGTACCAACTGTGGAGTTCCATTCCCCGTTTATAAGGAACTAAAGTTAGTTTTTGTCCTTCGGTGAAATCCAAGGGTGCGAGTGTGATGTCCTTTCGGAAAAGTGTGTCCTTTTTATCTTCTTCACTTTAACACTTCTCCTAAAAGAGGTCCAGTAATCGATCCAAACAAAGGAGCAGCCACTTGTAACAATGGTCCTGTCGAACGGGCATTTTTCTTTTGACTGATTGGCATTTTCTTTTTCACCATTAGTCGGAAACATAACGATGTCGTCCTAGTTGCTGTTTCTACATCTTGGTTAAAGGAACAGTTCATTTCAAAGCATTCAAACAACATTCACATACGGTATCGATGATTTCATTGTGTTCTTTTTATACTGGAATTCGTCTCCACTGATTGTCGTGTTAACTTGAATTTAGGTACTACTGGTGTTCTCAACAGACTAAATCGTGCCAGGTCGTGTTTGGACAAATCCAGTACACTTTGTAACACACCTGTTCTGTCTTATATTTGTGTTGTAGAAGATGCAACTTTTTGGCTGAAGCATCAAGAGCTAGAGCAGTAGATGAAAAAACATTTAATACCACACCATTTGGAATCTGAATTCATCAGTCCGTTTTATTCTTCAAATCATTTAATTTAATACAACGTCTTTTGGAATCTGAATTCATCATTTCATTTGTTGGGTTAAATCATTTCATTTCATACTACGTGATTTGATTAATGTAATTTCGGCGGTGACGGCTGCCCATAAATATGACTATTTTATTGCTTAAAAGCATGCACAATGTCCGCGAGTACAGCCGATTAAAATACAAGACAATAGATAAAAGACAGTACAACAGCAAATTCAACCACAACACAGTAGTAGACAGCATGCAAATGAAATTTTAAATTATTTTTTTATATTTATGAACATATGAAACATATATCTAGCGCATAATTACATAGGTAGGCACGTTCTTAACAAAACCTGTATTAGTCATCGATGTTTAATATTAGTTGCCCTTTCAGCTTTCGGCCGTTTGCGTTGCACTGGTTTTCGACCAGCAGAATCTTTCGGTTTCTTCAACTTGTATGCTCCATTTGTTGATAGAACAAAATTGGCATTTTCAATTTCTGTATGGAGCTGGGCGTCAAATTGTTTTTTGAAAATAAGTTTTCTTGTCGTCAGCAGTCTTTTTGTGCCAAGAATGGCACAGATTTCCCAAATAATGTATAGTTCCCCTGCTCATACAGAGATTGCCTCAAGTCTATGATTTGAGTGTCCGAAACGGTGGATAATCTGTCCATAAGTTCCGGAAGTCTAAGTTGTTTCCATTCAGTTGCTTGCTTCAGTCGCTTATTCCGAGATTCGGCATTGTTGTTAGTCCAAAGTTTAGAAATGATTTGGTTTTTCAATAGATTAAAGACATTTTGCTTAATTTTTGCAGAAAAATACTTATCCTAATACATTCTGAACCTTGGATATTTGTTGAAATATAACGAGAGATCGTCGTCCTGGTTCGAAAACTCAAGCTCATCTAGACTGAAAACTATTCCATCTTTTTTTCACTGAAGATAATATTTATACCTTTTTCTCGATTTTCCTGACTGGAGCCTAGTTTTTAAAGAAAATGTCTGATATTGTCTTATAAATGCTTCGTACACAGTAAAAAGACTGCATTTGGAGAAAAAAAATTCTAAGTTCGTTGCTCATAGCCTTTTCATTGTCTGTACCAAATGTAAAATTGTCTGAATCGAGTTTCTTTCTTATGTGTGAAAAAAGTATGGTAGGTGCTTTGTTCACCATCCCAAGGAAGGCAAAGAGGTCCTAGGAAGACAGGGTACTGATTGGTTTTCCTGCTAATTATACTTCTATTTTTGTACGACATGGTGGTGACAAACACTTTACCTAAATTAAAAGTTCTGTCTACGCCAATAATGCTACTGTTGGTACCAAAACAGTGTTTCTTTAAATCTAAGAGCTGCTCCTCACTATATAAAATAATTACAGGTTGTTTTCCTTTAGTAAGAATTACTTCTTGCACAAATGGATTTTCGTTCAGTTGTCCAAGTACCCCTCAGCGCCCGAAAAAAAAAAGCTAAAAATTAATAAAATACTGTCGACATGCATTACGATTATACAAGTTTCACCACACCGATATAGTGTTCTTGTTTCATATGATCTAGCTATTAATACCAGGATTTACATATAGCATAATTTTTGGTTTCGACATCTAGATTTAGGTAACATCAAAGTAGTTAGGGCTATATTTTACTAGTTTGGGGTCGTTTTTTTTGGTAGTTTGGGGATAGTTTTGGGTAGTTTGGGGTAGTTTGGGGTAGTTTTTTGGTAGTTTGGGGATAGTTTTGGGTAGTTTTGGGTGGTTTGGGGCTAATTTTGGGTAGTTTTGGGCTAGTTTTGGGTATTTCGTTAGTTGTGTTGTGTTAGTTGTGTTAATTGGGAGTACGGGAAGATGTTATCATTAGTTTTACCCCTTTCATCTGATAGAATCAATTGCCTGTGTTTTCGGCTTATTTTAAAGTTAAACTTGATCAGAAAGCATCTTTAGATATTTACATCAGTGTGCTGGAATAATTTATGCCTTGCACGATATAAATTTACAACATTAGACGCATGAACATGCTGATATTTGTCCTATTTGTTTTAAAAATTTAGGTGGGGGAGGCTAGTCAACGGCAATCGCTTGTCATTTTCGAAGGAAACATTTGTCCACTTACACAATGTCAACATCCTCAAAATGTTATAATTTTAGTTTACATGTTATAATTTTAGTTTACATTAGGTATAAAGATTGAAGAAGCTTTAAAAAGAAAAATCTTATTCCGCAACCATCTAAATGCAGTGAAGCCTTTAGAAATGCTGGAAGCATACGAAGCAGGCTACCAGACTAGAATCCGGTCTGATCTAGTAAATGCTTGTTAGCGGATGTAAGTTGCTAGGTACGTATGATTTGCACCCTTTATTTATTCTCACCGCAGTAAAACAGAGCAAAGTGGTTCATTTTACCTGCATAAGTGAATCCTGCTCATACATCTTGTGATGCATGTGCACAGGCTAACTAACTGGTAAGCTATACATTTTATTTTTGTCTTGTAACAATGGGACACACTCTTCATTGTTTGCCAATTTCAGCTACATGAGGCTTTACTTAATCAATCACGTGGTTTTAGAGTATCTTTAATAGATCAATAGGAAGGATTCCTCGTTCTGAGTTGGTAAGTAAGTAAGTAAGTAAGTAACCATTTAATTCTTTTGCTATGCCAATGTACAACCGAAAGGGCTAGAAGATATTTAGGATTTAGCATTTAATATTTACTGGGGGCATGGTATTTCTGCAAATGGTATTGCAGCATAATAATAATAATAATAATAATAATAATAATAATAATAATAATAATAATAATAATAAAAATAATAATAATAACACTACTACTACTACTAATTAAAATATTAATATTATAATAATAATGACGACTTTATTTAGAGAAGGTAATTCAATTAGTTACAGGAACTAATACCTTGAGACCTTCTGTTATGTACAGTATATACAGCACAATGAGAGAAAATTTGGCTTAACACTAAAGAACCGAGTTATTCTGAAAATCAAACATAATTTCAAGCCCATAACACATGCACAAGCATCAGTGAGCACATACAAATGAATACAATATCGTATTGTATTGAAAAATTCATCTGTGAAAAAAAGGTATGAGCAGAGAAAAGCAAGAGTTATTTATATTACTTAGAACTGTTCGACTCTCTTAAGATATAATCCATTTAAGACATTGATTATGAAGAGAAGAAAGCCAGGAGCCTGCCTTATGTAACTGGGAATGGTGTTGCTCTTTCCTTCTTTGGCTTTGGTATAATGTAATTTGTATTTCTAACAGACCTTAAATTTAGAGTACCATCAGCATCCCTTTGGTAAAAAGATATTGCTTCAGTATACAGGAATGGCTTTCTGGACACTTTATGCATAAACTTAGCCTTTCTAAAGAATATTCTTTCATATATTGGTAAACTTTTTATATAATTCATTGCATCCTGAAAATTGTCAATACATTGATCTAGAATTAAATGGCATGCTCTACTTTGGAGTCTTCAAGGTTTTGACATGTTTGAATTCGGGGCATTACCTTAAATTGCATTACAATAGTCCAGATATGGCTGAATTTAACTTTTATGAAAGATGACCCTATACTGAAAAGGAATGAATGTTCTGATTTTCTGAACCAGCCAAAGATAATGAATCCTTTTTAAAAAATATATTTAATGTGAATAAACCAAATTATATTGTTATTTACGAATACACCAATAGTTTTATCATAAGAGGTCATATTAAGGTTAACATTGTCAAATAGAACTTGGAGTTTGCAACTATCTAACCTTGCTCTTTTTTGTTTTGTTGTAACTGGTAGGGCTTTTGTTTTTTCTGTATTTACGATCATACTGTTTTCCTATTTCAAGTCTGTTCAGAGCATCTTATAAGTTATTTTCAAGTTCAATTTTGGTTTTACCTGACTCGGATAGTGTAGTGTCATCTGCATACCATACATGTGATAAAAATGAGTGGTCAGCTTAGAAAATCAGGAGATTTGCAAACTTTGGTCAGGAGTTTTGACCTCAAAGAGGGAGTTTTTTCATCAACCCGATTTTTAGCATGCAAATGGGCAAAAATTACTACTCTTGAACACATTTACATACTTTTAATATTAAAATATGCTATGCCGTTTTTTCACATTAACTTGTTGCCCTTCACACTCTCCATATATGTAACACAAGCATTTTTTTTTGCAAGATGATTGCCTGTATTATATTGGTGGAAGTTCTTATCATTGTTCATCTTAACACTTAAAATATTATGTAATGTCACTGGATCCAGGTTTCTTCTAGAGTCAGTCAGAATTTTCCTCAGAATGGAAAATGTCCTTTCAGTGTCTGCATTGGAATGTAGCAATGTCAATACAACTCTACTGTGTTCACCAAGAAGTTTAAATTGTTTCCTGCCTGTGAGTAGAGTCAGATTGTTAACTGTCTGCCAAAACTGCTCAATACTGGTTCTGTCTCTGTCGAATTTGGGAAGTTCTACTTCGGGAGTCAGAATGTAGTCCTGAATTTCATCTTCCAGTCTGGGTTGAGTCATGAACCTCTCAGACAACTTCACCACAGTCTGAATTTTTCAAAGAATGGAAAATGTCCTTTCAGTGTCTGCATTGGAATTTGGCAATGTCAATACATCTCTACTGACTTCACCAAGAAGTTTAAATTGTTTCCTGCCTATGGTTAGACTCAGATTGCTAACTGTCTGCCACAACTGCCCGAGACTGCTACTGTCTGGGTTGAATTTGGGAAGTTCTTCTTTATGAGTCAGAATGTAGTCGTTAATTTCATCTTCCAGTGCAGTTCTCTCACTCTGGGTTAATGTCATGAAACCTATTACTTGTGATATTGCCATCTTCTAACCAATGAAAATAGCCGTTAAAGAGACTATGCACATACTCGTCACAAACCTCTACAAATTCAAGATCATCCATATTTTGTAGCAGAGGAAAATATCGGCGAGTTTATGAAAATTATTATCTATTTTATATTTTATTTTCCAAAATAAAGGAAGAATACCAGTCATTTTATTTTCATTGTCTAAATAGTTCTTCTTGCAAGAGATCTCTGATAAGATGATATAATTCATAAAAAGTAGTTCCCTATGTCTTGGGAAAAAGATATCGCCACTGTGGCGATAAAAGTGGCATCGTCACTGTGGTGATAAAAATGGTGTCGTCACTGTGGCGATATCAATTTGCTTCTATTGATAAATTTCAATATTTTATCATGAAATATATGATAAAAGTACATATTAATCTATGATTGTTTGGGCAGGAATTAATATACAGTGGGCCATAGCTGCCCAGAATTATGTGACTCAAGACACGGCAAGTATCGGTTTAATTTGCGATCATACCACTTTATTCTAGAGATTTCCTAATTCTGAATATTAGAATACCATATTATGTTTGATGAGAAAATAAAAATCACTCGAAAAACTATAGTGGCAAAATAGTTTAAATATATTCATTACCATTAGTCATACCACATTAGAGTACAGCTCAATAAATATCCGTTTAATGTTTGAAAATACAGTAATAAGCACTTCTGATTAGATTACTAATTTCATGCTCTTTACAAGAACATTAATCAAAAGAAAGTCATACATAAGCAGCATTTCCATCAAGATGAATCGCTGTCATAGACAATTGTTGTTTTGAACTCCTTAACCGTGTTTCTATTGATTGCCTTGACACTCAATTCCGTTCCTCCATATATCATAGTCACTTCAACATCTCTGTCACATCCGCCAGTTGTGTCAGGCATGTCAATGATAATAACCCCGAGTTTCTTGCGCCCCTCATCAGTAACATACTCTGGATTTTGTAACTCAGATTGAAATATCTCAATATTAGCAACAGTTTGATCTTCGTTCACTGGATGGTATGTTAGTGTCGGTTGTTCTTCGTTCAAAGACACAATCTGATCTCTTTTGACGTGAACATCAAAGATATCCTTGCACCAAAATGTGCCAGCAGGTTTGATCATTCCTTTTTGCTCGTCGTGCTTTCTATGATCAAACTTTGAACGTCTTTTGATCCCATACGTGAAGCGAGAAATCCTGCTCTTGAATATGTCAGGGTTGTGGCATTGAGCACGGCTCCTTTCAAGACAGCGTAGAACGGATTTATTGGTATAAATATGTGCTTCCCTGGAAGAGCTTCAAATATCTTCTCACGCACGATGGGTGCCTCGGCAAAACCTCCTACCAACACAATTTTCTCAATACCTTGCGTTGATGTCTCACAAAATATCGACTTAAGATGTTTCACTATCAAATCCAATGTCTCCCCAAAGAGCTCTTTGGCATTAACTTCTGGTTTGAATACTAAACCATTTCTCGTTTTATTGAAATATTGTGAATACTTAATAGGGTTCAATTTGATATGGCCTCTAACTTCATCCCAAACGTAGTCAGGTAGTGGAAGCTTGATCCATTCTTCGCCACGTTGTACTTCTTCCTGTATATTTACCTTATGTTGTTCAAACTCTTCCTCTATTTTTAAGAGCTGAGCTTTTGTGCATCTGGCAAAAACCGAATTACCGTCTTCAGTTTTGAAGACATCTCGAATCAAGTGGGAAAAAGAGTCATTTATTCTCTGTCCACCCCATGGTCCCCCGTTTGCCCTGTGGATCTGCTTCAGACGACCGTCCTTTATTACTTCTACAGTTGTTACATCAACTTTGCCACCTTCAATAGAAAATAATCAGGTTTCCATATCGGTTGTTATATTGCATCCAATTTGTTTTCCACTATGTATCTGCTGCAAAGCGTAGGTTGGGTTTTTGTCTGTTTTTTTTTTTTTGGGGTTGGGGGGTTGGGGGGGCTGGTGTTTTGTTTTGTTTTGTTTATCCATATCTAAATTGCAGCCGTTCCATAATTCTAACAAAACATTAGCTGCCTTCGTGTACAATGCTATGTTGATCAATGCATATTTTCTCCGCGTGATAAAATTGTGCCGTGAACAATGTCTCAACCATTTCCTGCAGATACACAATCGATTGTACTTTCTGACTGTATCAATCACTGCATAATTAAAACAGTTTACAATATCTTGCTAACAATTTCAGTTCCAATTAAGTGTGTTTAATTCATATGACAAACATAGCATATCATATAATACCCAAATGGAATTCATACAGACAATTAGCATTTAGGCATTTCGCTTTTGTACATGTGTCCAGCCACCAACCACCCCAACCCCACATTGGCCAGAAAGTAACCATGACATATATTAAATTATTCTGACAGTTACTAGTCCACAATTAACGATTGAACACTTACCAGTCCACGGCTAAGGACTGAACGTGTCTTTTGACATGCAATACAACCAACATTAATGCTTTATACTTAGACCAACCTCCCAGATCCATGACCATGAATCTATCTCAAACAACCCTCAAACCATCCATGCTAGACTTTTCCTGGGTAGACAGATACATGCAGTGTACTGCGGCTGCCTCAGGTTCTAAGGCCAAGATAAGCTGATTGTCTGGGATTCCGGCCTGCAAATAAGAACTGAGTATAAGAAAGTATTTGGGTTCTCAAATGATATAGATGTATATGAAATTACAAATAAGCGATATCATGACTGTGATATTAAACACTCGTAGTTTATCACATTTTGACGTCAGGTACAGTAAAAGCTTAACAGTAAATGTATAAAAATGATTTTCACAGTGAAACTGGCATCTGATTAAACACAATCTGTTGATTTCGGCATTAGTATTTTATAATATAGACTTAATGCAACTGATTTAATGATATCTATATTAAGCCTATAATGACTAGCATAAGATAAATTTGTTATGTTTCATAATCTGATATGAAATGAGCACGTACATAATATCCTATATATGTCTTACATGACTCTTCTGTGTGTACCGCTTAACTTTTTATATTTTACATTTTAATAGAAGTTACTGTTCTTTGCATTAGAAGTTAAAAAATCTTGAAAAGATGTTGCTTTTTTATCATCTAACTGAGAATTTTCATACTATCGAAAGAACGTGTGATATCTAGCATAATTACGACGCACTAAAATTCTGATGTCAAAGTTGCCCTCCCAATAGTCGCTTGCTGCAATGCGCGGGACGTTGTGACGTCAAAGAGACTATATTCATAATTTTTTCAATAACTTTTAAAGCTGCACTCTTACCAAAACCAATGTTAAACTAATATGAGTCTGTAACTCATAACTATGTCAAAGGATTGTCTCGCCAATAATCTCCAACCAAATCGTCCAGTTCAGATTCTTTTTTTCTAGAAAAAAAAACCACATCCTCAATTTTAAACTGTAAAACCACATCCTCAATTTTAAACTGTAAAACCACATCCTCAATTTTAAACTGTAAAACCACATCCTCAATTTTAAACTGTAAAACCACATCCTCAATTTTAAACTGTAAAACCACATCCTCAATTACAAAAATCGTTTAGAAAAAAAGAAAAAGAATTATGATAACAAAAAGTAGTAGTTCATGGAGTCTTTAAGGCGAGATTTGCTTTCCCCGCTTTGTTATTATGTCCTGTGTTCACATGCTTGTGATAGGCTCTCGACTCGGGTTACTACACATTAAAAGTAGAATAGGTAAATATGACCTTGAAAACACCAGAAGACAATTATGGGTGAGTTGTCTATAGCTGAATGTGCCATGTTGACCTTTTCTTTCATTTTTCTTGAGAGATTGGAGGGTTGGGGAGCTGGAAGGGGGGTAAAGAGCTGATTTACATGTTTGGTCTACACCCCTGGTTTCATCACTTGTTTCCTTGACTTAAGTATATATTTTTGCAAAGTTATTTCTAATTTCTCCATTGGGGATATATGCCATTTTCTTATGTCTTTTTTTTTCTTTTTATTATTTTGAGAGAATGCAAATCTTGACCGAGTTTGCAGATTTGTATTGCCTCTCCTCAGAATTATCAGCACTCTGTGGAGGAACTTGTGGCTCTTCGACTAACTCCCTGAGCAATTTATGATATGATAGCAAGACAGTTTACTTTTTTGGGCTGTATTTCAATCATTATTCATATACATTTAGTGGGTCTAAATGCTAATATACAAAATGTTGTCCAATTACCTTCATTGCAGATTTTCGCATAGCGTTCTTAGCATCATCATTCCAGATAGCAGGAATGGTCAGCACCCATCTAATCTTTGTTTCCGCAATCGTCAGGTTTCTTCGCTCTTTAAATCTTTCAAGGCAATCTTTCTTTAGTCCCTCAATTAATTTTGACATGACATATGTAATCGGCATATCCTTCGAAAAGTAATCCTGCGCACTACCTAATTTTCCTTCATTCACTTTGAAAGTCTGCTAAAGATTAAATACTGCTGTTACGACTCTATGGTCTAAGAAAAATGTAACAGAAAGAAAGTGAAACCAACAAATCAAGTAAAAAATCAGCAAGCAATTTATTACTAGATAATTAAAATGAAAAAATCAAAAAGTCACTTACAGTAATGTGTTTTGAAATCCTAATAATCCAATAAGAATGATTGTTCTAATCACAGGTCCTAAATATAGAATGTTCTGAATTCACGGCTGTGTCCTTGAATGTTATGATGTGCTAATGGTCTCCAAAGTCCTGATGTACTAGTAATCTTGATGTGCTGATGTCAAAATGAAGTATTCCAAAATCTCTGAATAAGTTCACATAAATTCCAAAATCATCAATTAAAAATCCAAAATCCAAAAGTTTATGAGCACTGTTATAATCCAATGAAAATTTAAAATAATTCCTCTCTTAGAATTTGTAATGAATTTTCACAACTGTAATAGCTTTTTACAAGACTGATGGTAATGTCAAAACTGAATAAATGTCCACCAAACATAAGATATATAAAGATTGGTCACATGACAGAATGTTCTAGAATATGAGTCATCTTAATGTAATTTTACTGGTAAACAAAATTCAACCTTGACCTTCAAATTGAGAAAACATATTGATCAAAACAACCTAATTCAAGGACACTAGTTAAACATGTTTTTCATGATAAACATTAAGATTTAAGCAAATATTAAAGTGAAGAAACATTTACAATTTCCTAAAATATTTATAATATTATATAAACATCATACATAACACCTCCCCTCATAAAGAAAAAGAAAGATTTATATAATAAAGCTTTCTTTTGAATATACATCTAATACTATAATAACCAAAATTACATAAGAACATGTTTTATGATACTGGACTTAATTACATCAAGCAATATTACATTTCTAGGCACGTGAGAGTGCATCTGCAATTACATTGTCTTTTCCCCTGATGTGTTTGATGTCAATGTTATATTCCTGCAATATCAAACTCCATCTCAACAATCTCCGATTTTTATCTTTCATTTTGTTGATGAAAGTAAGGGGATTGTGATCACTGTACACAATAATTGGAGAAAGAGCTGAGGTAACATACACTTCAAAATGCTGTAAAGCCAATATCAAAGCCAAACATTCCTTCTCAATTGTGGAATAATTTTTCTGGTGCTTGTTTAGTTTTTTAGAAAAATAACACACAGGGTGATCCACACCACTTTTGTCTTCCTTAATCAATACTCCACCAACCCCTACATCACTTGCATCAACAGATAATTTAAATGATTGGCTAAAATGTGGTGCAGAAAGAACTGGTGCATTCTTAAGCATGGCCTTTAACTTGTCAAAAGATTCCTGACACTTGTCAGACCAATGAAATTTGGTTTTCTTACTCAATAAACTTGTCAAAGGTTCAGCAAATTTGGAAAAATTGAAACAAAATTTCCGATAATATCCAGCCATACCTAGAAATCGCATCAGTTGCTTTTTACAAATTGGAACTTGAAATTCAGAGATAGCTTTGACCTTAGCTTCTATAGGTTTAACTTGACCTTGTCCCACAGTATGTCCTAAAAATGTGACACAAGCATGGCAAAACTCACTTTTGCTCAAATTAATTGTCAGATTCGCATCACTGAGTCGATCGAAGAATTTTCGAATGGTTTCCAAATGATCTTCCCAGGTGTTGTTGTAGATAATGACGTCATCGATATAAGCGTCACAATTATCAAGACCAGATGCTACAATGTTCATCAGACGTTGAAACGTTGCAGGCGAATTTTTCATTCCAAACGGCATGACTTTATATTGATAAAGTCCATCTGGAGTTACAAATGTTGAAATTTCTTTTGCCCTTTCCGTCAGTGGAATTTGCCAGAATCCTTTTAAAAGGTCAAACTTGGTGACATATTTAGCATTTCCAATTTTATCAATGCAATCGTCTATTCTTGGGATTGGAAATGAATCAGTTTTGGTGACACTGTTGACTTTTCTATAGTCAGTACACATACGGAATGTATTATCTGGCTTGGGAACAAGAATACATGGTGAACTCCAGTTACTTTTACTTGGTTCTATGAAATCATTCTCCAGTAAATACTGAATTTCTTTCTTCAGATAGTTCTGTTTGAGAGGATTCATCCTATAAGGATGCTGTTTCACAGGCGCAGAATCTACAATGTCAACGTCATGATAAATTTTACTTGTTCGTGTTGGAACATCAGGAAACAAGTGCTCATAGTAATGTAATAGCTGTTTTAGTTCATTTCTTTCCTGTTGTTGTAGATGTGAAAGTTTCTGGTCTAGGTTGTTCAATATTTCTGAATTCCGAAGATTGGTTATACCAGAGTCACTATAGTGTGATTGTACTCCATCGTTGATATCTTCACTGTGTGGGACAGGTACAACTAAACTAACAGAATAATTAGCTGAGCTATCTCTGTCAAAATATTCCTTTAACATATTTATATGACAAAGTTGTTTATGTTTCCGTCTCCCAGGAGTGTTAATGATATAATTTAAGTCATTTACTTTCTTTTCAACGGTATAAGGACCATAAAATTTAGCCTGAAGAGGATTCTGAGGTATGGGAAAGAGAGCCAGAACTTTGTCACCAGGTTTAAAACTCCTTTCCTGTGAATTTCTGTCATACCTTAATTTCATTTTTGACTGGGTAGTGTGAAGATTAGTTCTTGCTACTTCACAGGCCTTTGACAACTTGTATTTGAAATCAGAGACATAATCAAGAAGATTAATCTTTGAATCTTCATTTGAAAGAAGTTTCTCTTTCAATAATTTCAGTGGTCCACGGACAGTATGACCAAAAACTAGTTCAAAGGGACTAAAACCCAACGACTCTTGAACTGATTCCCTAACAGCAAACAACAACAAATGAACACCCTCATCCCAATCCTTTTCTGTATCAAAGCAATATGATCGAATCATATTCTTCAAAGTTTGATGAAATCTTTCCAAAGCACCTTGACTTTCAGGGTGATAGGCAGAAGATTTAAACTGTTGGATGCCTAGTTCATGCATAACTTGCTGGAAAATTCCAGACATAAAATTTGACCTTTGATCCGACTGGACAGATTTGGGAAGGCCAACAAGTGTAAAAAACTTCACCAAAGCTTTCACAATAGTTTTAGTTTTTATATTTCTCAGAGTAATTGACTCTGGAAATCTTGTAGATACACACATGATGGTCAACAAGTATTGGTTGCATGACTTGGTTTTAGGTAAAGGACCAACACAGTCTACTATTATTCTACTAAATGGTTCATCAAATGCAGGAATAGGTTGCAGATGAGCCTTAGGTATCTTCTGATTGGGTTTTCCTACCATTTGACAAGTGTGACAAGATCTGCAGTATTTAAAAACATCACTTTTGAGTTTCGGCCAATAAAAATGATTCAAGATCTTGTGATAAGTCTTACGGACTCCTAAATGACCAGCCAAAGGAGTTTCATGGGCTAAATTAAGAATTTCCTGTCGATATGACTTAGGAACAACAATTTGATAGCTCACTGACCACTCGTCACCAGCGGGTACATCAGGTGGTCTCCATTTCCTCATAAGGACCCCATTTTTCACAAAGTAACACACTGGAACTTGTGTGGCTTCAGTTTCACTAATAGCCCTCTGAAACAAACAAGATATCTCGGGATCTTGCTCCTGTTCAACGACAAGAGATTGTCGTTTGTCATCCTGATTAGAACAAAGAGAATGAGTTGCCAAAAGAGGATCACTGTGATCAATACCATTTGATTGATCAATACCTGAGGAAAAAGTGACCTCATCAAAAAACTGACCAATACATGTGTCAGCTAAAGGAATAATATCCTGATCAACATCACTCTCAAGAGCTCTTTTTGCCATAGCTCTAGTAACTGCACAAGCAGGGTACAAATCAGGGATTTCAGTTTCGACAGGATCAACTTTCTGATCCAAACAAGGCTTGTCAGTTACAAGTGGATTAACCACAACCTTATCTCCAGCTAGGTCATTGCCTAGTAATAAATGAACACCCTCTATGGGTAAAGAAGTCACTGCCCCAACAGTCACAGGTCCAGAAACTAAGTCTGATGCCAAATTTACACAATGAAGAGGAACATTTACAAAGCCGCACTCTACTCCCTGAACAAGAACACTTTCACTTGAAGAAGACTCCTCAGACAAAGGCAAAGTACCTGATAATAAAAGACTCTGAGAAGCTCCAGTGTCCCTTAATATTTTAATTGGGATAAGCTTGGCAGAATCACCAATAAGTGATATAGAACCTTCTGACATGAATGGTTCATAAGCCTCCAAAATAGAATCAGACTGGGGTTTGTTTGACCCAACAAATGTATTGCTTTCAATACAAGACCGTGACCTTGACCTCGTCGAAATAAGAGCATTTGGAAAAGCTCTGTCTTTACTCTGTTGCTTAATTTTCAACTTGAAGCAATCAGAAATAACGTGCCCTTTCTTTTTACAATAAGTGCACGTAGGAAGAGATAAGGATTTCTGATCAGTCTTATCAGATGTTTGATTCCTAACAGTTGTGCTGTTGTGAACTTTGGAAGTACTCGAATGAGATTGAAATGGTTTTTTACCAGAAAACTGCTGAGAGGACGACTTACTGCCAAATGAAATTTTGTGAGTCAAGGAATAATCATCAGCCATACGAGCAGCATTTTCCAAAGTTTCCACATTCTGCTCGTCAAGATAGGTTTTAACATCACTATGGATGCACCTCTTGAACTCTTCAATTAATACGAGCTGTCGGAGGTTATCATAACCTTGATCAACTTTCTTGGCTGAGCACCACCTATCAAATAGTTGTTCTTTATCCCTTGCAAATTCGACATGAGTTTGTCCAGTTTCTTTTCTACAATTCCTAAACCTTTGTCGATATGCCTCTGGTAGCAACTCATAAGCTTTCAAGATGTTCTCCTTAACCACATCATAATCAGTGCTTTGTTGTACTGACAGTGAAGTGTAGACTTCACGAGCTTTGCCAATAAGTACACTTTGTAATAACAAAGTCCAATGCTCTCTGGGCCATTTCAAGTTTTCAGCTATTTTCTCGAAATGAAGAAAGTATTTATCTACTTCTTTTTCCTGAAAAGGGGGTACTAACCTAATATATCTAGTAACATCAAAACCTGGACTTGTGTTTAAAGGAGTGGAGTGTGCTCTGTTTGCCAGTTCTAATTCTCTTAACTTAAATTGCATTTCCCTTTCTTCTCTTTGCATTTGTATCTGCCTCTCTTCTTTCTCTCTCTCCATCTGTATCCGCATTTGTCTCTCTTCTTTCTCTCTCTCTCCAACTGCCTCTCTTCTTTTTCTCTCTCCATCTGCCTCTCTTCTTTCTGCATTTGTATCTGCCTCTCTTCTTTCTCTCTCTCCATCTGTATCTGCCTCTCTTCTTTCTCTCTCTCCATCTGTATCTGCCTCTCTTCTTTCTCTCTCTCCATCTGTATCTGCCTCTCTTCTTTCTCTCTCTCTCTCTCTGAATCTGAAGCTTTGCCAATTCTAAATCCATCTGGTTCTTTAACTCTAATTCCCTTAATTTCCTGTCAGAACCAGATACAGGCTTTCTCTTCAAACTTAAATGACTATTTTCAAAAATTCCCTTTCCTACTAAATACTGAATCAAAATAATCTTTATCTCCTGTTTTGTCAATGATAATTTTGCCTCAGATAGACTGTATTTTCTGGCAAGCTCGAGCAACTCATCCTTTCTCATGCACTCTAACCCCTCCTGTGTAGGTTTTGAAATGAAATTCTGAACATTAGATGCCATTGTAAATGCTTGTTGGTTTCACACAAAAAAATTTCTCTATTTAAAATCTTTGCCAAAGACAAAAAAATTCAGAGACAAAATCAATATGAATTTCAAAGATAAATTTAATATCTCTAATATGCTTTAAAGAAATTCAGATCCCGGAACGACGAGCCCCCAATTTCTGTTACGACTCTATGGTCTAAGAAAAATGTAACAGAAAGAAAGTGAAACCAACAAATCAAGTAAAAAATCAACAAGCAATTTATTACTAGATAATTAAAATGAAAAAATCAAAAAGTCACTTACAGTAATGTGTTTTGAAATCCTAATAATCCAATAAGAATGATTGTTCTAATCACAGGTCCTAAATATAGAATGTTCTGAATTCACGGCTGTGTCCTTGAATGTTATGATGTGCTAATGGTCTCCAAAGTCCTGATGTACTAGTAATCTTGATGTGCTGATGTCAAAATGAAGTATTCCAAAATCTCTGAATAAGTTCACATAAATTCCAAAATCATCAATTAAAAATCCAAAATCCAAAAGTTTATGAGCACTGTTATAATCCAATGAATATTTAAAATAATTCCTCTCTTAGAATTTGTAATGAATTTTCACAACTGTAATAGCTCTTTACAAGACTGATGGTAATGTCAAAACTGAATAAATGTCCACCAAACATAAGATATATAAAGATTGGTCACATGACAGAATGTTCTAGAATATGAGTCATCTTAATGTAATTTTACTGGTAAAAAAAATTCAACCTTGACCTTCAAATTGAGAAAACATATTGATCAAAACAACCTAATTCAAGGACACTAGTTAAACATGTTTTTCATGATAAACATTAAGATTTAAGCAAATATTAAAGTGAAGAAACATTTACCATTTCCTAAAATATTTATAATATTATATAAACATCATACATAACACTGCATATATATTTCCAACATACCGGCTATCTAATGAAATGTAGATAACTAGAAGGGATCTGTTTTTAAAATCAAAGAGGTATATCTCCCCCACCTCTAGCCCGCATTCTATGACGCCTGTACTACGAAAAGATAGGAGAAATCGAGCAAGGTTAATGAAATAAATTTTTACTAATAGTGTAATATACGAAAGTCACTGATTTTAAGGTCAAAGGGCAACACTGTATGCCTAAAAGGTGAAATCATTATTCGACAAAGATATTACTGGTTTAATTTCAGGTCCTCTGTGGAAAGTGCCATCAGTGACCAAGCGACGAATGGGCATACTATACCAATAAGCAGCAATTATAGTATGAGATTTAATGCCAATAGGCGAGTTAGGGACTGAAGGAAATACACCTTTTACAATAAGTATACTCTTATATCGTATTGGTCTGCTTTTCTTCTTCTGGTTCGACATTTATACCAGGAAGTATATTTGTGCCATAGATAACAAAGCACGTGCGAATCTGTGCGTCAATATCGATAACGAAATACATGTGTCGAATAATATGCAAAATGAAAAAGGAAGAAAATGTCAAGAAGCATGGCCAACTAAAGACGCTATTTTCTCAAACCTTGTGGTATTAGCAGTTACTATTTGCGGTTTAATTAAATTGTGATTGCTTTACTGAAGATCATGTCTTTATTTATTTATTCTGCATATACTAAAGTCTATAGAGTTTTAAAAATAGAGGACAAATTTAAATGATCACCTGCCTTTTCTGGATATTGAATAGTACAATTATTAGTTAAGTTAACATATTTTGACGGTATTTATTTATATATTTATTTTTAAAAATTTCGCCAAGATAACACTTGGATTCTAATGTAAAATATCTATAATTTTTTTTCCGGCAGCTGGTGTTCTCTGACGTTTTCCACCCATAAGAACTTAGTGCCATTTTCTCATCGCAGCAAGACTACGAGGGATTGGTATTTCAAATTGGGATTGAAATTATAAATCACATCTTCTAGTTATATTGAAATAAATTGGAATGAATTCTTCAGTGGTCGTACACATAGGCATGAATATCGCTATCAATATAAGGCATACGCTTGCTAACGACAATCAATGTACAAGTGTAATGCGAAACATGTTTCGCCTATGAGCTTCATCATGGTTCTGTTATCGCGGTCTAGAAAGGAGTTCCTCACATATCAATGTACAAACGTGTTGTCACATAGTTGCAACTGATGACAACTATTGATGTAGAAGATGTGTGACTTTCAAACACAGGCGTTTACCTTAGCTGATAACGATGCCACCATCTTTGCTG
The DNA here is from genome assembly GCA_029931535.1 of Margaritifera margaritifera. Lineage (NCBI taxonomy): Eukaryota > Metazoa > Mollusca > Bivalvia > Unionida > Margaritiferidae > Margaritifera > Margaritifera margaritifera. The sequence continues at coordinate 96,351 of JAQPZY010000942.1, forward strand.
CCGTGCCTTCGTTGCAGTTTTCGGAAGAAAAGTGATATCTATATTTCCTCACTCACAAACGAGGCAATAAAGTTAGAATGCGTTATTACTGCCCAATTTATAAACGTAAGTTAATTTTAACTGACGCAAGAAACTTAATGCAAGCAGAGACATATATAGCACATGGGTCCTATATGTATTTATTTTGAGTACTTAGGTGTAATGGGTAAATAACATAAATATTACTTATCAAAGGACAAAAGAATTCACAAATTTGGAACAGTTACGGACCAGGCTTTATAAAGTTGTTTTTTATGTTGGTTTTTTTATTGTTTTTTTTTTATGACTGCCGACCTATCAACCGGATAATGACAAGCCTACAACTCAGTTCAAACAAACAGTAACCCAATAGTCAAGTCAACAAAATGCATATGATTGGTCAGAATATTCGAATTTGTCATTCAATTCAATTCTGCAGTTGATCACAATATGCATTCAATACAATTCAAATTAATCAAAAGTTATGTTCAGCAAACAAACTGTACAGAACTATATATGTGGACCCTGACAATCAGCTGTCTACTTACCTTTTAGGCTGAAATTAGATTAATAGTATCACTGTAAGCTGTGGGCTGAAGAATGAAATAAATTGATTAATATTATTTAAATTTGTAATTTTAGTGATCCTGTCAAATTATGTCAGTCAGGATCAAATATATGCAAATGACCTTGGAGTTCAGATGACCTCCATCTGTTTTTTCTGCAATGAAGTTGTATCGTACTGTACCAGTTCAATGAACAACAACAAAAATAAAGCTGTGACTTTGATAAAGAAACATACATGAAATGTTACTTCTGAAGTGAGTAAGAAACACTACCAACAATACCTGCATCAAATGTAACATAATGATTGGAGGAGGGGTGGGGTTGGGAGCATTTACAAACAAAGCATTTATCGAGAAAATGTAACCTCTGTTACAAATCCTGTCTTCCTTGCATTATCTCGCTAGAAAAGATGGTGCAACAGCAGTAGTATGCGGATTATGTGCATTGGAAACATTTATTATAGCTTGTCTATGGAACAAGAGAGAAAACGCCGGATAATTATACTATTGCTGCATTATCTGCACGAATTACTTCCCTTAAAATAATAGAGATTATTCTGAGCGTTTGATAACCCGATTTATTCCTTTGTAAATGAAAGTTATTATTCAGACAACAGAAGCATATAACTGGCAATTCACAGCAAAAACTTTATTAAGATATATTCAAGTTTTTGTGAGTGCCGACCCATCAGCCGCATAAATGTAAGTGTAACGTGTAGTTTAATCAACACAAATCCAATAAATTAACATGCATACGATTATCAAAGTCATCCTATCTGATTGTCCTTCAAGTCAGATCAACCATTCTTTACAAAATGCATTGGATTCAAATCACATTATTTAAATTTCAAGTTCAAGCAGACACAATTTACAGTATAATTTATATAGACCCCAAAAATAAATTATCCACTTACCATTTAGAATGCAAATAAGAGCAATACTATTACCGAACCTTGAGAACTTAAAAATTAGTGTAAAGCGAATTATATTATTCGAATTTGTAGTTTGCGGAATTCTACCAAATGGACCTTCAAGCTACATGTTGCAGTTTATCCGCCGGAAATGTACGGTAATTTCCCAGAATTATAGCCATAGACCAAGACTGCCACTTAGCAGAAGGGCTGTCACTTTATCATAGAGTATATCCCATTTTAGACTCCCAACAACTCGCCACTAAATAGAGAGTCGCCATCTTTGGAGGTCAAGATTGGTTCCTTCAGATCTAGTGGCGGCATGATTGAAAGCCCTTCCAACTACTTGCATACACAATCCGACAAACCAGATTATTGGGCAAGGTGGGTAACCCGAAAACTTAATGTGTTTCTTATTAAATTATCTGTACGGAAAACTTCAAAGAGCACAATCTCTATTATTATTGCTAAAATCGAATGCATTGTTTTTTTGGCTTGGGATGACCAACGCCCTCGATCCTGAATTTCCCCCTCCGATATACCTTGTTTGAATGCTGCAGTAGCAACACGGATTCTAAAGATGTAATTTAGTATTTATTATCATGAAGTGTAATACTTTGGATAACATAGAGGCAAATTGATAAAATGATATAGTAGAAGTTCTATCACATTAGGTCTTATATTCAAATAAGGTATGAGAAACAGTGCCGGATTAAGGTGGGAAGGTGGTACCCAGGGAGCACGTACCCGGTCCACCGCTCGCCCCCCCCCCCCCCGCCCCAGTCTCCACCGCTCCCCCCGCCCGTCCCAGTCATTGGGGCTCCCTTGGTTGCCGTGGATAAAATTTTATGTGTTTAAATAAACCATATACAGGTCTAAACCGTCTAATACTTAGTCTAATATAGCTATAATAATTATACACATATAAAGGTGAATGTAAGGACAGCAGTCAGTATGTATTTGTAGATCTGTATCTTAAGTGCCCCCCCCCCCACGACCCAAGCTGAAGATGAGAAAATGACAACGTTTTTCTTCCTTGAGTGAAATTGTATTAAAAGATCCTTTCTTTACTTGATCAGTTCTTCACCAACGAATATATTAGTAATACATATGCTAGTATAGGTAAATCTCACTTTTTGCTCTTGGACTATGTTTCTCACCTTGAGGTAGGAGGCATCTCAATGATTTAGATCACACTACCTAGCAATGATATATATTTGGGCAAAGTTTCATGAAAATATCTTCAGTGGTTCAAACGTCATTCTAAAGACAAGGCTACTAGACTCAGAATTACATTTTCCCATGCCATGATCCTGGCCTTGACAAAAGGGGTGTGGCTATTTTACGCGACACGCCGTCTGCTCATACACTTGGGGATAGTTCCATGAAAATCTTTCCAAAACGTTAGAAAGTTACGGGCCGAACAATCAAATAATTAACGGACGGAGGGTCACATGGAAGAACAACTCCATAATATAATTTACCAGGCCTGTGCGAATGGAAAATATCTTCTGTGGAAAGAGACATCGGTAGTCCACCGATTAACTCTATGACGAACTGGCATAATATATCAATGAAAAACAATTAAGCGATGAGATATTATGCCCATAGGCGAAATGAAGAGTGGCGGAAAAGAACAGGTTTAGACCAATAACATCTTACTTACCTTCAATGTATGTGTTTCCTGTTCAAGTTCAATATACAAACCCGGAAGTATATTTTTTTCCATCGAGCGATAACAAAAGCACGTGACAATGTTTGCGTCAATAACTATAGCGACATATAGGTGTCGAATAATATAGAAAGCAAAAAAGGAAGAACATTTCAAAACGAATATCAAACTAAAGATCTTGTTTTTGCAAACAAACTAGCCTTGATCCTGAAGGTGTTAATAGTTAAAATTTGCAGTTCAATTAATTGGGATATTTTTTCTTCCTGAAGATCATTGTTTATTTATTTATTTATTTATTTATTTATTTATTTATTCCTATACAGAACTCTATAGAGTTTTATTAAATAAAGATGAGAAATTGAAATAGTTCCAGTTCTTATCTGGATATTGAACTTCACGCATGTTAGTTATTTAGTCATACTTTGACTGCATTTATTTATTGTGATCGATGCTCGCAATCCAAATCTTATTAACTTCATGCGGTCATTAAATACATTTGTGCATGAATTATATAGTAAAGAAAATTTTGTCACTTCGACGCATATCAAACTGAAGATCTTCCTTTCTCAAACAAACTAACCTTGATCCTGGAGGTGTTAATAGTTAACGTTTGCGGTTCAATGAAATTGTGATATTTATTTCTCCTCAAGATCGTTTTTTTATATATATTTATATATTTACTTTGTTATTTACTTAGTTATTTAGTTATTCCTATACAAAAGTATGTTGAGAATTTAATATAAAATGGCGAGAAATTGAAATAATTCTGGTTCTTATCTGTATATTGAACAGCACAAATTAACCACATTTTGATATTGTTTATTTATTTATTTATTTATTATGATCGATGTTTGCAATACAAATTTTATTGACTTTATGCGGTCATTAAATACATTTGGGAGTATTATAGTTAAGAAAAAAAAAGTTCACTTCGATCTATTAATTTCTCTCCAGCAGAAGGTTTTCTCTGACACTTTTCTATCCGTAATACGTAGCGCAATTGTTTCCGCCAAGAAACATTACGAGAGCTTGGTATTTCAAGTTAGGATTTAAATTGTAAATCACAATTTATAATTCAAAAACCTTGAACTCATCTATAAACTGTCGTCGTCTAGTCATGTTGAAATAAATTGTAATGAACTCTTTAGCGGTCGTGCACATGGGTAAGATTATCGCTATTAATATTAGGCACGTGCTCTCGCGACAGTCAATACACAAGTGTAATACGGAACAAGGTGTTTGCCTATGAACATCATCATGGCTCTATTTACGCGGTCTAAACAGGAGTTACAAACATATCAGTGTACGCAAAGTTTGTCACAGAGTTGTAGTCGAATTCATCTACTGATGCAGAAGGTATGTGATTTTTGAACATAGCATCTTACCATTGTTGATGACTACTGCACCATCTTCGCCGCCTCGCCGCCGTTGCTGCCGCTGCAGAAAAAGTGATATCTATGTTTTCTCAAGGTAAAGGTATAAAGCGCCATTATTGCCCAATTTATAAACGGGGGTAAGTTAATTTTGGCTTAAACAGGGAACTTAGTTCAAGCAGACACCTAAATAACACACGTGCCATATTTGTATATGGTTTAAATACATAGCAATTTGACAAATATTGGTTACATTCATAAATATTACTTATCAAAACACAACAGAATTCACATAATTGGATAATTTATGGCCACGGCTTTATAAAGTGAATTGTTATGTTTTCTATGGTTGTCGACCCACCAAATCTAACACTCAATGGACACGAACACAAACCCAACACTCGAGTCAACAAAATGACTTATGGTTTCTGCACATACATTGATCAAAGGTCTATGTCATTGAGACCCGCTGGTCAATAATCTACAGAGTCAACCATACCAATCTCGTGCCTACATAGATGACTGGTAATATGAGCTTGAATAAATGCTCATTTGAAATGAAATTTCTAATCGGGTCAAATGATTTTACCTTTTGCTAGCATTGACGAGCAAGAGATTGAAATTATTCAACGAACTACATACATTACATTTCGAATGAGCATACATGTAGTGTTCGATGTATCATAGCAACAAAAAGTACTTATTTTTTTACTAAATCCCAGAATAGTGTAGTAAAATGACTTTAAAATATATATGGAATAATACGCCTTTGCCTTAAATGACATTGAGACGTTTTAGCTGACGTCATGAGTCAATGAATCACACCCGTCTCTTTCTGATGCGAGTCGAATATATTCACCTCTCTGAAAGAGACTCAGAAATAATCGTAGTGATACTTCACAATTTTGTAAGCTGTTGGCTGACTAATATCCGGCTAGATGTGCAATGAATAGATCCTCGTAAAGAAGGCATGCTTTGAAAATAAAATTGGACGACGTTTCAACCATAATGAACTACCTGCACTTTTAATTTGAAAGTTATCCTGCAACTTTGATATAAAAACTGAAGAAATCATTCCATTTAAATATCCCCAAACTATTGTTCGCTTTATTATTAGCAGTAACGTGTCTTATGATGTCAATAAAGTAAATGATATGCAATAATAAATATAGATTTGAGGGCAGTCCAAAATGTCCCCCATGTGCATTCGATTGTGTTTTCTAACATGCTTCGTAAAAGGCCGAAGACGTTCCTAATAGTCATGTGGTTTCATTATACGCGTTCACATATGATATATGAATATTAACATAAGTAATGCTATAGTCATTTGATAATTGAAATATCTATTTATGATATAACTAGACATACTATTTATTCGCATGCGGGAAGTTCAAATAGTTTATATGAAATTTGAAAATTTGACATATTGCATGCCTATTGAAATCTTTTTAATGATCCAGTAGAAGCAAATATGTGAATGTGAAAAAAAAAAGAAAAAAGAAAAAAAAAACTCGCAAGTGAGGTTGTCTGCTAAAAAAATGTGTTTTATACGGTGAGTTTTTATTACAATACAGTCTCTTTCAATATCTTAACTTAAAAGAGCTCGCTAGTTTTTGTAAACTATCAGTTTCAATACAAGATGCTTCTACTTCACTAGCTAAATATTTTCTAATATCTACTCCAAAAAGTAGATTTTTTTAATGTTATGTATTTCATGGTGCAAAACGTCAATTTGCATTCTTTTTTCTCATTTTGTAGCAATTTAGTTGGACCTGCAGAAAAGAAATCAATACAATTATAATAATTCCGACATTTTGGAAAGAAAGGTTAGGACGGTAACGATTTACAAATATGTATCCTGCATCTAATGATTAAAACAGTCTCTTTTTCCAATTATCAACTGCTTTTATACAAAGCAAACTTTAATTTTCACTTTAATTGTCTAGAAATAAATTGCTTGTTGATTTTACTTACATTGTTGGTTTCACTTTGTTTATGTTACATTATTTTAAGACCTAGAGTCGTCACAGTAGGTTTATTGTTATATCATGACGCTACTAACTTTAAAGTGAGGATTAAAAGTTAAGTTCTACAACTCTAATTTAGACTACTCCAAGAGATACATGAAAATGTGCAAACCTTTGATGCGTGTAAAATATTTATTGATAAGCTAAACTAGTAAAGCCAAAACACAAACACGCACCTTTATGTAAAAAATAATCACAATGTTCATAAATTGTCCCGAAAGTTTCCATTAATATCATTCTTAAAAATATAAATATGCTTGTAATTATGATATACTTTTCATTTAATGACAGGGAGAATTATTCAAAAGTGAGCCCTGAAGATGATGAAGAGTAGATAAGAGAGAAAATAATAACTAACAATAAAAAGAAGAACAATGAAAGAAACAGACTGGAAAAAAAATAAAAATATATAAACACTTTAAATAATAAAGGGAGTTTCCTTTCACATATCTACTTTCAACTACATTCCTGCTTACCATTCAGTTATTTTGTTGATTCCAATCCTCTCTATATTACGTCTGTGCAGACCTCCCACGTCATTGATTTCATAAACTCCTTTCTTGTTCTTTTCTTTCAAAACTGGACCATTAGACATCTTCTACACTCTTTCTAGTCTTGCAAACAAAGGGTCCTTAGCAAAATCATCCATTGGGTTAAAAACAATCAATGTCAAAATAATCCACAGTATCGGTACACGTTAATGCAACCACCAATTACATCTTGAACTGATTTCGATATTAATTGTAGGCAAGACTTGCCAAACTTGATCTAGTGGTTCTTTTATACAAATAATAGTAAAAATCGTGATGTCAAAATATCGAAAGCTCTAATATACTTTTAGTGTTGTAGAAGATTTTCCTTCTATAAACTTATGGTTTTTGTTGTTGTATTTTTTCGAATATACTCGCTGTTTATTACCAAAACAAACCTAATGATAAAAAGACAAATCTCGCAATGTTTTGTTGCTGCAGCCTGTCAATAAAATGAAACAGATTTTATTTGAGAAAATAGAATGCATCCTTCATTCAAGTGCTGTAATTAAATTAAAGATAAGTTTTGTGTGTAATTTTATAAATATTAGTGATTCTCCGTTACACGCATCAAAGGCTTGCACATTTTCATGTATCTCTTGGAGTAGCCTAAATTAGAGTTTTAGAACTTAACTTTTAATCGGCACTTTAAAGTTAGTAGCGTCATGATATAACATTACATCTACTGTTACGACTCTAGGTCTTAAAATAATGTAACAGAAAGAAAGTGAAACCAACAATGTAAGTAAAATCAACAAGCAATTTATTTCTAGACAATTTAAGTGAAAATTTAAAAGACACTTACAGTAACGTGAATTAAAGTTCAAATAATCCAATGATCCTAAGTGTCCTAATCACAAGTCCTAAATATAGAATGTTCAGAATGACTTCCAGTAGCCTTGAATGTCCTGATGTGCTAATAGTCTTGAGTGTCTGATGTGCCTGAATGATGTAATCCAGAATATCTTTGTATAAATTCACATAAATCCCAATGTCAAGTATTAATCCAATATGAGAAAGAGCACTTTTAGTAATTCCTATGAATATTTCAAATAAATAATTCCTCTCTCTGAATTTGCCCTAATTTTCACAACCGTAACATCTGATTACTAAAATAAATTCCTTAATATACTGATCTTAATAATACGAAGTTTGGTATAGGAATGAAATCTTGTTTACCAAACCAGAATAAATATAAGGATAAGTCGCCTGACATAATATTCTAGAATATGAATAACTCTAATGGAAATTTGCTGTGCGTACCTGACTTTTCTCACATCAAGATATGGAAAATTCCAATCTAATTGTTAAATGCTTTGTAAACAAGACTGACCTTGAACTCAAATGCTGTAAATATGTTCTTTACAAAATGACTAAAGTACAACTTACCTGATGGACACATATTATAAATTCAATCTACATAACACCTACCTTACCTACCTACCTACTTAAGTACATACAAATTTCAAGTCAGTCAGTTAAAATGTGTTCGATACAGTTACTCATACCATTAACTATGTAAGAACTTGAACGCCTACCTACATCAAATCCGCTAATAAAATGCAAGTGAATCTTAATATGTCATTTTAAACAACTGCCGGAGGTGACAATTTTTAGTTTCCAAAGGAAAGAAGAAAATTTATATTCAAGGCATTGCTTTGAGAGTAATTAGAATAAATTACATATCCACCAAAGTTTTTACTTTCAATGCCTTTATATGTACTGGAAAAATTTCTGCACATAAAACATATCAGCTGAATTTTATTTCTTAAAGAGGTGAAAATTCTATTGATCAAAATTCTAAATTCTGAATATTTTATAAACGTTGGATGCACGTCAATAAAGAGACCACTCATCTTTATTTAGAGTAATCAACAAATAATAACTCAGAAAACCAGCAGCTAGTACTAAATTATTGGCTTGTTGCAATTTGAAATACCCTTTTATTTACAAATTAATCTCCAGACCTATGCCAGATTAAAGGAGATCCTTAAGATGGAGCGTTTGTTTGAATGGGTATAACATCCATTGATACTAGATCAATAGAAAAACTCGAAGACAAAGAAAATGTGTATATATATATATATATATATATATATATATATATATATATATATATATATGTGTGTGTGTGTGTGTGTGTGTGTGTGTGTGTGTGTGTGTGTGTGTGTGTGTTATCTTGCATATATCAGGAGATGTATACATGTTTGCCGAGTTTCCTTTTAATGAAACAACTTGTACGAGTCCACAGACATCGTCGCGTGCCACAGGCGAAAATCAGCTACGCTCGTTTTTAACGCACTTTTGCATGGAGAGAGAGAGAGAGAGATGGATCTACTGAGGTAAAACTGACATGGTGGCATTCCAACCATCAGAGAGAGAGAGAGAGAGAGAGAGAGAGGGGTGGAGTGGTGTTGGACCGACCATAACATTGTTTTTATTGTCCATCCTTCTGTGTCCTTGTTGCACGATTAGTCGGTCATTTTTACCGTCATAAACCAGAGAAAGAGAGAGAGAAATTAACTGAGGTAAAACTGACATGCTTACTGACCAACCAATACAATGAGAGAGAAAGAGAAAGTGTAGTGGCGAAGCTAACACCCAAGGAACCCCTGCGGGGGGGGGGGGGATTCAGAGCAGACAACTTTTATATTAGAAGGGGGCCCCATAATTAAGTTTCGCGGGGGTGGGGTGCGGGAGCAAAATGTTTTGGTACCCCACAGAGAAAGTGAGAGAGAAAGAGAGTGATAAGACGAACCTTCAGACATTTTACTATTGCAAAACGATCTGTTTCTAAGCCTTTGTTTAAGTTTAAAAAATAAAATTAAGCATCAAATATAGTAGATCATATGCGTGCCGGGAAAATAGAATGCAACACGCCTAGAAGCTTTTTGAGAAATGTATTTGTGATGAAACATTCCAGAAAAATGCATTTTGGAACTTTGAAAAGAGATATGATCGTGATATTTTCCAAACAAAAAGATCACGACATATTTTTAAAATAAATACAATAATTATCCTGCAATTTAGAACATGTTCTTCACTCACTTGTGGAGCATTTGTAAAAGTTCATATGTTATCGAACATGTTTATGAAATTTTTTTTTTATCATGGCTCTTGTTTGACGGTGTATGTGTATGAGCTTAGTATTAAATGTAATAGAATTTCCAAATCAAATTTTGCATGCGATTATATTCCAATAAAACCGACAGAAAGTCATTCAGTCAGATTCAGGCTGAAAGTTGGAAGATTAAAAAAAAGACGTCAAAATGAAGTAATAACAGAAAGAGGAGCGCCTACCTCTCTTCCTAAATTCATCCAGTTATGTCCCAAATCAGAATTATACATTTCATTTTGTCTTTAAGCTTAGCTACACTATTTCTTTTTCACTCTTGTACATTTGCCTTCGATTATAACTACTCCTCTCATTTTTTACGGACAATACATCTATTCCTTTCAAGAGTATCGTAACCAATTTAATGATGAAGAAATTCAGCACACGAATACAAAGTAAAAGTTAGATCTATCTGATCCAGGAAATAATGTTTGCTTCTAAGGACAGTCCAATGTCAATACTAAGCTTCAGAACTTTCCAATTTTAAGTTCAAAATATTTGAAAATATATATGCTGGTACGTACACTGCTAGGCATCCAACTTGACAGACAGACACCGATAAAGATTGTCTTGCTGGATTGTATTATGTATGCATCTGTGCAGTGATGAATCACCAGTCTTTCTTGGAATCACAATTGTAAAGGTCGAAATACTATGGCGTACCAACAGTTGTACATTTAAATAAGATCAATTGACAGGCCACTAAAGTAGATAATATTGAGTATGATTTTAATACTAAAAGTCGAAACAGCGGTGTGGCAATAATGTATAAGAAAAATCTTGCATATTCTGTCAAACAACTAGATTGTGGTAAAGACCCAATCGTAGGAACTGAATTAAGCATGACCTCATAAATTCCAATTTTTGTATTTGGCGCTTATCTTCCTGCCGATGACAATCTTTTTTTCTACCAAGAATGTATTGATATTCTAGAGTGTCTGTTTGAATATTATGCTTCCGTTGCTAAAGTAATACTCATGGGAGACTTTAATGCCAGATATGATGAATTATGATATTCTTGGTGTTCACGGTACAACAGTCAATTGCTGACACACTTTGCTGACAAAAACAACTTAGTGGCCCTAAACAGAAAAAATCTGAACAATGGATTGAGTCACACATTTGAGCCTCTTAGAATATTTCTTGACTATAATTTTGTTGGAAAAAGTTTGCTTCAATATGTAAATGACTGTAAGGTCTTTGCAAATCAGGATACATGTTTGGGGTTAGATTACCATGTATTGTACAGCAACCGTTCTGTCCCAGTTGAAAGGTATTCCAATCCTCTCTAGTTATCTTTCCCTTTATGGCACATATCTGACACAGGGAGGTTTATATCTTACCAACTAGAGGTTGATAAAAGATTAAACTAATTCTTATATTCCATTCCATTCAATTCCAAAACAAATTGAAGAGTTAAATAATAAACTCGTGGTTCTTATAAAAGAGGCTACAATAAATACTATCCCTTAAAAACAACATATACTCCATGTACAAAACCTTATTGGTCACCATGAAGCACATGAAAGGGCTAGACGGTTTAGAATGATATGGATTGAAGATGGGAGGAGACTGAGGGGCCTAAAATATGTCACCTACAAACAAAACAAGGGTGCCAAGAGAGAATTTAGGAAAATTCAAGAGCAAGCTATTAATACATACGAAGAAAGTGTGTTCAATGAATTAGATGAGGCAGCAGGGTTAGATATTAGACTTTTCCATAAATTATATGGTAAACAACGTAATAAAGGCAGAAACTCTAAAAACTGTTTGGAACTAAAATTTGATGGAGAAATAGCATGTAATTCACAAGAGATGGCTAACTTATTTGCCAAATACTTTAAACACCTGTACACCCCAACTAATAATCAATTCTCAAGTACTACAACCAATAAAGTCGTTGATCTTAAAGATACCGTTTTTAATGAAAATATTACCTTTGCTGAAATAGCAGCATCCATAAAACAACTTAAGTTACGTAAAGCGCCATTGATAGATGGTATACAGAACGAACATATAAGATATGATGGCAGGAAACTGGTAGAAATTATTACAGATCTATTCAATGCGATACTAAAAAAACTGTTATATACCATGTGACTGGAAAGTCGGCATAATTGTACCAATCTACAAAGGTGGAGGAAAGTGTAAAAATGACCCTGACAGCTGCAGGACTGTATCTTTGCTACCTGTTTTGTACAAACTATTTTTAAAAAGTGTGTGTATAATAGATTTAATACATGATACAAGACGAAAATGCAAATTTTTCCGAATATTCAACAACAGGGCTTCCAAAAGGGATTGAGTTGCATAACGGTATCGTTTTACAAGAAGCTGTCTTCGCTAACCTCGATATAGAATCAAAAGCCTATGCCGCATTTTTGGGCATATGGAAGGCGTTTGATACCGTATGGCACGAGGGACTTTTCATCAAGCTTGCCCTATTGAGAATTACCGGCAAACTCTTCACTGTAATTAAGGAGTCATGCTCTAATATCCATAGCAGTGTAACTATAAATAACACACTATACCAATCAGGCAAATTGTTCACCAACGTGGGTTGCTTTCCAAGCTTTTCTACCTGGTATTTATCAATGATATGTTAAATTTGTCAAAAGATTCCAAATTAGTAATAACCGTAAAATCTATTGATTCTGGAAACCCTGCGGTAGCTGTTGATATCTCCCTTATAGCGACAATTCCTGCTCATATACAAGCAATGCTTCATATCACTTACTTGTATTAGGTAACCTGGAATTTTAAAGTCAACGAAAATATGAGTTGTATCATCATCTTCAAACAAAACAGACAGAAGAGAGACTGCAATTTTAAGTGGAAAATCGGTCCAAACATTATTCCGATTTCGCGTACAACCGAACACAAAGGTATCGCTATGAACCCTGATACGAGCTGCGTAGCAAAAGTAGAAAAGGCATGTTCAAGAGGAAGAAAATCACTATATTCCCTTATCGTGATTGGGAAAACGGAATGTAAATTAAACCTCGTAAATTAAACCTCTTAACCACTGCAGGTCTATATAAACACATTGTTATTCCAACAGCGCTTATGGTTGCGAGGTGTGGTCATAGATTGGATCGAAAGACATGAAAAGATTAGATGTATTTCAGCATCAATGTGTCAAGCACATTCAAGAATTCTCACGTAAGACCAGATTTACAATGAGAGAAAGCATGCTTGTGTTACAAGACTAATCTAGGGCTTATAAAACACACAAAATAAATCCAGTGTTTACAAAAATGGATTTATTGTGCGGGATGTTGTGTATCATTGCATTATGAGGAATTGTTACCCTAAAATTGCAATTAAAATACATTCATTACAAATATACATCACAATTCCATCATCAGCATATTTCTTATTCTTGCACGTAAATATCAATCTATTTGCCAGTACGTTGAATTAAAAACTGAATTAATATATCTCATATTCATTAATTAGTCCAACAGAGAGATAAGGGAAAAACTAAAGCTAATACGCAAGTGTACATATACAAATTACAGGTGTATGAGCAGTCATCGTGGTAGGGCAAGAGAAGGAGATTGCATACAGGCAATCACACATAGAACGGGAGGCCCAAATAAGAATAGGCAGATTGATAGCCTATTAAGTGTATTCAAAGCTGAGCAACATACAGTACCTCCATTGGAATATATGAACATTCTTTATCATATACAGCTCATCGAGAAATATACAAGGTACATACAAAACTGATATATCAAACATGCCTAATATATTCATATCATATCAATCTAGATACCTTATAATATGAAAGCCTGCCACTATTCCTGTACTGCCCAAATACATGACATAGATTTTAAGATCACAAATTAATTAAATGGAAATGGAAAATATGTATATTTGTATTTTATTTTGTGCAATTAGTTAACTTCTCCACAAGTTGCTATCCTGAAGTGAGAAATATCACTAAAGTATCAAAAGTAAGAATAAATTTGATCATACATTTCATACTTAACAGCCTATAGCTGAATCCAAAAATGAGAAAAATGTATGTTTTGTTAAGAAAAATAGAAGTGCTAACCGCAATACAATCCATGCTTCCAAAAATGAATCTAACCTGAGAAAAATGTATGTTTTGTTAAGAAAAATAGAAGTGCTAACCGCAATACAATCCATGCTTCCAAAAATGAATCTAACCTGAGAAAAATGTTTTGTTAAGAAAAATAGAAGTGCTAACCGCAATACAATCCATGCTTCCAAAAACTCCATCTCTGATGTTTATCACAAAATGAGGAATGCATGGGCAAAATACATTAACATTTTTCAAACTGACCAATGGGCAATTTGCATATTGCTTGTCTTTCAATTGTAACAAAACAGCATAAACAGGTAATCAATGTAGTCTAATTGTCCAGAGGGAAAACAAAACAACTTGAACAGGTTATACTGGCTCAAGATTGCCTAATTGACTAATTGGATAGACCAAAAGAAGAATAACAATAATTGCAACTGGAGACTTTATTGCAACTACAAATGAGTATTATATAAAATGATAAGATATCTTATCCAATCTAATTAAAGGGAAATATTATATAAAATAATCAAATATATGATCCAGCTACACTTGGACTTAACAGACTTGTGGCTGAAATTGATAAAAGAAAGCTCAATTTCCTTTGCAAATTACGTCATATGCCTGAGAATACGTTGTCTAAAAGAATATTTTCAATGAGATTGTATACCTTTCTTTGCACGAATAACCGTATGAAACAAAAGGGACCTATTCCCGATATATGTAGAATTCTTCACCAATTGAACGATTTTATTTATATTTGCGTGCAAGATAAGAAGGAATGGAAGCACATTGTATGGAAGACCATAAAGGAATATGAGAATGATCACTTCAAGCACATGTGCTTTAACGATTCATCCTTTCACAGATTTAAAGATAGACATCATTTTATTAAACCCGACATTTTGTGGCAAACACCAAGGTGAAACAAAGAGCTTAAACTGGTCACAATTGTTGCCAGGTCACTCCATACAGTATTATACTTCACAACTATCAACATTGCAACACTTTGCACACTGATGTTATTGCTCATGTGCTGATGTCGTGTTCAAAAACACATATAATGAGGAATCTATTTTGGTCGCATATTATCAATAATGTTGATATTCTACTTGATGTATATCTTCATAATATATCTGACGAAGAAATTGTTCAGCTCTTACTTGGTAGGGAATTCCACTACACATGTGGACTGTCAGCTCTTACTGGGTAGGGAATTCCCCTACACATGTGGCCTGAATGACCACGAAGTATACAGAAATTGTATGATGTCATCTGCAATATTTTCAGCAGGAAGCTTACATGAATTTTGGAACTAATCGGAATGTTTGTTTGTTTTGTGATTTTTTTTTTTTTTTTTTTTTTCAAAAAAGATGTTAATTAAAGAAACGATGTTAAATCAATGAATTAACTAAAATTTACCCCGCTGGGCACCTCACAGATAACTTGATTTCACAGTATTGGTCATGTTGTTATATAACCGTTAAAATTTTGATGTAATATTTATCCTAGTTCTTAACCTTGAAAATTGTATTGAGTACCTCATGTATATGTTGAGTTGGAGAACATATGAATGACTGATTTATCTGTAGATAATGCCATCAAGATTAGGATACAGCACGTGTCAGTATTTCACATATAGAAAGGAAAATCTCGACCTTAACATGTTTGCTTAATGCCTTCTTAATTGATTGCGTTATTTGATCCATTGGAATGTACCCGGTAAGACCACGTACCCGGTAGAGGACAACCATATCGCCTTTCTCCTTACGATTCGAGACTGTAGTGGTCGTCAAATGGCCGGAACTATTCCTTATCGGGTGACGCTGCTCATATCAATCAAACATAACAAAATTGTATTTCTATGTATGTATGCATGAGTGTGTGATTTATATATGTAGTTGTACGTCATGTCCTTGTAATTCTCGTGTCTGTACCATTTCTCCATGTTGTTTTTAATCTCCTAAAGGAGGAAATAAAGATGGATTGGACTCACTTGTAGATCATTTGCAAAAGTTCGTATTTTTTTAACATGTTTATGAAACAATTGTTATCATGACTCTTGTTTGAGGGTGGACGCATATGAGCTTAATACGGAATGTAATACAAGTTCCAAATCAAATTTCACATGCGAGTTTATTCCTATCCTATCGATAGAAAGTCATTCAGTCAGATTCAGGGTGAAAGTTGGACGATTGAAATTAAAAGGCGCTAAACTGAGGTAATAACAGGCATAGCTTCCTAAATTCATCCAATTATGCCCCAAATCAGAATTACACATTTCCTTTTGTCTTTAAGCTTAGTTACACTATTTCACAATTTATGTAATATTTTCTAATGATGATATTTAGTTCAGAGAGCAGGAAGTTATCTTAGATCGAACAAAATGTAGATGTTGCTTGCAAGAGAATTTATTTCATGATTTGGTGATATGAGTGAAAATATTTGATATCACTAAAACATATTCAAAAATAACCCTCTTGAAGGCACCAAGCTTCACCATTCGGAAACTAGATAACTTCGTGAATATGTGCAGATGTTGTTAAGGATTCCATCCGAGATCTTGATTACATAGGCTTATTTCCCAAATTTAGCTCAACCAATCAGAACAACGCCACCTATAGAGTGATGACAAGTGCATCGAATCAGATGCCAGAATGGCCTTCTAATGTGAGCGGATGCCTCTCAAGATCAAATTTGTCCGAGGTCATTTTCTAAATAAAGGTACATACCAAGTTTGATATGCATCTAATACAAATTAAACATAACGAGCGGTAACATTACGTTGTTGACAGACGTCGCACGACGCACGAGGGACTTAGGGACATCAATGAACTTACTTTCCGGCCTGTTAAGTTGCTAAATGATTCGTTTGATTCGTCCAGATTATAATTGTAATTGATTTGTGTTACATCATACTCATATGTTTATACACAACTACTACTACTACTACTACTAATAATAATAATAATAATAACAAAATGGACAATTATCATGATCGCCACTATAACAAATTCGTATTAATGATTAATGTGGAAGATGTAAGGGCAGATGTTGTAGTAGCAGCAGTAGTAAGTCAACGTCTGACAACGTGAACAGGACAAAGATTGACGCAAGACATTTGTACTCTGACAACGTGAACAGGGCAAAGATAGACGCAAGACATTTGAACGTCTGACAACGTGAAAAGGACAAAGATAGACGCAAGACATTTTAAGGTCGGACAACGTGAAAAGGACAAATATCGACGCAAGACATTTGAACGCCTGACAACGTGAAAAGTACAAAGATAGACGCAAGACATTTGAACGTCTGACAACGTGAAAAGGAAAAAGATTGACGTAAGACATTTGTACATAAGAAGACAAATTGCTCTTTTTACGCATCCAGATGTTCACAACGACAGAAGGTTTTTACAAAGACAAATAACCCACAGGGGATACTTAATACTGGATAATATTTAATACAATATAATTTATATCTTTTTCGAACTAAAGAAATCTATCCCGGCAAATATTTTCTATCCACGGCAAATATTTGATAAGAAAAGACAAACATCAATGACTATATTACACT
The DNA here is from genome assembly GCA_029931535.1 of Margaritifera margaritifera. Classification (NCBI taxonomy): domain Eukaryota; kingdom Metazoa; phylum Mollusca; class Bivalvia; order Unionida; family Margaritiferidae; genus Margaritifera; species Margaritifera margaritifera. The sequence continues at coordinate 114,190 of JAQPZY010000942.1, forward strand.
TCTTTACTCGAATGACTCACCCAGTCCCATTCCAAACTATGCTTAATCCAAATGCAATTTACTCGAATGCACACCTTTACTCGAATGAAACGCCCAGCCCAAAGTAAAGCAGTCTTATGACTGCAACCTCGAAAAACTCGAAACTACCTATAATTCCATCACAAATGTGGCCCGTATTGATTTAAGTTATCGAAATTATATATATATATATATATATATATATATATATATATATATATATATATATATATATATATATGCAAAGTGCAACTGTGATAACTAAAACATCAAGCACTCGTATAAGTAGCTTTAATCGAATGACTGTCTCAGTACCATTGCAAGACATTTCTTATGATTATGATTGCGGCAGTAGGTATAGGGACGGTATGGTGGTCATTTTGAATTTAACACGGGGTATTGGACGGTATGGAGGTTATGGGAATTTAATATAACGTTTGGGCCAGAATGGAGGTTATGGGAATGTTACATTTCATATGGGACGGTATGGCGGTTAAGGGAATTTTAACGTTACGTTTGGACCGTATAGAGGTTATGAGAATTTAAAACTACGGATGTCACTAAGTGACTCTTTAGAAATGTAACATGAGATTGAACTGTATGGGGATGTGTGGGAATTTAACATTAATTGGTTACTATGGGGATGTATGGAAAATTTAGATGACAGATGAAAATGGGGATGGGGGTGGGAGATGGAGGGCTATGGAAATTTTGAACATGATGGGTCTGTATAATTCCCTATGGAAATTTAGCATGATAGGTCTGTATTGAACCCAATGAATATTTAACATTTAGGATCTCACTGTGAAGATCTATGTAAAATGAACATTGTGGGTTACTATAGCATGACATTTTAAATGAACTGGAAAGGATGGGCAATGGACATTTAAAAGGAATGATAGAGAGACAATTTCATACTTAATGACAGACAAAAATAAATTTCCTTTTAACAGACAAATACTCGTTAAAAAAACCGAGAGTAACATTGCTACATTGCTCGGCTGTGTTATGTAAGGAACGAGAGAGTATAAATGTACAGATTTGCAAAAGAAGCAATGCATTTTTACGGACAAAGATTTGAGCGATAGGCATGCCCTTGCCTGTTTTACAGCGAACACATAAATCAGTCGAATACCTACCTATCTTTACTCGAATAACTCGCTTAGCCCTAGTGTAAAGCAGTCTTATGACAGCGGCCTCGAAAAACTCGAGACTACCGAAAATTTCCTTAACCGCCATATCGACCCAAACGTAAAGTTACATTGACATAATCATCATACTTCCCCAAAGATAATGTTAAATACCCATAACTCCGATACCGACACAAAGGTAATGTTAAATTCTCATAACCGCGATACGGACTCAAATGCAATGATAAATTCTCTTAATGGCCATACGGTTCAATTCCCCATGTTAAATTCCCATAACCACCATCCTGTCTCCGACCTCCTACCCAACCCCCTCCCCGTATTAAATTGTACATTCACATAAGCGTCATACCGCCCCCTACAACTAATTACGGACTCAGAAAACACTCGAAAAACACGAAACTACCAAACACTCAAACCATCCAATTGTGGCAAAAGGATACTTTTCAAACGTTGGTGTGAAGAAGGAGCAGAAATCATTGTGTTCAAAAGTTCTTTTAATATCAACATAAACAACAACATCAATAAAAGTAAAATGTACGGCATGGGCAATGATAATTATAAATAATAATAATAATAATAATAATAATCACAATTAGCACACCAACACAAATAACAAAGATGACGTTGACGACAACAATGAAATTGATGACGACAGCGATGATTAAAATAATAATGCTATATTATAATATCGTTGGGAACATTGAAAGTAGGTTCTCATGGACGTGTTTCACCCAAACTTATTTCAATGGATTTTTTGTCGATCGGTCGTATTGTCGTTGATAATGTAGATATTGGTAGTAGTTGTGAATGTTTGTTGTGAGGAAAGTGATTGAAATAAACTCACTCTTCAAGAGTATCGTAACCAATCTGATGATGAAGAAATTGAGCACAAGAATACAAAGTAAAAGTAAGATATATCAAATCCAGGAAATATTGTTTTCCTCTAAGGGCAGTCCAGTGTCAATACTGAGTTTCAGAACTTTCCAATTTTACATTCAAAATATTTTAAATATATATGTTGGTACATACACTCTCAGGTATCCAACTTGACAGACTGAGACTGATAAAGATTTTCTCTCTGGAGTATATTACTTATGCATATAAACATTAGCAAATCACCAGTCTTTCCAGGAATCACATTTGTAAAGACTGAAATAATGGGGCGTGCCAAACTTTGTACATTTAAATAAAATCCATTGACAGGCCACACGTGCTCTTTATACTCTGTAACTTTCAATTTATATTTGATATTTACCATTTGTTAGCAATAATTATAATTGGCTCACCATCTGTTGCATTTATACTTAATTTGTCTCGTTCATATCCAATAAATTCAATTCATATTCGATATTTTTCATTCGTATCCGATGTTTACCATTCATGTACAATAGTGCATTTTATTCATATTCGATAATTTGCATTATGATAAATCTGATGTCATCTATCCTCTCAATGATGCTTATGGGTAATGTCCATTTCCAGAAAGTCATGTGGTTAGTCAGCATCCATCCTCAGGGTCAATTTATCCTATGAAAATAAAGTGTTTTGTATCGTGTGGGTTTTAGTATTATAGTTTGCTAAAGTTTTCAAAACTGTACTGCAGGTCTAATAACTTTATTTTGTCACTGGTCCAGTCCAAAATTGTTTATGGGGAAAGATATAGATACAGTTTACCATAAAAGCTTTTATGGTAAAGGGGCATTTCCACCATAATATCATAAGGTTATTCTTAAAAGGGGGTCATATGTTGGCTCATCAGGTGCTTGGGATCAGGGTAGTGTATGTACAAAAGTTGCCTCCTTTTCTAATCCAATGTGTAAATGCATCCAAGTTATTGACTAATCTCAGAAATCCGGTCACTTTCAATAATGCGTTTTGAAATTAAGTGGAGATGAACCCAAACGGACCATAATTATCGAGGCAAAACACAAGCAAACACGCAGCCAATAGACAAATCAACTATTTAAATTTAATTAAGTTTTCTGTCTTAAATTACTTAATTATGATAAAATGAAAACCCGTCTGCATCATCAGATGCTTAGTTCACTGCGATATTTTATAAATTGCTTCCCGTTTGTTTTGTTTCTCTTTCCCTGTGTGTTCTCATGTATCTGTTTGTAAGTGCTGTTTGACAAATGATGCTAATGGAAAATACTCACAAACACAAAGATCTTGTCCCAACAAGAATTCTAACACGAGAGCTATGACATTAAACGCCAGTATGCAAACCAATTGCTACGCCACCAACTCCAGCGTGTATTCCACTAAAAGTCTTTAAAGTTCTCGAAGATTAAACGTTTTACTACATGTTTCACATTTGTATAGATTCAAGTAATTAAAAGCCGGCAGACAATGAGACCCATCTGGTACGATCCTCTCACTTTCTAATCTACCCTGACTCTTGTTTCGCTAAACACCTTACGTTTATCCTCAAAGTCAAATCTGAAACCTAGAAACTGGTTTTGATGAAATTAGAATTTTATTCAATCCTATTGCTTTATTCCAGACTTGCGGTTGAGAGTAAACTTAAGATGTTTATTGGAATCGGGGCCACTTTAATAAGTGGTCTTCTTTACCTCCACCAACGACAGATTGTTGCAGAAATGCCCAGTTGCCTTGCTAAAAAGTGCCCCTCTTACTCACCTCCATAAAGTTATAGCTGGATCACTGCTGTTTTCATTTTTTTTTTGTTATATAGATACACTGTAAAATGATAAAGACAAGGTTGGACTGCAACCATCTTTGCTTCCCTTCAGTAGAGTCATATAACCAGATAATTCTCCCTTAAAGAATCACGCCTTTACAATTTTCCGGGTTTAATCCAGAAAATATATTACATTTTGATTGCTCCTGCCAGACATTGAACAAATTAATCGGTTTTTATTGCTAAATGCCACCGTGAAAACGCTGCGTTGTCTACTCAGTTCGTGACATATGTCAATACAAGAGAAAGGGGAACGGACGCTTACATGTACATGGGATTCCCTCCGCTGATTGGTCTAAAAATGTATCTACAATTAGTAACTGGAAAAAAAACAATCAGAGGAGTGGAATCCCAGGGAGATGTAACCTTTCGCTCACCTGCCTCTTATATGGGACAATTGATCGTTTTCATTGTGAAATTAAATACTAAAGGCTGATGAATTTGTGCAATGCATGGCAGTAGCAATCAAAGCGTAGTATACTCATTAGATTTAATCCAGAAACATGTGAAAGCAACACCCTATAAGAGAGATGTATCCGCCGATATGATTCAACTGAAGGGAAGCAAACATGGCGGCTCTCCGTCCTTACCTTTATTATATCAAGGGTTTAATCAAGAAAAAAATGTAAACACTATGTAACGTCAAGTTCATGTAATTGGCACATATTAACTAATCGAGTCTGTCACCAACACAGAAAGATCATTTTCGCCAAAGGGTAAAGAATCTGGATCAAACATGTCATTTTGATAGAGGACAGCCACCCATACACCCAGCGTTTGCTTGTATTTTAAATCGGTTATCCCGGGAAACTTTGACAGCAAGGTCTGCTTGCTCAATTTTAAATTTTAAATGGGTATATATATTACATTGCCATACGGATACAAGGAGATGCTCACCATACTATGCACATGGCTTTTGGAAACGGACCTTTTTCTTTAAATTACACACAATGAATAACTTAACTGACAGGTGACAACTGACGACCCATTATGCAAATAATGGAAATTAATAAAATGTAATATTGCACATAAATGGTAAGCATCATATTTTGAATTCGGAATATCGAATACGAATGGAAATTATTGTATATTAATGAATAGCACTGATTGTGAATGGAAATCCTCGCATGCAAAAGATAATTACAACAATACACATTTGTGCAGATCTAAAAAGCTGTTTTTCAAATATCAAAAGGATATATCATTCGGAAGATAAACAAATGTTGCTGATGATTTAGTGCTAGTTAGTTTTACAAATAAGAAAATCATGTTAGCAAGACGTATTTGCGTAAGCTTACAGTATACATATTCTCCAAGTGAATGATGTATACTATATACCACAACAAGCTAACAAATATGATGATAGAACGAGACTATAGATGACAGAGGCACATTTCCTGTGCATCCATGTTGAGATAGAAAACTTTTACAGTAACACAGTTACAGTACTTGTCTTTGTTAAGTAGATATCATGGCTTCTCTTATTTTCGCAGCTTTGTCTCGGAAATACTTGCTCCAGGTGAGAAATATTCCAATGAATATCAGTTGACATTCCTTAAATCTCCAGACATACACCACGGCATTCACCAAGCATTGGCACTGATGGAACATAAAAGTAATCTTGAAAGCATTGGCTTTTATTTCCTCGCTGATATTCAATTGTGAGGCTTCCTGAATTACCAGCGATGCCGTGATCATGGGCAAATGGAGCAAAAAGAAGGACAGTCCGATAACAATCACGGCTATCGTACCTGAAATAAATGAAGAGGCTGATTGCATAAACATTAGGAAAAAATGAGGAGTAGCTTATTATCGAATTAATTATTCAGGAGTAATATATCTAAAGGCTTTGGATTTGTTTTTATTATAGTGATTCTTAGAAAAGTGATTGAAGTAAATACGACCAATTGATCATGAAATAAATTATGTGTTACAAGAGCGTAATTCGAAATTGTAATTTGCCCATTTTTCTCAGCAATTATGTCATATTTATAAATACTAAACAGATTTTAGTTTAAAACCCACTATTAGACCTATTTATAAAAAGACTACTGTCTAAACTTTCATACCCAAAAATTTTACAAACATATCAGATCAAAGTCAGAACTGTACGATAGACCTTGTGTCTATTACTCTGTAATCATCCGTGTACGTAATTGTTATTTACAACTACGGATGCTTTGGAATGAGTCTGAAAGCTCTGTTATTATAAATCATATGAGAAGCCAGTAACGTTCACTCTTAGCACCTTCCTCTTCCTCTCTAATTTCATATATGCATGATATCTCAGCAGTAAATGAAGAACTAAAGAAATGAAAAGAATACACTGAAAATAGATACTTAGTATGCGAAGTTTGAAAGAAAACGAATTAAGGCACAAAAATACTTTTTCAGTTTATTGATTTCTACTGGTTTATTTTACTGTACATTGTTGTAAGTTACTTGAATGGTTCTATGGATGTATCTTAAATATTAGGAGGATGTAGGTGACAAATCTGATTGTTATATTTTACATTCAAATGTACTTTAAATCGCACACACAGATTGCACTATTCGGATTCTACAGATATATTCCCCCGAATTATGATCCCAGTCTCTCCAGTGGAGCTCAACTAAGATATTTTGAGATGTTGGGAAGAGATATATTACTGTAAACAGATTTTGAAGAATAGTAATAATAATAATGTAAACATAAATACCAAATGTTATAAATATCATGTACTTTTCCTAATGGTGTGTCCTTGGTCTTTAAGTACAGTTTAGGTAGTCCACGTTATCACAAAACAAAGAAAGAAAGTAATAAAGGAACCCACTTAGCATTGAAAGGGCAGAAAGAGTTATACATTTTATTAATATGTAAAAGTCTACATTATTTTTATTGTATCTAATTGATAGGTGCTGTATAGATAGAGGAGCAAACTGTGGGCATCCATCTTTAATCGAAAACATTTTTATGAATATCTAAATGGAAAAATTGCCCTGAGGTGACATAACTTGTTAAATGCTCTAATTAAGTAGCACTCTCTCAGTATGGATTACCATGACGTACTATAGTGATAATGGATTACTTGATTGGTAGCAAATGGGTAAGTAGATAGGTAAACTGTGGGCATTCGAATACATTTTTAATGAATACATTAATGGAAAAGCTAGCCTGTGGTGAGATAAACTATAAGTTTACTAAGTCGCAATCGTTCCATATGGAATAATATGACATTTGACAGAATACGTGACTGGTAGCTAATGCGTAGGTAGATAGGTCAACTGTGGTCATTCCTATTTATCAAATATAATTTAATAAATATCTAAGTGGAAAATGAATCTCATCCGAAATCTAACATATATACGCGGCTTTACAATGTTTAATGACATTAAGACCAGAAGTTCAGCCTTCTGATTGATTGCTGTCGCACCTAATCGTATGCCTGAATGATCTATTGATTTTGGCGGATGTCTTTCATGATTAAATGTGTTCAAGATCATTATCATATTTTACATACCATGTTTGATGTACGTCTAATCAGGTATTACACTTATTGAGTAGTAACATGTTATTACTGACGTCTTAGGATGCACCTGGGTGGGACACAAAGTCATTTCATGAGCTCAGTTTCCCGCAGGCCAAGTGACTCAAAGTGGTCTCTGCATTACAAATTATCCAAGTTTTTGCATCGGAGAGATTATACTTGCGATAGATTTGTGTTCCATCAGCCGCGATAGTTTATTATAATAATGATAACAACAACAACAACAACAACAACACTAATCATTATGAAAACACATAAGATATTTTAATAATAATAATTTTAACAACAAACTCAAACCTGATATATTATCACTATACCAAATCGATATTAATAATTGCAGTGGTAGTTATAAGGGTAATACAACTATTACAGTAGTAGTATCAGTATAAGGTACAATGGTGACGTCGTGAAGAGGACGATGGTTGACCCGAGAGAGTTGTACATTGGAAGCTACAATTATGTGTTCACCAAAATCTAAGAACAATGATATATATATATATAGAGAGAGAGAGATTAACTTTTCAATAACCCAGACATAAATTGCTAAAAGATCCTGCTCCCCTCGAATGATTCACGCAGTCTGATGGGAAAGCATTCTGCAATCTGAGATGTCTGAAAACTACAAGAAGCTCAAACAAATAATTTATCTCGCAGTTTTTGGAGTTTTCAAAGTTCTATCTGAGAGAGAGAGAGAGAGAAGGTTTTTTAAACCCGGGGATGACACGTTGGACTGCCTTTGTTAGACAATATGTTAAGACGGAGGAATGCGGAAGAACAAAAAGCAGAATGAAAAAGACACTTATAAAAGCAACATAAACTGCAGCAACAATCAAAACGAGACGTTCAGCAGGGGCATAAAAACAATAATTTTAAGCAGATCAACAAAACCGAAATAAAGACGACGTTGACAATAGTAATGAAGATGACAACAACTGCAATGCTGCTACTTCAAGTACTACTACTACTACTCCTGGCACCACTGCTGCTATCGGTACTACTACTACTGCTACTACTACTACTGCTACTGCTACTACTACTACTACTAATAATAATAATAATAATGATGATGATAATAATGACAATCAGGGCAACGAAAATATGTCCCTAATCACGTGTTTGAGGTAAGAGTGTTTGAATAGATTTTTTGGTGATGGGTCTTGTTGCTACTGCTGATTGAGATCTTGGTAGTAATGTCGGATGTTTATTGTGTGGAAAGTAATTGAAAGAAACTCACTCCTGTAAATTTTCCTTCGACTAGAACACCTCTTCTCATTTGATAAAGCCAATCCATTTATTCGTCTTAGATGTGTCCTAACTGCTCTAATGATGAAGAAATTTGGCACAAGTATTCCAAGCGATAGCAGAATATATCCGATCCAGGAAATATTCCTTCCTACGAGAGTCAATCCAGAGTCTGTTAGGAGCTTACAGACTATCCAATTGTCAATTGAAAATATTTTACAAATACATGATAGTACATACACTGCCAATTATCCAACTTGATAGACTGAGAATGACTAAGAGTTTCTTGCTGGAGTGTTTCATGTATGTATCTGAACAGTAAAAAACCGCGATTCTTTCCATGGATAACATCACAATTGTCAAGGCTGAAATAAACACACAGGACTGTATGGCAACGATTCGCACATTTCTTATCGTCCGTCTGTTCACGTCCTCAGAACTTAATAACATTATTTGAGAAATCATGTATATCACTTCCCCAAGGAGATCGCTCATCACGAGACTGCATGCAAATATTCGAATGGCCTTCGGGACTCTTTTGGCTTGAAACATTGAAAGGAATGCAACTATGTTGCATAATGTCGAAAATATTGTTATGCCAATTGCAGTAGCCGCAGAACCAACTGCTAACACTGTGTATTTTAAGGTTTTATTATAATATAAAACGTCATTCGTCGTATTATTTGAAACCAAATCTGATTTGTACGTCTAATATTCAAGATAGTTATGTATCTTCCTTTCTGAACAATAACTGTATTTCTGAACAGCAACTGAGCGCAGCTTCTCCAGAAGTTTCGACAAGTTTCTGGACAAGAAAAGTTGTGAATGATCAGTTAGGGGTTTTTTTTTACGTTTGCAACCATGAAAATGAAATCAGAACAAAATAATCCTTCAGTGTATAGTTTCACTATTGATCGAAAAAAGGAAAAGATTCAAATTGCTGACGTCAAGTAGAGAATAGTCAAGACCACGTGACAGGTATGATTAACTTAAGTAGCAAAATCGCTGAAAGATAAATTGCGGAGGAAGTAGGTACAGCTCACAAACTGAAGCCAATCATATAGTTTTAACTAATATAGAGACCTTCAGCTTCTGGTAAAAGCTAGATGAATCCTTCCGTATCTTTGTAGCGATTAAATTCTTACACACGAATTTTTATGATAATGGATATAAATGACAAACAATGATGACAATAATGATTTTGTTGTCGTTGTGGAAAAAAGGCGATGTAATTGCAGTAGATTTCTCCTAGAATTTAGGAGCAGTGCTGATTTTAAAACATGCTCATGTTGCATGAAACGATGAATCAATCACATTTATTATGTTCCTTGAAAGTATCGAATTATTCATTACACGCACATAAACACGCTTGACAGCGCGCAAGTATTCCACCTAAAGTTGATTCTAATGATTGCAATAGTTTGATTTACTATCCAAATATTTATATTTATTTGAAACAAATTGATTGATATTGTCGTATATATATATATATATATATATATATATATATATATATATATATATATATATATATATATATATATATATATATATATATAACAGTTGACAACAGCATCATCTAACAGGCTAGAGAGATATAATACGTTCCAAGCAATATAACAGTTGACAACAGCATCATCTAACAGGCTAGAGAGATATAATACGTTCCAAGCAGGATTCGAACACCCGTGCCACGTACACCTAATAACTAGCTCTCTCTCCCTCTCTCTCTCTCTCTCTCTCTCTCTCTCTCTCTCTCTCTCTCTCTCTGAAAGTTCACGAAACACAAATCTATGCCATCTGGATTGAGCTTCTCATAATCTAGTTTATCATTTTTCTTTAGCGGTTAATCTTCACTGTTAGCTGTTTTCAAACGTTTATTGACAACAACAAACAAAGAGGATCAACGGTTAGAGTAAAATTATAAGTTTGATTATGAGTAATCTGCCTTTTAGTTTGTAGATGCCTTCAACTTGTTAACCAACCACAGCCACTTTGTAAGTCACATCCAGGTCCTCAGACTGTAATTTCGACGCTGATGGGATCTTGTATAAATAAGCAAAATTTACAAAACCCACAAAAAATAAAATATAATACAAATAATATTTTGTTTGATACAGTAGTAAGCTGTATTTAGTTAATATCAATGAGTGATAAAAACAAAAACTAACGTCAAGTGCCAGATCTGGCATATCTGCTGAAAATATATATACATTTGCCTTAACCGTCTCAGCCATAAAGCAAAGATTTTAAGAGCTAAAAAGTATCTGCTGCAATACCATTTATCACTAGAAATTCGCATGATAGAGGAAATGTGGATGCATGTTTTGCTCTGTCTCGTTGAATTACTTCTAATGGGTGAAAGTTACAACACTGTTTAAAAAACAATCCCATATCTAGGATGTAAATGTCCTCGAATTTCTATAACAGTGTTTATGTCGTATCGACAATTTAACGAAGTCTGTGTGGTTCATTTTAAGACCCTACCGTTTGACATAGGTATCAATGGGAAATTTTTTAAATGTTGGAATATTCACAGTATTTCTTCCCTTGCTAATATATAAGCTATTAATTCTTTTGTACCTACACATCACATAAGATAAGAGAAATTACGACACGTGAAATATGTATGATAATGCACTATTCATAGATCAGTCTCCTAATGTTTTTGCATTATTCTAAATAGCTTAATTATTTTTCTAATACACCCCTCATTAAACACTGTATATTCATGTGTACACCCTTTACTTGCTTGTTTTTATTGTTTTACTTTATTGCATCTAAGTTGTTATATCCCCAGGTAATATGGTTTCAACGATCAATGCTTTCATGACAACGGTAAAGAATGTGCTAATTATCTTGTTGATGCGGTTGTATTTATGATGGCATCTAGTCACACATGTTCACGCGCCAGTTTTACCAGTCAACCAATATCATGCGATTGTCCATATCTCGTTCTCTCACTATCGGACTCGTAGTACTAATCATATGAAAAATGTGAATAGTCTAAAAATGGGGGAAAATAAATTTAAGTATATATGCGTTCGGAGCGCATTGATTAATAGACAATGATAAGTAAAATTATAATAAAAATAATCTTCTGACACCATATCCTATATACTCTTGATTAGACATATCTATTTTAATATTTATTTCTTATTTTCTGAAACCAAGCTCAAATACTTAAATGTTGCATGAAACACACTATTGCTCGTGTTGGTATACATGGAATTCCAATATGATTTATTATTCATTAGTGTAATTGTTGACAGTCAGAACTATGAGCACTGTTTACTTATGCACTGTTCTACCATACATAGATCTGTCAAGTAAATCTAGGGTTGACATAGCACTCACGATACTATTTATATAGAAAAATGGGAACCAGTCTAGAAATTGAGTATATATATATATATATATATATATATATATATATATATATATATATATATATATATATATATATATATATATATATATATATATATATATATATATAGGTTTTGGAGGGCTTTAATTGGTGATAATGAAAAGTAACAAAAGAGTATAAACAATCTTTTGAGAGCTTATCCTATTTGTAACTGAAACAATCGAGATACTTTAATATTGATTCAATTTCAGTCTTTTTATAGACTTGACTTTGGAACACTCATAACTAAAAGTAACAACCTATTTCTTAGATGTGGAATTGAAAACACATGCTTCAAACACATGTAGATCAACAATAAAATGCCGCGGCTTATGTGGTTTCAAGGATGGGTCTCTACTGAGAGATATAGGTTTGATCAGAAGCACTTAGAAATTTAAAGTGATTGAATTATTAACATGATGGCGTTTACAAAAGTTTACTATATGGAGTTGAATTAGTACTGTGAGTTCTGAAAGAGACTATTGCGGTTCATCTGCCATATTAATTCATTACAAATTTATAGTCTGGTACCTTGCTTTCTTAACTATGTTCTTAATATAGTGAAAAAGGAGAGGCAGCAGACTACTGATACATTTTCACAGTTATTTGTATGCAGACTATGCGATATATGTAGTCTGGACGAAAATATATGTGGAATTCAGTTTTAAATACCATTTATGTTTGGAAAGTTTGGTTGAATTTTTACTGAGAGATAGGGAGAAAAAGATAAAGAAATACCCAGTTTATCTTGGATATTATTGTGTGATGTAAGACAATGCAGTCAACCAATGGAAAGGAATGGAACAATTGCGCAAATTAAGAAAACCGCGTATTTCCATGTGACGGATTGTTTATAGTTTAGTGAGCACCTTGTAATTTTATTATAAATCACTCGAAGGGAGCAAATCACGAGATATCCGTGTTTTTCCTCTGTACAGTTGTAAACAAATTGAAACTTATTTTGGGACCCAATACACTCTTTCTGCGGTGATTACGTTTCAAGTCATGGTCTGCTCCTTATATATATATATATATATATATATATATATATATATATATATATATATAATCAATGCATTATTTGCATAAAAATTCTGTGCATTCTTAATAGCTTAGTAGGGGATTATGAAATGCTGAATATTGAATATTTATTTTTTACACCAATGCAATTTATACTAATATAGAAGTATACCTATTACAATATTCATAAGCAGAACAAGATAGGACATTCGACCATGCAGCTGACAAATTTTAAATCGTCAAAAACATTCATCTAAAATTATGCATATTGTTCTTCATTTTACACCGTTATGCCGATTTATTTCTTATTGATACAATTTCATTCTTTGTATTTTATCTTTTAATGAGATTTTAGTTTTTATTTTATATTATATCAAATTATTTTAATGCGCTTAATTTATTTCATAACCATTCATGATCACTATTTAACATTATTTGTTTTTATCTTTCTTTACATTTCATGTTATTATTTCCTTACATTATAAACTTTTTTGGGAATTTTTATTTTGTTCAACTGTGTTTCAATTTCATTCTTAATATCTGTTCTCGTATCTTTTACAAATTAGTAATTGACGTAATTAGCAAAATTAATGAACAGGAAATGGATTAAAAAAAGGAAAATATTCAGGATTTTTTCCATATCTTTGCAAAAGGTTTAAGGTTAAGAAAAACTTAAGTATGGTTAAAATAGATTTTATTTGCAAAATTATTGCATTGGCTTTTTATTCCTTCATTTTCGCTTAATATGTAACTCCTTTTTTCCGACTCCTCGCCTTTTCTTTGCAATATTCAACTGTTGCGGCTTCTTTTGATCTTTAGTGGTATTTTAGTGATAGGGAATAATCTAGTGTGTAATGTATGGTTGATGATTAAAATTACTGATGTTAACATACTGAAAAAGTGACTAAAAGTATTAGAAAGGAACGTTTGTTACATGCAAAAAATGTCATTGCAGGCAGAGGAATGTTAGCAAAATTGTGACAGTTGTAATCAAGATTCATTCCCTCAAGAAAACAACTGACATGTCAGACCGTGCAAGCTCAAGATCTGGTGATCTTTCGCACTAATTGCCTCCTTTTACATGCAGTAAAACATTTCGAAGTGTAAAATGAAACACTCATACCCTGTTTTCGAGTACACTTTCGGACGATCATAAATGGCCGTTTGCCTTCTTCATACAAAAAATAGTTTGGAACAAGAAATGCTTTTTGGGGTGTCATTTAATGCACGTGTCCTACACAATTGATGTAAATAATATGTTATTAAATCAATTAAACTGCTCAAATGTTGACTCTTTGTGGTGAAATTATTACGACAATTACCATCAGCCTGGTCATGTGTTCTCAAGAGTCAACATCCCGTAAAAGAGTTCATTGAAGCAGATGGTTTCATTTTTTCTCAAACACAGGTGCGTGTGATGTTATGTATAAACGTTTTACTTAATTGGACAGTGAATGAAAGGTGATTAACGCGATGAACATTACTTTTTATGAATTTAAACTATTTAGTATTCTCTGATAGTGTCAATAAACTCGTATTCTTCTTTCCAGAAAAAAAACAACGGTTTCTTTGGTATTTTGATAAAATGTATAAATTGTTAATTGACGTACAGATTTGATAAAGGCGTTTTCCTTTTGGAATGTTTAATTTTCCTCTCTGCACACGATTGATATCATGCTATGATCATTATTATATTTACAAAAACAAGTATGTGGATTCAGAAGTGTAAAAGGTGAATCTCATTGTTCTATTTTCTCATGGAAGGCAAGCATGTTAGCATTTCCGAACTGTCTTATAATCTTTTAAACCACTGATGAAGTCAAAACAGGAACTGCAATATATATATATATATATATATATATATATATATATATATATATATATATATATATGTGTGTGGCTGTGTGTCTATGTGTGTGAAAATATGGCCATGTGCCGGTTTATATATAGCAAAATTTGTTAGTTTAACAGGAAATAAGTCCTCTGTTATACGTTATTCCTTCAATCTCTTTCGCATCATTGTCGTGGATGCTATTCAGGTAGGTGACCTATATATATATATATATATATATATATATATATATATAGGATGTCAACGATGGAATACTATCTGATTGTAGTAATTCTGCTTTAACCAACATTCGGAATTCAGAAATATTAAACAATCCCAGAAACTTTCACATCTACAACAGCAGGAAAGATATGAACTAAAACAGCTATTACATAAGTATGAGCACTTGTTTCCTGATGTTCCAACACGAACAAATAAAACCTATCATGACGTTGAATGTACACCTGTGAAACAGCATCCTTACATGACGAATCTTCTCAAACAGGAATATTTTAAGAAAAAAAAGAAATTAAATATTTACTAGAGAATTATTTAATAAAACCAAGTAAAAGTAACCGGAGTTCACCATGTATTCTTGTGCCTAAACCAGATAATAAATTCCGCATGTGTACTGACTATAGAAAAGTCAACAGTGTCATCAAAACGGATTCATTTTCAATGCCACGAATAAATGATTGCATTGATACAATTAGAAATGCGAAATATGTCACCAAGTTTGGCCTTTCAAAAGAATTCTGGCAAATTCCATTTACAGAAGGAGCAAATGAAATTACGGCATTTGTAACTCCATGGGCTTTATCAATATAAAGTGATGCCCTTTGGTATGAAAATTTCTCCGGCAACATTCCAGCGTCTTATGAACATGATGACGTACTTATCTACAACAACACCTAGAAACTTGTTAACCATTCGGTAATTCTTCCATTGACTCAGTGATGCAAATCTGACGATTAATTTAAGCAAAAGTGAGTTTTGTCATGCTTTTGTCACATTTTCAGAACATATTGTGGGACAAGGTCAATTTAAACCTGTAGAAGCCAAGGTCAAGGCTATCTCTGAATTCCCTGTGCCTGTTTGTAAAAAGCAACTGATGCGATTTTTAGGTATGGCTGGATATTATCGGAAATTTTGTTCAAATTTTTCCTTAATTTCCAAACCTTTGACAAATTTGTTGAGTAAGAAATCCAAGTATCTTTGGTCTAACCAGTGTCACTAGTCCTTTGATAAATTAAAGGCCATGCTTGGGAATGCACCCGTTCTATCAGCACCAAATTTCAGCTAATTATCTAAAATGACTGTTGATGCAAGTGATGTAGGGGTTGGTGGAGTATTGATTCAAGACTTATATGCCTTTCCATGACCAGCAAATTTGATTTGAATCTCCATTGTTTTAGGTCATTTATCTTTCATTTTCGAATACACTTATAGATAATTCTAATTTTGCCCATCAAATACTACACTTTATTTTGTAAACAATGGTATCTCCTGTAAAAAAACTTTTAAATTCCCTCTTTTGCCTGATCGTCTCTTTTGTTTTTGTCTTGTTCTTTTTATATGGTGTTCAACATTTCTGTTTCGAAAGTAGAAATAAGTACATAATTGTAAGGATCTTTGATGATTAACATATTTATAAACCATATGCTGATTCCCGTGAAAGTATATCCAATTTATTTAAGACGACAGTTTGAATTATTACCTCTAAATGTAGTCATACATCGGCCAATAATAGGACCGCCTGAATTATTTAATCTATTAATGAGCATACTTCCGGCAATAAATATATAAACATCACATCTAGACGGACCATGCTATCATTGCTGAAAGCTTGTTAAACACTTCAAACGTCATACATCTCATTGGAATCCTCAAGAGAATCCATTTATCGACTGTCAGCTTTATTGAACACTTTTCTTCTATCACAGTCTGAAACACCGGGGTCAGTAGTTTTCCAATTCTGGACTGGCCAAAATAGTCACAACAGATAGGTTCTGGTACAATTAATGATTGTCATTTAGAGAACTTAGATAGTTCATACTCTCCGAATCGCTAAACATTTACCGATTTACATTAACGATTATCATTTTCTATATGATACGTTTTCTGTCCACATGTCACTAAAGCAATTTTCTTTCATCTTTTGCATTTAAAGACACTTCTATGCTGATGCTGACAGATAATGATAAACTGACAAGTTTGGGGGTTTTCTTATATAAAAAAATGCTAACAGTTTAGGTAGAAGAAACCTTGGTCATGTAGATAAACATAATCAATAATGTAGTTGATACTAAGAGATGGAAGTCCCAGACTATAAGTTACATTAATTGTCTTCTTTTAGACTCTGCAATGTCACTCCGAGACAGGACTTCCCCCGTTCGGCGCCACCGTATAAAATGTATTATTTAATTGGAAACAGTCATATGCACTCCGTGGGAGAAGACATGCCACGAGGTTCTGAATTTCAAATAATTATAATAAGCAACAAATTCTGACGAAGAGGTTATGCTGATGAATTCTGACCTAATAGTGGATTTCCCTACCCTGCCCCATTTAATATAATTTAATATTTTTCTGTGTCAAATAAAGTAGCTAAGATGATAATACAAGATAAAGAAGATTTCCTACGTTAATATCGAATATATTCCATAGTAATATACAATAAGAACACGTGATATTTGAACAGATGCCACGAGTTAAAATATATATATATATATATATATATATATATATATATATATATATATATTGTACTACATGATGAAATTAACCCAGTATTTCCCCAGGAAAATAAATTTTCTTTTACTCTTTACTCTACATCAGTCATGTTCCTGAATCAAATTCTAGAAGTTTACTCCTCCCCCCCCCCCGCATCCCCCCATTCGTAAGTTCACCTCAGCTTTAATCACATTCGTATGCTGGTCATATACATAGGAGTGTTTTAAAAGAAGGGAAGGCTTCACATGACCTGATATGTTGCCATAAATTACATTTTTAAAATTGAGGGGGGGGGGGCATTTTTATAAAATACTTTACGCTATGCGAGCACAAAGCAAGTCCGATTGAGGGATACAATAAGCTAATTTTCTAATATTATTGACAAGATAGTACATGGGACATAACTTGGTAGAGAACTGAACGGTGACGTGTAAAATATATTTGATGAAAAATCATTTCCATGCATTAATGCAGTTTCCATTATTGCTCTACATCACAAAATGCTTGGTTTGTTTTGCTGCAAGTGTAACCCCTATAGGAACATATATTCATGTGTTGCATGGCTTGATGGGAAGTCTTGTGCTTTCAACGGTAACATGTAAGGATATATTTTTAACATGTGAAAAATATGGAAGTGAAGGAATATGAAAAATATTTCCCGAATCATTTGACATATTTCGCTCATAATTATATAATAACTATCATTATTCTTGACATCCATTAATATTCTCCCCCATCGATACCGGTAGTATTGTTAACACCGGAATCAGTTGAAAAAAGTTTTATTTCACATAGTAAAATGTACACGCGAATCGAATCAGAAATTACATTAATCATGATAACCCGTTCTTTTTTGCCCATGCATATTAAAGTATTGGTATTGAAATTGATTCCTTTCCTCTGAGCTTTTTTTTAAACTTGTGTATTGGTAGCTTTTTAAGATGAAATTCCAGAAACAGAAAGTCAATGGCCCTCTATCTAGATTTTCGAATATTAGTAAAATTAGAAAGCCGAAATCCATACCTACATATACTTACATATAATTTGGAAAAATTGATTTCAGAAAGACGCATAAGAAGCAACACATGAAGACGCATGGTCATTGAATGAAAGTCACATGGTAAGTCACATGATAACAGCTAACCTTCAATCTTGAATTTAATGAAATAAAACGGAACGAACAGAAAATTATCTCAGAACAATGTTTCATAACGATTCAAAGTATGGACATTTGCAAGGACACCGTTACGTTTCGTCATTAAATTGGCACTGAAGTCTAGATATAAACATAAAAGAAATATAGAGTATATTTTAATATAAACAACAGTAAAACAAATTTGCCAAAATCAGTGGAACATCTTAGAAGTTACAAACATTTAAATATTGTTCATTTGACATTTCTGATTGCAAAAGTATTGCATTTTGCTGATTTTTATGAAATCATAAATTAGGAAAAACTTATATAATTTAATATATTAATAACGAATCGCAACACTTTTTGTTTTAACTAAAATCTATCTAAAGTATTATTCATCTTCATATAAACACTTTTGTAAATGAAAAGGAAAAATATTTATATTACTGATGTAATATATTCTTAATTTTAGTTTTTGAACAGTGTGAGTTTTCTCGAGAGCTGAACAAAACAAATATCAAATTTTTAGTAAATCCCTTGCAGGCACAACATTGAAAAAGTTTCTAAAGACATATAAATATGGTTCATCAGATATAGTGCAAAGATCTGAAGAATATTAAATTGTATTTAGAACATTGAAATTTCATTTTCTGCAGAGATTCTATCCCAATATCCATGAAAATGGATAGCGCTGTCTTTCACGTCCTTTAAGTTCAAAATTGCAACAGAACTATTATTAACTTGTTTTAAAGGACGCAATCAATATTTAATCTAGTCTATAATATAATCAGAACCAGAACATATTAATGACCTTGATAGGAGTTATCTCTCTTGAATATTGTCTAACTTTGATATCATTAAAGGTTCTAAGAGATTTTGATGAAAATGTGTACTGTTATGCTATGTTGTCCTCTTTATATTATGAAGGTTATTTTTAGACTTCAGTGTCACTAAAGTGACTGGTGCAAATATATTGTAATAAAATACTAAATACATTCAGTTTCTAAGAATACATGTTTGAATCAAAATACTTTCTATATGAGAATGACGGAGTCACAAAGGGCTCTGCATGAAAGTAAATTTAAAGAAAGGAGGAATATATGAAATCAGGAAAATAGAGTATAAGAAGCTACATTGGTCCCTTTCTATAGGGCTTCTCAATATCAACGCCGTACATGTAACAGGGGTGTTTTCAAAATGGATAAATCTAATTTTAAAGGTGATGGTATAAAATTCATTGACAATGCCATACATTAGTCCAAATTGTAGTAGACATAAATTCCCTAAAGACACGTTGACGTGTAGGTGACAGTGTTTTCACATATTGCATCAGACTGCGTTGATTGTGTTACTAATTATACAAAAGGTGTTATTTTGAAGATTCACAATTGGTCAAAAATGGGATACAACTCTATACAAGATGAAGCTGGCACGACAAAACTTTTAAGACGTACACCTTCGTTTATTCCCTATCTAACAGATGACATTAATTATGTCAAAGGATTGCTGAACTATGCTGGTTACAAGCAGTGTCAAGCGGTGGATTGAAAACATTCTATAAAATGGTAAGAAAAAACATCCATTCACCCCATCCGTTTAAGCTACTGGTTAAAAGTTCTCATGGATTACTTGTATTTTCTTTTTACAGCAGAATACTAAAAAGTTGCCGTTTGTCATGTCTGTACAAAAATAAGTTGAAACAAGGCTAAATACCCATTTACTGATAACATGGATTCACAGAGTGATTATCAAGCACGAAAATGTGCATACCCATACGCTCCACTCTGGAGGAAGATGTGCTCTTTTTATAAAGCGACTTAAGTGGATGTCATTCTTTCAAATCTGACCTTGACAGGGCATTAAATATTTCCAAACTTTTTAAGGTTACATAAGTAGATTTTGTTGTTTTGATATTTGACGGTACATCAACACACGAACCCGAACTCATCTGGTCGCGAGTCCGGCACGCTAATCAACGAGCAACTGCGGTAGCTAAATTAAGTAGAAAATGTGCAAAAGAGCAAATATTTTCAAGATTTGTCACATCCAAACGATACTATATAGGTATTTTCCTCGTTCAGTGTTGATTGGCTGATTCATTGTTGAATAACTTATCTAATCACTTAAAGAGTATTTGCAGCGATTTAGTTAGAATCTCCACATCATATCGTAACCATTTTTAACCTGAAGCTTTCATTTGTACATTTAAATTTTTTTTTATTCAGGTTTCACTTTATCATCAAAACTATCGTGCGTTTGATTTGCATGAGATTCTTTTGCGAAAGCTTTCATGGAAATTGGGACCGATTTTATACTATATACATTGTTACAATAATGTGAATATATAGGAAAATTCTCAGTGATTGCTATACAATAACTCATTATATTTTATTTCAATACATGGCATGATTTGCTTGCTTTCGGTTTTGTTATTTGATCAGTTTCCATAAAAGGTTTCCCATCACACTAGGCATCATTGTCAATTTCAGCAACAAAAGACATAAACAAGAAAACAAAACGTCGTTCATATACAGTTCGGACACTGATTATCGTAATGCCCTCAATGCCACGTGGTCTTTAGTCAGTGATCTGTATCCTTCGCGATTAATTATTGCTTTTCTTCTTGAAAACATATTCCCTTTTTTTTTTTTAAAAATACCAATTGAACTTTATGTGTCGTATCGTGCATTATTCATGGAATTATGAGACATGTCTTAAGACCATTATAAAACAAATCAATGTCTCATGGTGGCTATATGTTGCGTATAACTAGGTATGTTAACATTTTATTAAGATCCTCTTTTTTACAAACGACAATAACATCATTATTTCTGTTCCAATCAGACAATGTTGGAATCTAAACAAATTTAAGCAACCTATATTTGCTGACAGCGAGTAACATTATTATGATTATTAAATGATCTTAAGTTGGTAATACGTAAGATTGGTATAACATTATGATTATAAATGGGTAACACGTCAGATTGGTATAACACTATGATTATAAATTGTTAATACGTAAGATTGGTATAACATTATGATTATAAATTGGTAATACGTCAGATTGGTATAACACTATGATTATAAATTGGTAATATGTCAGATTGGTATAACATTATGATTATAAATTGGTAATACGTCAGATTAGTATAACACTATGATTATAAATTGGTAATACGTCAGATTGGTAAAACACTATGATTATAAATTGGTAATACGTCAGATTGGTAAAATACTATGATTATAAATTGGTAATACGTCAGATTGGTATAACACTATGATTATAAATTGGTAATACGTCAGATTGGTATAACATTATGATTATAAATTGGTAATACGTCAGATTGGTATAACACTATGATTATAAATTTGTAATACGACAGATTGGTATAACAGTATGATTATAAATTGGTAATACGCCAGATTGGTATAACACTATGATTATAAATTGGTAATACGCCAGATTGGTATAACACTATGATTATAAATTGGTAATACGTCAGATTGGTATAACACTATGATTATAAATTGGTAATACGCCAGATTGGTATAACACTATGATCTTAGGTTGGTAATACGTCTACAGCGCATTACTCGACCAGCTGATTGACTACCGCAATGAGAAACATAGTACTGATTGAAAATATTGTACCTCAATAAAGAAAAAATAAAACTTTTATTTCTAACTCCACAAGTTTAAGCTAATAAATATTATAGACTGGACCCATTCCATTATGAATCGTACACCACCTCCGGTCTTCGAAAGCATTTACCTGGTACAGTTACTATCTGGCTGAGGATTATTTAATCCCTTTATACCCTAAACAATTTCAAACCAAATCTTGTCCGTCTGCGCAAATGTTTTCAATTTAGAAAAATAAAGTTGTTAACGGCGAGTGCAATATTTAAGAAATGATATTTATAGTACAATGACAGCCTAATACACGTCATAAGGGGCATGGTTGCGACGTGGATATTCGGGAAGGTACAAATAAAAGTCGGTACATTTATACTGTATACAACGTGCATGATACCAACCGCTATAATTAGTAAAATTAAAATAAAGGGTACGAAACTACAGTGATCAAAATTTTCCGAATCATAAAAATGTATTGTAAGTAGAATATAGACTTTATCAGTTTGTAAAAATTATATGCCACATCAGGGTCATAAATGGATGTCCTCATATTTTTTCATGCCATTGCACCACATTTTCAATCTTTTACACTTTTTGTTTTTAACTTTATGCATAAAATTAGACCAAAATCACCTAAGGTAGACAAATAAAATGAAATTTGGTGGGCATATTATCTACTGACACTTACATGACCTGAATAGTTGTTAAGGCCATTGCAGCAATTGTTCATTTTCTTTTTTTTTTTTTTTTTTTTTTTTTGTTCTTTTGAACTATTTGGACTTGGACTTTTTAAACGAAAATCGTGTTAGCACCAGTATACAAAAACAAAACATGTGGTGTCGGAATCGGTTTACATTTTATCATGTGACATCTATTAGTCTTTTCTCCCCTGAAACGTCCATATTTTTAGATGGAAGATATGTTATAATTTTAAAACACTATATATCCGTGAGGTGTTAATCGCTTGTCTGTCCAGATTCTTCCTTCATTTCAACCATGATGTCATACAGTTTATCGATTCCAAGAGCATGTCTTTTATACTATGGGTTTGTGCAGGTGGGACTAGCATGGCTAATTGCCAGAAAGAAAAAGCTGTCAGGACTGACATTTATGCTGATCATTTCACCTGAAAGAGTGTATATAGTCTTACAGGGTCTCGATCAGGCATTTCAGGCACAGTATAAGCATTTGGCTTTGTTGATCTTATGTCTCTTGCATTTGAGCCAGATCTTGTTTTTATTTACCTTTCTTGTGAGAATGTATTCATCACCATTTTCATCTTCTTCAAGGGAGAGGTTTGCCCAGCACATTCCATGCATTTCTCGGCCAGTCCTCATTCCAAAGTGAAGGGCTCACACCATCCACAGTGATCTCTAAAGTGAAGAATGAATTTGAGAACCTGGAACTCCAGCATTGTACATCATATTCAATTCTGCTTCAGAGATGGAAAATGCTGGTTTGGGTTTGTTGCCTTTCCGATGAATTTCAGCTGATTTTGTTTACATTTAAGGATTTCTCTGGCTTTGGAAAATTGTAAACCTTTGATGATTGAAAACTGATAATTGTTCTCCCTGAACTTCCTAAAAAATGTGGGTTTATATTCTGACAATCTGTTTTCATTAAATTTAAAAGAAAAGACGAAATAAGTTTGCAGAATTCTTTTGGTGGTATGCAATGTGGGAGTCTAAGATCACCTTTGGATTCCAGCACGTTTTGAAAAGGGTGACATCACCTTCTGTTTTCCTCTTGGTATTGATACGTTTTTGCTGATTTATAAACTATAAACTTCTTAACTTGCTCTGGAGTCACCGTTTGAAACCTGGTACTTGTGATATTGCCATCTTCTAATAAATTAAAATAACCATCAAAGAGACTCTCCACATACTCGTCACAAACCTCTACAAACTCAAGGTCATCCATATTTCGTAGCAGAGGAAAATATCGGCGAGTTTATAAAAACATATTATCTATTTTATATTTTATTTTCCAAAATAAAGGAAGAATACGAGTCATTTTGTTTTCATTGTCTAAATAGTTCTTCTTGCAAGAGATCTCTGATAAGATGATATAATTCATAAAAAGTAGTTCCCTATGTCTTGGGAAAAAGTAATATCGCCACTGTGGCGATAAAAGTGGCATCGTCACTGTGGTGATAAAAGTGGTGTCGTACTGTGGCGATATCAATTCGCTCCGAATGATACATTTCAATATTTTATCATGAAATATATGATAAAAGTAAATATTAATCTAAGATTGTTTGGGCAGGAATTAATATACAGTGGCCATAGCTGCCCAGAATTATGTGACTCAAGACATATCTGAAAGAATAAAGATTGGTAGAGATGAACACGGCAAGTATCGGTTTAATTTGCGATCATACCACTTTCTTCTAGAGATTTCTTAATTCTTAATATTAGAATACCATATTATGTTTCATGAGAAAATATAAATCTCTCGAGAAACTATAGTGGCAAAATAGTTTAAATATATTCATTAAAATTTGTCATACCACATTAGAGTACAGTTCAATAAATATCCGTTTAATGTTTGAAAATACAGTAATAAGCACTTCTGATTAGATTACTAATTTCATGCTTTCTCCAAGAACATTAATCAAAAGAAAGTCATACATAAGCAGCATTTCCATCAAGATGAATCGCTGTCATAGACAATTGTTGTTTTGAACTCCTTCCCCGTGTTTTTATCGATTGCCTTGACACTCAATTCCGTTCCTCCATATATCATAGTCACTTCAACATCTCTGTCACATCCGCCAGTTGTGTCAGGCATATCAATGATAAGAATCCCGAGTTTCTTGCACTTCTCTTCCGTGACATACTCTGGATTTTGTAATTCAGATTGAAATATCTCAATATTAGCAACAGTTTGATCTTCGTTCACTGGATGGTATGTTAGTGTCGGTTGTTCTTCGTTCAAAGACACAATCTGATCTCTCTTGACGTGAACATCAAAGATGTCCTTGCACCAAAATGTTCCATCGGGTTCGATCATTCTTTTTTGCTCGTCGTGCTTTCTATGATCAAACTTTGAACGTCTTTTGATCCCATACGTGAAGCGAGAAATCCTGCTCTTGAATATGTCAGGGTTGTGGCCATAGAGCACGGCTCCTTTCAAGACAGCGTAGAACGGATTTATTGGTATAAATATGTGCTTCCCTGGAAGAGCTTCAAATATCTTCTCACGCACGATGGGTGCCTCGGCAAAACCTCCTACCAACACAATTTTCTCAATACCTTGCGTTGATGTCTCACAAAATATCGACTGAAGATGTTTCACTATCAAATCCAATGTCTCCCCAAAGAGCTCTTTGGCAATAACTTCTGGTTTGAATACTAAACCATTTCTAGTTTTATTGAAATATTGTGAATACTTAATAGGGTTCAATTTGATATGGCCTCTAACTTCATCCCAAACGTCGTCAGGTAGTGGAAGCTTGATCCATTCTTCGCCACGGTGTACTTCGTCCTGTATATTTACTTTATGTTGTTCAAATTCTTCCTCCATTTTTAACAGCTGAGCTTTTGTGCATCTGGCAAAAACCGAATTACCGTCTTCAGTTTGGAAGACATCTCGAATCAAGTGGGAAAAAGAGTCATTTATTCTCTGTCCACCCCATGGTCCCCCGTTTGCCCTGTGGATCTGCTTCAGACGACCGTCCTCTATTACTTCCACAGTTGTTACATCAACTGTGCCACCTTCAATAGAAAATAATCACGAAGGTTTGCATATCGATTGTTATATTGCATCCAATTTGTTTTCCATGTATCTACCGCAAAACGCAGTGTTTTTTATCTATATCTAAATTGCAACCGTTCCATAATTCTAATAAAAATTAGCCGCCTTACTGTACAATGCTATATTGATCAATGCATATTTGCTCCGCATGATACACTTGCGCCGTGCACAATGTCTCAACCAATTCCTGCAGATATACAATCGTTTTTACTTTCTGACTGTATAACTCACTGAATAATTAAAACCGTTTACAATATCTTGCTAACAATTTCAGTTCCAATTAAGTGCGTTTAATTCATATGACAAACATAGCATATCCCATAATACCCTAATTGAATTCATAGAGACATTTAGCATTTAGGTATTTAGCTTTTGTACATGTGTCCAGCCACCAACCACCCCCAACCCCACATTGGCCAGAAAGTAACCATAACATATATTAAATTATTCTGACATTTTCTAGTCCATAGTTAACGATTGAACACTTACCAGTCCACAGGTAAGGACTGAACGTGTCTTTTGACATGCAATACTACCAACATTAATGCTGTATACATAGACCAACCTCCCAGATCCATGACCATGAATCTATCTCCAACAACCCCCAAACCATCCATGCTAGACTTTTCCTGGGGAGACAGATACATGCAGTGTACTGCGGCTGCTTCAGGTTCTAAGGCCAAGATGAGCTGATTGTCTGGGATTCCGGCCTGCAAATAAGAACAGAGCATAAGAAAGTATTTGGGTTCTCAAAGGATATATATGTATGTGACATTACAAATAAACGATATCATGATTGTGTTATTAAACACTCGTAGTTTATCACATTTTGACGTCAGGTACAGTAAAAGCTTAAAAGCAAATGTGTCGAAATGATTTTTAACAGTCAAAGTGGCATCTGATTAAACACAATCTGATGATTTCGGCATTAGTATTTTACCATATAGACTTAATGAAACTACTTGAATGATATCTATCTTAAGCCTTTAATGACTAGCATAAGATAAATTTGTTATGTTTTATAAACCTGATATGAAATGAGTACGTATATAAGATCCTATACTTGCGTTACATGACACTTCTGCGTGTAGTGCTTAACGTTTTATATTTTACATTTTAATAGAAGTTACTGTTCTTTGCATTAGAAGTTAAAAATTTTGAAAAGATGTTGTTTTTTTATCATCTAACTGAGAATGTTCGTACTATCGAAAGAACGTTTGTTATCTAGCATAATTATGACGCACTTATTTGTGATGTCAAAGTTGCCCTCCAAATAGTCGCTCGCTGCAATGCGCAGGACGTTGTGACGTTACAGCGACATTATTCATAATGTTTTCCAATAACTTTTAAAGCTGTACCCTTACCAAAACCAATGTTAAACTAATATGCGTCTGTAACTCATAACTATGTCAAAGAATGTCCAACCAAATCGTCCAGTTCAGATTCTTTTTTTATTTTAGAAAAAAAAAGAAGAAAAGAAAATAATTATGTGAACTAAAAGTAGTAGTTCGTGGAGGCTATGAGGTGAGATTTGCTTTCCCCGCTGTGTAAATATGTCCTGTGTTTACATGATTGTGTTAGGCTCTCGACTCGTTTTAATACACATTAATAAAGTCGTATAGGTAAATATGACCTTGAAAACACTAGAAGACAATTATGGGTGAGTTTTCTATAGCTGAATGTGCCACGTTGACCTTTTCTTTCATTTTGGTTTGAAGGGGATTGGATGTTGGGAGTAGGGGGTTGAAGGGTGAGGGGTTAAGAGCTTATTTACATGTTATGTCTACCCACCTGGTTTCATCACTTATTTCCTTGACTTAGGTATATATTTTTGCAAAATGTTTTCGAATTTCTCCATTGGGGATGTATGCCATTTTCTTATTTTATGTATTCTTTTGAGGGAATGCAGCTGTAAATATTGACCGAGTTTGCAGATTTGTATTGCCTCTCCTCAGAATTATCAGCACTCTGTGGAGGAACTTGTGGCTCTTCGACTAACTCCCTGAGCAATTTATGATATGTTAGCAAGACAGCTTACTTTTTTTTGGCTGTATTTCAATCCTTATTCAGAAAAATTTAGTGGGTCTAGATGCTAATATACAAAAAGTTGTCCAATTACCATAATTGCAGATTTTCGCATAGCGTTCTTAGCATCATCATTCCAGATCGCAGGAATGGTCAGCACCCATCTAATCTTTGCTTCTGCAATCGTCAGGTTTCTTCGCTCCTTAAATTTTTTAAGACAATCTTTCTTTAGTCCCTCAATTAATTTTGACATGACAAATGTAATCGGCTTATGCCTTGAAAAGTAATCCTCCGCACTACCTAATTTTCCTTCATCCACTTTGAAAGTCTGCAAAAGATCAAATACTGCATATTTATTTCCAATGTAGATAACTAGAAGAGATCTGTTTTTAAAATCAAAAAGATATATCTCCCGCACCCCTCCGCCCGCATTTTGTGACACCTGTACTATGCAAAAGGATAGGAGAAATCAAACAAGGTTAATGAAATAAAATTTATACTAATAGTGTAATATACGAAAGTCACAGACTTTAAGGTCAAAGGGCAACACTGTATGCCTAAAAGGTGAAATCATTATTCAACAAAGAATTACTGGTTTAATTTCACTAAACCTGTCCTAGCTTTGGTATTGGTGACCTTAAACATATTTCCTAGATCACTAGGTAATATTTTGTACTAAGGAATGGATCTCCACTGGTGTATAAGATATCTTGGAAACCATTTGTGATGACAAATTACGCCACTTGATATGTTAATAACAGTGTTAAGGGAAGCGATACTAGTTGCAGGAAAACTGTCAACAAAGGACACACAAGAGGGTTACTGAAATTTGTCTCATATCGATAATTGTTCTTTCAAAAACAGAGTTTTTAAAAAACCAAATCAATGCAAGACGGGACTCATAAATTTTGCCATGTAGTCGCTAACCTCCTTGTTATGGAGTTGTCTGCAAGGGCTGTAATTAAATTGGAGAGTCGAGATATCGTGCTTACATGCTACGGTATACAGAATCTTGAAAGAAAAATACAACAAAGACTTTATTTATGTTTGTAAAATTAAAACGAATGCCCCAGCACAAAAAGGTTTAGTCCAAACATTTCAAAAATGTCGACAACTTTTATGAAAATTGCTATGATGGCATGAAAATATGATTATGTAATCTTCAAATGCATGCAGACATGTATACCAAATGGTATGTATCTATCTCATGTGATTTTTGCTAAAAGGCGTCATCGTCATTTCAGTCAAACATTGTGCTACTTTTTTTTTTTTTTTTTTTTTTCCAAAACATCTAGATACAAAAATATTCGGAAATATCTTTAAAAAATATATATTCCTAAAATGACCGGAAATCCAATTCGTTCATTTAAATATTAATACAAATATCCGTATTAAAGTTTGTGTGTGTGCCTCGAGTGATTCATGTTTAAATGTGATTATAAAGCTAAAGTTTTTGTCCAAATATTCCAGGTCCAAAACGTTCCATAATGTGTAAAACAAATGAAAAATCCGGTTACAGACTCTAGAACCCAATCAGATCTTGGGACTCACTTACGATATACAAGTGTTGAACTTGTTCTGGTTTGGCTCAGTCATTGTTAGATATCTTGCTAGTAATCAAGGAGTTTGTCAAATAAAAGTCAAGGTTAATAAAAGATCAGATATTTGTTTTTTTTAAAAAAAGAAACAAATAAAAAATTTAAACAATTAAACGTTACTAAATCGGCCTGAAAATCGGCCCAGTTCATGTACATTTTAAATACAAAATAGCCCATACAATTGTATTTGCATACATCTATTGGCCTTTGCTTTATTGTGCTAACATTTTTGTTTTCAAATAGCAAGGTCAAAATTCTCAAGGAACAAAACGGTCTAAAAACAAACTTTAAAATTAATGACATGGCCTAAAATCTAATTAAGTGCACCTGAAGATAACACCAGAATGCCTGAAGAAAACACCAGTATGCCTGAAGACAACACCAGTATGCCTGAAGACAACACCAGAATGCCTGAAGATAACACCAGAATGCCTGAAGATAACACCAGAATGCCTGAAGATAACACCAGTATGCCTATTACGTTGTATTCGTCTTTCTCAGTATCTGTATAACTAAATAAAGCTCAAAAGTGTACATTTAAAATTTGAACAATTATCATAAGAACCTCATCCGTCTATGAAATATAATAAAGTTATATAAATATCCAGCTTGGTCTGGTTTGGGTCAACAGTTTTTAGACAGTTTGCTTAGAATGTTGACGTAAACAAAGTTTTCCTCAACAAAGTACCAACAGATCTAAAATGTGTAACACTTGGAACAATAGGGTAACAATCACCAGACCCTAAGCAGGTATTGGGGTCCACGCAGGATATCTCTCTCGTTTTGGAGTAGAGACATAATGAAACAGAAT
Source organism: Margaritifera margaritifera (assembly GCA_029931535.1). Taxonomy (NCBI): domain Eukaryota; kingdom Metazoa; phylum Mollusca; class Bivalvia; order Unionida; family Margaritiferidae; genus Margaritifera; species Margaritifera margaritifera. The sequence continues at coordinate 144,787 of JAQPZY010000942.1, forward strand.
ATCTTTGTGACCAACGGTGACAACGGATGTGTCCAGTCACAAATTATAAACTCAATAATTGATAGCACACTGAGACATTAATTTCTTCTTTGCCTTCTTGCATTTGGTAAGACTTAGGAAAATGACTCATTATTAGCAGATTTTACAAAGAAACAAGATCCAACATACGGCATATAAACTAATCGCAAATCAAATTACTTTAGGAAATTGCTGAGGTAAGGAAATAATTCACCAGGTTCATATATTATATGTTTTTCCGAAGGAAGAAAAAAACTTTGACTAACCTCGTTGTAGAGGACCATTTTGAAGTTCTTGAAGAAGTAATAGTCACGTGCTATATCGTGTGTTTCATCTTCATCGAACATCTTTGAGAATTTCATCTCTGCAATGTCTCCTATAGCAATCAGTTCACCGTCCTCGACCCTTATGAGGACGCAGGTGGTGGTTTTGTGTGTGGTGTTAGTACTACCCCATCTGTTATTCATCCAGATGTCCCTTGGGTTGTTTTTAAAGTTATCTCGAAACTGACATGCGTAACCCGAATAGGTACTACCGATGTCAATGGCGATAACTAGATCCGGCTCCGTCGTCATTTTGGCTGGGTGTTAATTGGCAAGATGGACTGATCACTACTGTTGTAAATGTCTGCTTATGTTATATTGAAATCCAAGACGGAAACTGCAAAATTACGTTTAAATTTATTCATAACTTTTGTTACAAAGTCCGTTTTCCTCCTGAAAGTAAAAGAAGTTAGCGTATGTGCGTGTGTCTGGAAAAGTCAATGTTAAACAGATACAACACATGCTAAATAACATTTACAACGTACGTTAACAGTTAAACAAATGGCGATGCTCTTCGTGCACACGGTAAAGCTCACAAAATTAACGCTTTTAAAGTAATCTGTATCATATTACTGGAAAAACCGAACGTCCAAGTGAACAAACATGCAGTTTTAGCTGGTAATCTTCGTAAAACACACCATAGCTAGAAAGACATATTCAAAAAACACAAAAAGATGTTTTCCCCTGCTGTTTTCTTTTTTGCTTTCTTTTTTTTTTTTTCTTTGTTGTTTTGTTTTTTATTTTTAACCCGTGCTATTTAATGTAATATCTGCTGTCTTTTTAATCTTTTGTGTTCTTTGCTAATATGTTTCTATTTTGTATTTTTCAAGTGTTCGCGATTAATAGTTTTGTATGTGTGTTGTTTTCGGAGTTTGTTTGTATTTTGTTTTTATTTTATTACTTTTTCTAATGTTCTGAGTTTTTCCAAATGCGTGATGTTGAGTATCTTAATTTTTTTTTTTTTTTTTTTTTTTTTTTTTTTTTTTTTTTTTGTCAAATGCAGTACAGGAAATAGTTGTTCCGAACTGCAATAGTGTAAAACGTTGTCCAGTACTTATTGTATATTTTAAATGAATGGAATAGCAAAAATAACGTGCTCTAGAAACAGACAATTATACAAAGCATTTTTTCCAATATTTTAAACTGCGGTAGTGAAAAACTTAAACCAAACGTGGGCCATTAAAGCTATATTTTGCTGATTTTTTTCTGTTTTTTTTCTTTTGGGGGGAGCGGATTTTTTCACATATGCTTTGCATTTGCATCCCCTTTGTTCATTTTGATTCTGTTCGAGTTGTCGGTGTAAATTTTGACAATATTATAAAGTAACCGTTGACATAAGTTTTAATCGGAGCACAACAGCAACGGAGGCAGAAGTGTAAAAGGAAAACATACTGGAAAAAATACCCACTCACCCACCCCCACCCCCACCAACCCCCACCCCCTTATAGTCCGCAAAGACAATTCTTTGACATTTCTGAATTTCTTGAACTTTTTGTTCTCCTGCTGCATTTATTAACAAAGTAAAATTATAAAATATACTTGGCCACATTTTACACTATTGTATTTGTCTATCCCTTTTTAAATATTGCATTTTACAACAAAACACGAATAAAAACACAACCAAAACAACATATAAATGCATATCACATGACTGACAAATTTAAAACGTTTTTAAAACACATGAGAAAAACATATTAAAAACACAAATTTAAAAACTACAAAGTGAGGCAAAACACAAATTAAGATATAAAGTTAAAACATACAAAGAAAACATTTAAAAAAGCTCAACTAAAACACAATTAAAATACATCTTAAAACATAATCCCATCAATAAACACATTTAAAATACAGCATGTAAAACAACACACATTTCTGTAAAACGCTTGATTTAAAAAAGCACATTTAAGCAACAAAACATCAAAACACAAGGTAAAAACACATAACCGTGACATATTTGAAGATTACAGCACCAGAAACACAACAAAAGCGTATAAGAAACACTAATTTAAAAGAAACTTGTGTACATACATTTTCAGAACTCATATTTAACAAACGCACGATTAGAAGCATATTTTATAAACATTTCAAATATCCAAATACGCATCATAATAACATACAAAGAAAACAGATAAGAGCACTCAATAACATACAAAATACACACAAAAACTAGACACTTTCATGAAAAGGGAAAGTTTTCAATTACCATGGATTCACTGTGGTCAAGTATTAGATATTAAAAAGGGCACAAGTAGCAATAAAGGAACAATTAAACACACACACACACACACACACTCAACAGAGCCAAAAGACCAATGGAAAAACAACAAACAACTCATAAGATAGATAGATAGAGATCGGTAGGTAGGTATGTAGATAGACAGATATATAGATAGACGAACCTTACAAGTTAACAACTAACGTAATAAAGAAGACACACACAAAGATAGTAAAAATTAAAACCTAGATGTATTAGGGAGTTAATTAAATATATTAGAAGTGGCTGGATCTTATATCGTTGTATTGGAAAGAAAAGGACGAAGAAGAAGAAACTGTCAAAGCAGGAAAAGAAACTAATCGAGAAATTTTTACATTTGTAACAATATGTTGCTGCTATTAGGTTTAGGAGATATGATCCACGAATTTAATGAGAATTGTGCGTTCAACAGCAAATACCTATAAATCGAAAATAAATAGAAATATAAACTATCTTATCTAAAATTAATCAATTCCCTGTTATGCAGTACAATTATTTATTGTCATTTTAATTGCAAAAAATTATATCGTTGTTGTAGGTACACTATTGTTTTTCTAATAAGAAAAGTATCACACACACTCTTTGGGTTTAGTATATTTTTGTTACATTTGTTACAATCTTTTTTATATATCCAAAGCGTTTATTGCAATATTTACTTCTGGTATTTTTTTGTTCATAATTAGTACTGTATAGGACTTTATTTTGTAGCTTGCACGCGAAAGTATTTAATTTCTTGTATTATTGGTGAAGTTTACTAATTCTGCCAATCCAAACTAAACTGAACTTGTCCAGGTTATTGTGCAGCAAAAAATGGCCTTATAACCACAAATTAGCAGCTTTCATGGTTTTTATTCTCTCCCCAGGTGAGTCTAAATATAGTTCTGTACATTCCACCATAGCATAAGTAATTAAAAAGCAATTCTTTTCAGGTTGATTGTTTTATTCCATTTGTTGTTTTTCTTTTGCTGTTGGTATTTTCTTGTTCGTTTCTGTTGTTTTATTTGTTGACTTGCCTGTTTTTTTTGTTTTTGTTTTCCGTTTCTTCATAGTATTACTTTTCATATGCATTTTTTTAAATTACATTTTTTGTTTATGTTTATTTTCATTCTTTTACGTTTTGTTGGGGGGGGGGAGGCTTCTTTAATTGATATTGTGTTCTCTTATCTTTGTTCTCTTCTGTTCTTCTTGTTGGTTTTAGGTGTTCATTTTCTGTTCCCATTGTTTGGCTATTTATTGCTCTATTTGTTCTTATTTGCATTTACTTTTTCTTATTTTGTTTTTACATTATTTTTATGTTCCTTATTAATATTAGTGTGTGTGTGTGTGTGCGCGTGTGTGTGTGTGTGTGTGTGTGTGTGTGTGTGTGTGTGTGTGTCTGTGACTTGGTATATATTATTATGTCAGGGGCAATCCAGAACTTTCATCGTGTTTGTGGATTGTTTTTGGTTATTGTGTTTCCTAATTTTGTTTTTAATTTCTGTTTTTTGTGTGTTTTATGCAGTCTTTTATGTTTAACAACATTAAAGCTTTTAAATGTGTTTTCTAAAAATATTTTTAACAATGTGTCATTCTAAAATGTGATTTTAAAGTGTATTTTTCTTTTTGTATGTTCACTAATGTATGATCTTTGCTGTGCGTTTTCCCAATGTATACCTTTGAGTGCTTTAAAAATGTGCTTTTATGTTGTTGTTGTTGTTGTTGTTTGTTTTGTTTGCTGTTTTTTGTTTTTATGTTTTGTTTTGTTTTTTTCTTGGGCGGGTGCAATGTGTCTCTTTAAAATGTTTCAAAATATGTGTGGCTTTCTGGAAAGTGTTTTTGCATATGTGTCTTTTCGTATTATGGTTTTTAATAGGGTTTTATGTCTGGATTTTGTCTTGTGTGTTTTGTAATTTGTGCTTTTTATTAATATTATTTTAATCTGTTCTATGTTAATGTGGCCATTATGTGTTATTCATGTGTGTTGTAAAGTACGATGTTTTATATGTGCTTTATTGTTTTGTTAGTTTTTGTTAAATATAAAATAGAGTATTGGGAAAAAAATACACAAATACAATAGTATAAAAATGTATTCCACTATTTGTTTTTTTTTTTAATTTTGTTTCTAATAGAATCCAGTATTCGGAAAATGTGGTCTAAAATTACAAAAGTGTTAAAAGTGGTCCAGTATTAGTTGTGTTCTGTATTTTAATAAAATGACGTAGCGGCAATAATTGGTATAAAAATACGATAGTAAAGAGACTGACTCAGGGGTGATAAAGAAATACAACAGTGAAAACTTTAACCAGAAGCTATTACAAATGTACAACACAAAAGAATTAAATAAGCAGTGACTCACAAATTAATTAGTAAAACATGCACATGAGTGACACAGAAATATAGCAGTAAACAAATGTGAACAGACGGTGTGGTTCACAGCTGTCAATATGTATACTACTATCTTCTTGACTCTATTTCCGATCATCATCAGATGCGGATTGATCCATATATTTCAGCTCTTGAGCTCCATCTTCAGAGTTACTCGGTATTATTTGCAGTGATAGGAAAACCTTCTGAATGATGATTTCCTATCACAGGACATTGGGGTGCTCATTCTCTTCTTCGTCGCTAGTGCTTGTTGATATGGCTCATTCTTGCTTTGTTTAGAAGTGGCCAGAGTCGATTTCAACGGAGATTTGATAATGAAGTCTATCCTCAGTGTTTAAGACCTGTGAGGCCATGCATTCATTTTCTTTCACTTTCGCATTTTAACACATCAACATATGCTTAACTTTTCGTTTAAAATAGTTCTAATACAGACTATAGACCAAAAAATATTCTGAGGTAGGCAATCTCATTTTGCTACTATATTGTATAATTTATTATTTCTTTCAGTATGCTGCGCAGTATTTACGTTGTCCCTAAAGCGCCATTCAGAACGTTGTGATGGATTTTCAGCCGTCTCCTTACTTAATGGCGTTCTTCTGTTCCCCAAATCCGCTCGCACTGTTTATATTGTACATAATGTACTTCTAAACAGCTTGAAAGGAACTGTGGAAATGATGTTAAGGAAATATCTTGGGCTTTCGAACCAAAACCGGTTCATCGTTTTTTAGACATGTCAACTCAAACTTGATTCTCCAAAATATGGTAACAGATATCCAAAGGCTACTAGATGAAACTGAAAATATGTTCGCATGGGCATTGTGTGCGCCCGAAGATTTGACATAGAATGCTTTAAAAATTTCAGATTTTAGAGATCTAGGGTATAAAGGAAGGACATTGCCATCTATATTCCTGGTAATTTACTGTGTAATTGTTGTATATGGATGATGATCATGATGATGATCATGATGGTGATCATGATGATGATAATGATGATGATTATTATTATCAATGCTTGTGTGACACCTAATGCTAAGTTCTACTCACTTGCAACAAAGTTCAAATTATGGTTTATTTGCAATCTGGTGTGGACCATTTTCTGGGACAACATCAGGCCGACTGCGAGATTCCGTGAAAGTGATGTTGCTTGTTAATCAATAGATCAATCGAATTGCTGTATTCGTCAAATATTAAATTTCTCGTCTCTTATACGTAATCCCATTAGTGCTGAAAGGAGTAAGTGAGAAAAAAATGTATTGCGAATATTTGCAATCTGTTTGCCAATATTGAAATAGATAAGGCAAGTTTATAACAATTCGAATTTTGTATATTTTATATTTATCAGCAATCAATACAAACACAAAAAATAATATTTGACATTATACTAAAAAGTAATATACATATGTATATATACACACACACACACACACATATATATATATATATATATATATATATATATATATATATATATATATATATATATATATATACCCGCATAAATACATTTGCATACACATACATGCATATGTGTGCATATACACGCATACCTATCCATTCGTGTGCACATATACACATACAGATGCAAAACAATGCATACCTACACATTGTATAGGCATATATGCGGATATGCATAAACATATAAATAACACACACACATACATATTTATATGCATAACAATTTAAAAGATTCAGCCCCCCCCCCTCCAAAAAAAAAATTAAGCGCAAATGAGCAAATGAAGATTTTGTGATATCAGTGCTACTTTTTTTTTTTTTCCTACTTTTTTCTAATTTGATCTACCTTTGTGTAGAAATAAAGAAGGAATTAAATTGTTTGTATTTCTTTATAAGTAGTAGATATAAGTTGATGATGTCATAGTCAGCTAGAATATCAACACCAAGAAGCACAGAATTTGCATTTATAATAAGCTGAATATCACATGTATCTCTTAATAATAACATGAAGTAAAGAGTAACGTTTTTACAATATGGGAGTTGCAAACAAAATGTAACAATGTTTCTGGAAGTTCATTACAGAAAGAACAAAGATGTGTTGCTGAAATGTTGATCTTAAACAACCTATTGTTGGTGTAAATTATTTTATGGCTGAAATGTTCATCTTAAACAACCTATTATTGGTGTAAATTATTTGATGGCTGAAATGTTGATCTTAAACAACCTATTATTGGTGTAAATTATTTGATGGCTGAAATGCTCATCTTAAGCAACCTATTATTGGTGTAAAGTATCTGATGTCTAAAATGTTCTTCTTAAACAACCTATTATTGGTGTAAATTATCTGAAATGTTCATCTTAAACAACCCATTATTGGTGTAAATTATCTGAAATGTTCATCTTAAACAACCTACTATTGTTGTAAATTATCTGAAATGTTCATCTTAAATGACCTATTATTGGTGTAAGCTATCTGATGGATAACATTGCACTGAAAGCTCTTTAGTCCTGTAACAACGGTAATCTAGAATGATAACAAATTGACAAGGTTCCAGTTAGTGAGTTGGTAATTGTGATTCAAGATATCATTCGATTTATTTTGAAGTTTCACTGGTAATTCTTAGTATCTTTCGAGGAATCTTTATCAAATGGCTTCGACACTTTATCATACTTTCTAGACATACCAAAGTATTTATTTACTGGGGTATCGAACTTTTGCTGATTTTATGTTGCTTTTCTCCTTGCACATAGTAAAGTATCAAAGATTTCATATCATTAAAAAAATACATCAATATTGTACATTTTTAAAACAATCTTCATTAGTAAGAAAATTTGTATTGGCAATCATTATTGTTGAAAATATATTTTGCACAGCATGATTTTTACAAAATATAGTTTTTGTTATTGAGGTGGAGTACCCATCTAGTTCTGGCCACATAAGAAAAATATTTTGCCAGAATCTTCTGAATTTTGATGATATTCAATTAATACTTTGTTTCTTAGAAATAGGATTGTATCACCTCCAAATTCTTCTACTGTATAAAGAATGAGAGGTTTCCAAGAATAATGATTAAAAGGATCAAAGATTTGTTTGAACCAACACAATTTAAATGCTCTACAAAAAGATAGAATGTGTGGTATTTTTAATCCACCATCTTGATAATCATAAACAAGAATGCATTGCTTCACGTTATCACCATTTCCACTCCAAAGGAAATTCAAACAGTATCTTGAAGCTCTTGAAAAAGTTCATTCGTGGGGTCGGGTAACACTGTAAAGCAATGAACTAGTAAAGTCAGTGCTAAGTACTTAATGACAGTACTTTTGCCTACAAGGCATAGATTTCTAAATGACCAATTTAATAATAGTTTTCTGAGTGATTTACGTTTCTCTGTATAGTTTCCTAAAGTAAAATCATACATGCTGAAATTGATGCCTTCGTCATTCCAAATAATGTTCTTTTGTGTATTTATCTCTTGACCACAACCTCTTTTGAAGCCAATTTAAAATATTTTGTGTTTTCTTAAATTCGCCTTTATTCCAAAACAGTGGGAGGCGCAATCTACAATTTCTAGTGCTGTACAGACAGATGTATCATACTCAGCTAGATTAAGGGTAGAATCATCTGCAAACTTTCTAATTAAGTATTCAGAGTCGTCACATTTTATGCTATTTATCTGTGGATTGTTTTTTCTTTTTATGGTACGACTTAATAATTCGACTGTAATAATTAATAAGTATGGTGAAAGAGGATCACCTTACCAGACTCCCTATTCAATAGGGAAAAATTGGGAGCAGTGTCTATTTTTTAAGACATAACTTGAAATATCATGATAACAACTTTTGAATTAATTACGAATAGAGGGACAAAATCCCAAAATCTTTAAAAAAAATTAATAAAATACCGTTCTACAAGTCAAAAACATTTTCAAAATCTAATAAAACTAACATTGCTGGAATATCTTCTTCTTCTGTTTTTCGATCAGATCATAAATCAGACTTGTACAGTCTCCAATAAATCTGCCTTTGATAACCCTAGTTGAGTTTCACTAATTATATTTGGTACAAAAAAATTGTTTATTTTAATTATTTTTACTATGGCTGAAGAAGCAAGTGTTAGATCAAGATTAAGAAGAGATATAAGTCTCCTTGTTTTTGTGTAGCAGATAAAGACTTATTTCTATATGCATAATTAAGAGCACTTAATGTAAAATATCCAAGGTCCAGCCAAAAAACTCCATTGAATTCTGTAGTAAAACTATCCGATCCAGGCGATTTTCCATATATATATATATATATATATATATATATATATATATCTATATATATATATATATATATATATATATATATATATATATATATATATATATACATATATATATATATATATATATATATATATATATATATATATATATATATATATATATATATATATATATATATATATTAATGCAGAGAAACATTCATGTAATAATAATTAACCTTTCAGTGAACTGGCATCTTCTGCAGATAACTTATTATAATGTGTTGGATGAGTCAGATAATGTACTTCTATGATTATTTTCAATTGTTAGATTTCCAGATGAGTAAAGAGTCTCATAAAAAAGACATGTTTTACAGAATTTACTTAACCAGGTTCATTCAAAAGACTATTGTTGAATTTCCATGCCCCCCCCCCCCCCCTTCTCTACTCTGTTAACTTAATTTAAAGGACAAGGACACTGGACAGTGGTTTGATTGTTATCGATATTCAACATCAGAGTTTTCGATAAATGTTTGAAGATCAGAAGACACCAAAAATAATCTAATCTAGCTTGTTTGAGAGAAGGAATTCTCCGGGTATATCTTCTTTGTGTTTGATTTTCTTCTCTCCAAACATCGATCAGATCAAATTCTTCCATTAAAGAATGCATTTTGATCTTGTGAGTCTGTATTATTTTCATGTCCATAATTAACTGTGTCAGTGTCATAATTACGTCCCCGCCAATAAGTATTGAGGAATTTTCCAACTTAGATATACGTGAAAATAATGTCTTAAAAAAAAAAAAAAAACATTGGATTATCTTCATTTGGGCCGTAGACTACAGCCTAAATTATATTGGTATAATTTATTTTAGTATCTAAAATAAGAAAATTCCCTTTGTGACTGCAGTTTCTTTGACTATTTCATACTTAAATTTATTTTTTTTAAAAGGATTGCTACTCTCCTGCTGCTACTGGAATAGGAACAAAACCTCGCGTTATAACCGCATTCGGATCTCCAATATGGTTGTACATTCCTTGTACAATGACTATATAAAAGAAAGGTAATATGATATTTATCTCTACACCGAGCACAAATATATCTTCGTTTTATCTTGTCAGAATAAAAACACTTGCGATTTAGGCAGCCAATTTTAACATTACACATACAACATAATATTAAAGCATAGAGATTCTGATTCTCAACCTGATGAAGCAGCTCATTTAATTTCTGATAAAACCTCTTCATTGATGTTACATCATCTATCTTCCGAAATACGAACACATCCCACCCCTTACTTCACCCATGAAAAGCTTCTTGTGGATGGTTTCTATTTTAAAAATATAGATCAATGTCCCAGTGTTCTTTGCTCTCTTGATGAAAAAACAATGTGTGTGTGTGGGGGGGGGGTGAGGGAGGAGTTTATGTTTATATATAGAGACAGAAAACCTTTCCTAATATTGCAATATTGCACAGAAATGCACATTTGTGTGTCGAAAATATGTTACTCCCGAGAACAAAAACGATGTACGGTAATTATTTGGTGACTTTTTAGGTAGCGTTGCCACCTGTTTATTTATTTTAAGGAACCGATCCGTATTGAATAGTAAAATGTAGTGCTCCGTTTCAAGTTAATACGGAACGCGTCTGCACGGAAATTGCCATACATATATTATGCATAATGCTATCGGGCATGCTATTGATAAACTCTCAGTCGACATTGAAAATGTAGTTCAAATGTATATAGCTTTTTTTTTTTTTTTTTTTTTCTTTAACATCTGCAATTAGAAGAGAAACTCTAATGGAATTCTTTGATTTTCTTGATGTGGCTGTCTCTAAATCCAGCAATTACTAGAATATTACAAAACTGGACTGCCATCAAGTCTTATTTCTTCAAAATTGAAGGCGAGTGTCCAAAGCAGCTCAAGAAAGTTCTGAAACTACCTTAAAATGCAGATAGAATGCAAGATGATGACATACATGACATCGTGCAAGTGGACCTCGTTTTCTGCAACAACATTCTGAACAGGTTTGAGGAAGATTTTTATGTATAAAAATAGTAGGAAGATGTAACACAACTGCTCCTGAAATATATTGTACATAGAAAGAAAGATGAATTCTATTGATACTTCGCAAAGACAAAGATGCAAGGCCCTTCTTCCTCAGAAACAGCCACGGCCAGGAAAGATTTCTAATCACCTGAGAAGACAGAGAAGTGTCCTCCCTTGTTATTCATATATGTATAGTACATGTGTATAGGTAAATTGTAAGCAACTATATGAGCCCCTGTGTTTGTTTTTTATTATTTATTTATTTATTTTTTTTTTTGTAGCTTTTCAGCTGGCAACCCTATTTCTAGCGTCCGGTATAAATATTGACAAATATACATGTAATATGTGAAGCTTACCTGTATTGTTATACAACTTTTCATCTGTAGGCTCACTTCATTTACGAACTATAGAGAGAGAAAAAAGTAAATCAATTAATAAGATAAATTTATGTTAGCATTACCGTTTGCCTTTTCGTTATATAGACGCTTTTGAAAATTAAGTTACTATGCAATGTCCTGAACGTTAAGGATAAAGTAAGAGAAAGCGTCAAGGGAACTAATTCTTACGAAAATCAAAAAGACTTGTTACAGTCGATCGGACAAATTATTCCCCTTGATAGAGAGAAAGAGAGAATTTGTGAAGGGATGCGTGTCTGGAAGTATAAAGGAAATGAGGTCTTTTATGACGAAATAAGAAGTACATCAATGTTATAAAATACAATTCGATGTAATGTAAGCTGTACAAGTTAATTATGATGAAATACTGGAATAATAAATTATGACATATTGATGCCCTTATTTATATTTCCTCACTAAGACCACAAAATGGTGCCTCAATTGTTGTTGTTCTTCTTTTTCTTCTTCTTCTTCTTCTTCTTCTTCTTCTTCTTCTTCTTCTTCTTCATGATAATGAATTGTATTCGTGGAAATGCCGTTAGACTAAACTGGAACCTGTTTAACAGCTCTCGCATTTTCTTTAAACAATACAGGGAACTTTGTTAAATGATCGGGTAAAATCCCATGTCACCTATGCACGTCACGTGCATTTACAATCACAGTTATTATAATAAACAGAAAAATACATTTATTCAAGTAGCTGATCTTTCTGACAGATGTATGGGTGATTTCTAGACCGGATAATATAACCATATATATCCATGAAAAATACAGATTTCTGGACAATACAATTTGAGGAATTGGAGTAATATTTGATAACACAACTTTAAAATTTAAAGAACCGATTTCAAAGTTGTCAAAGCTAATTTTTCAAAGAACATGCGTCAAAGAAATTACATTGTGAAATATTTTACATTACATAAAACGTTTTGAAGCATTCGCGCTTTTAAAATTTTAGTGACAAAATCTATTACGCTGAAGCAATGACACACTAATAATTAAGTGTGTTGTATGAAAATGTAATAGTGAGAATCAATGGGCAAACTTTGAATAAAATTTAAAGCATTACCAAATTAGCTAAATGTTAATTACTAACCCCTAGACGTAAATATATGCATGTCTTTTTAAGTAAGGAGATTAGGTACCTTTGACAGTTTATTGTGTGATATATAAGTTGTAACCGTAAACAATACATAGATGATATTTGCGTTTTTTGAGAAGATATAAGGAAACATTTCAGGAGTGAAGTGGGAAATATCGTATTGTCACGAGTGGTTTTGTCACTAGTGACAATACAAAATGTTTCCACTTCACGAGTGACATATTTCCTTACATCTACTCAAAATAAAGTAGATTTTCTTTTTATTATATATTTGTTAAGGCAGAAACCGTCGATTTGTATGGATGTTCCTCCATTCTGTGCCAATGCGATTATCGGCTACATTACTACAGCGATAAAAAGAAGTTAAAAAAATTATGATAATTTTAGAACATCGACCTTTTTACAAATTTATCTTGTGCAAATAATGCTTCGAATTGTGTATTTTGTCAAATAATGACTGCTTTCAAATGAACATGAAAAGATATTTATTTTCGTTAACACATTTCTTGCGCTGATTAATACAGTGAACATTGTTGGGGTGAGCTCCTATAGAAATATCAATGTGCGGTCACGTGTGGCCGATTTCAGAGCGTAACATCTTTTATCAAAAGACTTTAATGATTGCGAGTTAACTTGTATGGATTTTTGTTCAGATCTGTTCATCCTGATTTGGGGGCAGGGGTGGTGAGAGAGATGGGGGTTGGGGGGAGTAGAAGAAGAAAAATTAAATAGGTCTAAACATGGAAATACAGATTTTAATAACATACTCAAGGGCAGATACATGTCCTAATTGGGAAAAGAGAGTAGTTCCAAAAGTGATATCGCGACTGTGGCGATATCATTTTTCTCCCACTGATATATAGAGGATCTCGAATGGGTAATGATTTAATATTGAATTTATGAAACTAGTTTAATAATTTCCATCTTTTGCGAGCCTTAGCAAGCAAAAAGCTGGAAATTATTCCACGAATTTTATAAATTTAATATTAAATCATTACCCATTTGAGATTCTGTGTATCACATAGTTTTATTTTAATTGAAATAGTTTAGAAAGAAAGAAGACGAAATAATTTCGTTCATTCTGGCTCAAAAGCTGCACTTTTCAATTGTTGCGCGTATAAAACAAATAGTCCCAGACGCTAGGTGAATAAAGAACACGCCGTTCTGTAACCATAACATTTAAAAGTAGATTTTTTTTTTTACAAATTATAATTCAAAGAGCAACTGTCCTTCCAAATAATTAGAACATTTGACACAGACAACATCATTTTTCAACACTGAATCTCCGATGGAAATTCCTTTGTGATGTCACATAGTTCACTCGGGTAATCAATGTCGATCAGAATGTTTACAATGTTTCTACCTAAAGCGTGCCGAATTCACGTCAGAAAAAGTAGCATTCCAGTGGTTAGATATTCATGTGAAGGGATGATTACTGGATGCAGAGCTTTTACTGAATATAAACTAAAGATGTTGTTGAGTACAATAATTCCAGATTTAATTTGTGACAGGATATTTGCATTATTTGTTTTCAAACCATGCTGTGGTTCGCAAAGGTCTGTCAGATGGGAGACCAGCATTTGTCCACATTCTTCTCTAAAGAAAGGTGAGTTTATTGACTCCAATAGGTTAACATTTAAACCATGCTTGTTATAGGGTATGATCATAGTTACAGGCTTACCCCCCCCCAACCCTCTATCCATTGACTTGTAAACTTAATTTTGTTTGTAACGAGCCCCTGTGTGGCCCTCTATCCATTGACTTGTAAACTTAATTTTGTTTGCAACGAGCCCCTGTGTGGCCCTCTATCCATTGACTTGTAAACTTCATTTTGTTTGTAACGAGCCCCTGTGTGGCCCTCTATCCATTGACTTGTAAACTTCATTTTGTTTGTAACGAGCCCCTGTGATGCCCTCTATCCATTGACTTGTAAACTTCATTTTGTTTGTGACGAGCCCCTGTGAGGCCCTCTATCCATTGACTTGTAAACTTCATTTTGTTTGTGACGAGCCCCTGTGAGGCCCTCTATCCATTGACTTGTAAACTTCATTTTGTTTGTAATGAGCCCCTGTGTGGCCCTCTATCCATTGACTTGTAAACTTCATTTTGTTTGTAACGAGCCCCTGTGTGGCCCTCTATCCATTGATGATACCCTTAATTGTGTTTGTAAGATTTTCTGTGGGGTAAATTGGGCATATTCTGACAGATACAACCTTCTTTCTTTTTTTTTTCTCAATGCTCCCTTGGGCGATCGATTCGAAAAATGGCTGCCAAAATGTTGATGGTGATTGTAGAAGGAAAAAAAAAAAAAAAAAGAAAGGTTGCAGAAGGCGGGGTAAAGAAAATTCCCACAGTCGCAGCCAATCAGTAAAGAGAATACTGCGCAAATATTTCCTGGACTTATTTGGACCAATCATATTCAAATAAAGTGATATGTTCACACGTTGATATATAAGAAATATTAAACTTCCCACAATATATGTAAAGTGTACGAACCATGTGATAAATTTCAATATCTCATTATGAAACATATAATAAATCATTTTTACTTTTTTTTGTTTTAAATTTTAAATGGGGGCATTAACCTAAGAGCATGACTCGTTTAAATCTGGGCTCAAGTAATAAATAATGTGGTATTTTACTGCTTTGAAACGCATGCGTCTAATAATAAAACTATTTTTTGTAAATGTGTTTGTGAGCGTGTCTTACGTACATATATATACACGTCAATCACAAATATATACCAACAATAGCTAGTAAACATTCAAACCTGCTACTCCGGATAGTGCAATAGCATGAGTGGGGGTGGTGTATAAGAGTTCTCAATTGGCTGACACTGGTTGAGTAGACTTGAGTGTGAGTGTCTTTGTGTTGGAGAGATGATTAGCGTGCCACAGCCTCAACCAAAAGGATACTGATTCCAATCCTAAGATTGGAAAGGCCCGGGTCGGCTATTGGACTGTGACCTCGGGCAGGACACTTGATTAGGCCTAAATAATCTTCATATCCAGCTGTGCCGTAAAAAATATTTAAAAAAGATTCTCTCTCTCTCTCTCTCACACACACACACACACACACACACGCGCGCGCGCGCGCGCGCATATCTTGTTGGCAGGCCATCCAAGAAGGGGGAGGGAGGGGCAGGGGGGCAATCGCCAAATGGTCCGGCGATTTCTAGGGGCCCTCCGTCAACTCAGTTATTAAAAATAAATTCATCTTTGCAGTAAATACTACAAAAATTTCCTTGCAAGATTCTAAGTTATGGTTGGTTACTACAGGTTTTATATGTAAAACTGTACACAGGTTTTTATATACAAAAATTAAACTAGTTTTGGGGCCCATTACTGCTCTGCCCAGGAGCTCGGAATTTCTGTCGGCGGGCCTGATTGTTGGTGAATAAGGATTATATATTGATAACGAGCAATTATAATATTGGATACAGTGTGTATGTTTGATATGGAAGCTGGTTGAAATATGTATTAAAAACATTATTACCTGCTGTTACCTTACATGATTGTTAATCTCTCATTGACAAACCAGGAAGTGAATGTTGCCTATAGACAACAAAAGTCACATGACACAGTGAGCATAACAATTTATTACAGGTGTCGAATTACAGACGAACCGAAAGAAAACGAAGATGAAGTAAATTACATTAAACAGGAAGACTTTGGGGATTTTTTTTAATGGTTAAACATTTTTTTTCCTACATAAACTCAAATCAACACGCTGTCACCAGTTAAGCTTTAGGTATTGCAAAATGTTTTATTTATTTATTTATTTATTTATTTATTTATTTATTTATTTATTTATTTATTTATTTATTCATCAAAGATAGAAGAGTATCAAAACTGAAAAAGATGCGTAAAAATTACTGGGTCATATATGGATATTGAATAAGACAAAGAGAACGAGATATTTTTATGTCAAAAGTAAAACATCTGGTTGGGTAACCAAGTGCATTTATTTATTTATTTATTTATTGTTGACCATGCTCGTAAACTGAATTGCAGTGAATTCATGAGGTCTATAAAGACACCCACTGTATACAAATAATGTTATAAATGTGAAATTTTCACAACTATTTCAATGAAAAAGACAAAAGACTGCCTTAGGTATTGCAGTGAATACGACATAGGACTGCCTTAGGTATTGCAGTGAAAAAGACATAGGACTGCGTTAGGTATTGCAGTGAAAAAGACATAGGACTGCCTTGGGTATTGCAAAATGAATTCTTTAAAGTTTGCAAGTGTACCACGGAGCACAGACTTTCGCCTGCGAACGGCGTTATGATTCTATTTACTCGGGCGAGAAAGGAACTAATTGATTACCTGGTACAAACTTTGGACGTCCAGTAATATTATCCTAAAGTTGAAGCTGAATGCAGCAACAACTGAACAAATGAAACTAACTCTCCAATGTCTATAAACGTGGTGGGCCCCATGATTTGACTGGCAAAATATATTCGTCCCGAAATGTTGTGAGGTCAAATGTACCTGGAAGAGGCAGTGCTCTCTCTCTCTCTCTCTCTCTCTCTCTCTCTCTCTCTCTCTCTCTCTCTCTCTCTCTCTCATGCCCTCGTGCCGTAATGGACAACAATGAGGGAAAATCTATGGAGTGAGAGAGTGAAGAGAATTTCAGGTGGATGAAAACCTTACACCAAGTAATCAAATCAAGAAGACTCCGAGTGCTTGTATATGTCCACTTACCATGAGATTTTTCTAGTTTTACATGATATCAATGATACAAAGTTGCAATAGCCTGTATGTAATCTATTTGATGCTTTATTTTATTTTATTTTTTATTTTTGGTTTTTTTTTGTGTTTTAACCAATAATAAGGTTCTAAAACAGATCATTTTAACATCATAAATTGTCTGAAGGTTTCTTACCCTCACTCTTTCTGTCTCAGTTTATGTTGGTTGCTCAGTCAGCATGTCAGTTTTACCTCAGTTGATCTCTCTCTCTCTCTCTCTCTCTCTCTCTCTCTCTCTCTCTCTCTCTCTCTCTCTCTCTCTCTCTCTCTCTGTCTCTCTCTCTCTCTCTCGTCATATAAGTGCTCAGTAGACCGCAAAGCTCGCAATTGAAAATTAATGTATGTATGAATATATATATATATATATATATATATATATATATATATATATATATATATATATATATATATATATATATATAGCGGTATATATATAAAAGGACACAAAAATTGATAACGGCGCAAATACAAAACAGCTTCCCAAAGTTTCGAGCTAAGCAATATCTTCGTCAGGGGAAGAAACAATTTACATCCACAAAACAAACACTAAACACAAAAGTCACAACAAATTCTTGACTCCCACATGTTTAAATGACAGGAAAATAAACAAACAAAGGATAAATAATAGAAGAAAGAATGAAGACAAAATAGAAAAAGGTTCTAAAACTGGTAAACTATATATCTAGGTTATGCTGCCATCAGCCCAACAAAGTTGTGTAAAAATAATTCAAAGTGTTTGTCGTGCGTATCATGCAGTGGACCAAAGTGTTTTGACCTTGTTACAGGCTTTGGACAAAGGATATATATATATATATATATATATATACATATATATATATATATATATATATCTATATCTATATATATATATATATATATCTATATATATACACACACAAGCACGGAGGGGGGGGGGGCATACCAAGAGCTAGGGCAAAATAAAGCTTCCAGCCTTACTTCAGGGCTACAAAAAAAGTTGACCCCTTCACCATTTGGCCCCTCGCGATTTATCGTCTAGATGGTAAAATTAGTTTCCATCTGCTGTTTTAGGAAATAAGTTAGTTGAAGGGCCGCCCGGCACCCCACGTGGGCAACCCACCCACCCCTCGTCGACTCACTCTCGTAAGCCTCTGGCAATACTTTCAATTCGAAAAAGTGTAATGTTAAGATATACGAGAATGACTGTGAGTACCGACACGTTTTCCTGGATACAACTGGGAAGCACTGAAAGATACGGAAAAAGTTACATACATGAATACTGTAAAATTCACGCGCAAAGGATTCGCAGAGGAGAAGGCACGTACGCTTGTACCGGGTGCAGGGTGGGAGTAAAGGCAAATTACGCCTGATGTATGTACTATGGGAATGGAACCATGAGAGCGAGGATCTACATGAAAAAAGAAGGGGAAAATATAAAATATTATTTGCGAGGAATATCAGCGCCAGGCCAATATCAAATGGCGAGTGGCATTGCTTCAAGGAAATAACTCTCATTTAGAACATTATAACAGCTAAATATATCAATCGACTAGACACGACATCTGCAAATAGGGTCTGCGCATTCAGCGCCTGGCTAATAGTGGGTGACAGTGCTACACAGAACTAATTTTTCGTTTAGAAAAGTATAACAGCTAAGTATACCAATTGAATAGACATGGCATACACTAATAAGGTCAGAGCGATACGGTGAAAGTAGGAAGGTCTCACGGAGATCTGGTTGCCTTGCCCCAATGGCCGCGAAGCACTGCAGCCACTAGAGATGCGACTCAACCTACTGTTGACGGCTTTATGCAAAGGCTAAAAAATTTGAGGCGTAGGCGCTGCAAGCAGATGCGAAGGCACTTGAGCGAGTGCGGGCAGCCAAGAAGTGGAATAGGGAATTTGCTGTTTTGGTACCATGGAGCCTGAGAAGCCCGAGATTCCATTTTATTTCGACAAGGTATCACCTCACACTGCGCCTATTCCCAAAGTCTTGATGTGGGATGGTACCACAGCGATCGCGACGCCAAAGATGACTTTGATATCGAAGTCACGGCGCACGTTTCACTTTGAGACCGAAGACCCAATTGGGATTACTGAAGTAAATATCGTGAGTGAGGTTAAAGTGCGGGGCGGGCGTCTGATCCTGGCTAGTAATGAATACTTAATCTGCGTTAAATTTATCACCAAGGCCGGAACGCGGACAAAGTTCCGTCGCAGGAAGCTGAAGGATTGGGAAAAGCGACTCCACAAAAGAGGAGCAACCATTAACGACCTACCCGACCTAGAAATTAAGTCCTCAAGTGCACGATCATCCTAAGGAACATCGCTGGCGGTGACATCTAGGACAGCGGGATCTACCGCGCGTCAAATTGGCTGGAGGTCGAGCTCATTTACCACAACGGGCATGCCTGGTCACAGACTTGATTTCGCGGAAGTGAGCAAGATAGAGTTCTTCTAGGGCAACGTTTGGGAGGCCATCCCAGAGGGCAACAAAAGATGATCCAAAGGCTGGGTGGGTTCTTGGCGGAGGAAATGACAAAACACTGGACCCTATCATGAGGTTATATCGTTGTAATCTTAAGTTTACACTACTGCTTTGATTATGTTCATGATCCAAAGATGCGATGATACGGCTGTAAACTTAAGTTCTATTTAACTAACGCCTGACGAAGTACAAAATGTTCTTAAAAGCCTTCCTCTTGGTAAAGCTTCTAGTCCCGATGGTCTAAATAACTGTATTCTCCGTGAGCTGTGTAATGAACTCTCATATCCACTTTGTTCAGTTTTAAACCAGTCTCTTGGAGAATCAACCTTTTCAGGCACTTGGAAAGAAGCAAACGTGCATACAATTATAAAGAAGGGCGATCCATCGTATCTAATTACAGACCAACATCGCTTCTTAATACTGTTAGCAAAGTTTTGGAAAGACTGGTTTTTAAACATATATTTGATTACTTCCGTGAAAATAACATTCTTACACCTTTCCGGTCAGGTTTTATTCCAGATGAGTCGACAGTTAATCAATTAACATACCTCTGTGATACGTTCCACAAAGTAATAGATTCCGGAAAAGTAATTAGAGTTATGTTTTGCGACATAAGTAAAGCTTTTGAAACTAGTGTATCATAAAGGACTAATTCACAGATTAAAAGCTACTGGTATCGCAGGAAACCTTCTAAAATGGTCCTTTTGCTATTTCAAAAGCAGAAGACAAAAAGTTATACTTCCGGACATGTTTTCAGAGTGAAGGTGGAGCTGGTGTGCCCCAAGGATCCGTTTTAGGTCCCTTACTTTTCTTGATATACACAAATGATATTGTATATGATATACACTTCAATATACGTTTATTTGCAGATGATGCAAGTGTCTTTCTAATCGTAGATAATCCCGTCTTAACTGCTCATAACCTCAACTCTGACTTAGAAAATATTTCTCAGTGGGCAAATAATTGGCTTGTATCTTTCAACCCTTCTAAAACTGAATCCCTGACAATTTCAAGAAAAAATTAATGAACCCTTCCATCCACCACTATATATGCTCAACCAAAGAATTTAAGAAGTTGTTTGTTTGGGTTCTTTTTGGGGTTTTTTTTTCTTAAATGACTGCTCATGGCACAAACAAATAGACTATATAAAGAAAAAGGCATGGTCAAGAATTAATGTAATGCGTTAACTCAAATTCCAACTTGAGAGGAAATATTTAGAAATTATATTTACGTCTTTTATAAGACCTATTCTGGAATATGGTAATGTGGTTTGGGACAACTGCACATTACTCATGAAAATAGAACTCGAAAAAATACAAAATGAGGCAGTTAGAATTGTGACTGGTGCAACAAAATTAGTGTCCATTGAAGCGCTACACCGAACAATAGGATGGGAAAGTCTTTAATCCAGACGACAAAAACACATACTTACACTTTTATATAAACTGACAACTGGTTCAACCCCTCTCTATCTCAAGTCTCTGATTCCACCAGCTCTTAGTGATATTACTCTCTATGACTTGCGTAATGTAAACAATTTCCAGTTAGTACAGGCTAGAACATGTCTTTAGTACAACTCGTTTCTTCCTTCGGCCATTCGAGAATGGAATACATTATCTATTAAGACACGTCAAAAAGACTTCATTAACAACTTCAAAAGCACATTAAATACTTGTGATACTTATGTTCCCAGACACTTTTATTGGGGTAGAAGGAAATTTTGAAATTCTTCATGCCCGACTTAGAACAAATTGCAGTTTACTTAATCAACATTTATTTACAACGAATATAATCGGATCACCTATTTTTAGATGTGGATCTGTATGAAGTACACAAAATTTCTTTTTTTCTTGCGTTTATTACCAAGAACACCGCATCGAACTGTTTCAATCCCTCACATCATATGGTAATTTAACTTTAAATACCTTCTTGTATGGTGATACAACGCTTCCGTATTAAGTAAACATTAGTATTTTCGATGTCGTTCATAAATTTATTGAAGAAAAGTCAAAAAGATTTACTTAAGCGCACATGTTACTAGCACGCATGCACCTCCACGGGTGCGTGCAGAACAGCTGCAAACATAAATTTCCCCTATTTTTCCAAATGATTCGCCATCGCCTCCGCAACGACTCGCTCTAGAAGGAAGCACTGTTCACTTTTAATCTTGTTTTGTGTTCCTTTTTATTTATTTATTTATTTATTTATTTATTTATTTATTTCTGTCTCTATCCTTTCTTTTCTCAATATTTTCTTAACTTTCTACACAATATTTGACAATGTTTATGGACAATTTTCCATTAAACTTCTTTCTCTTCTTTATCCTCGTCATTCATCTACTCCCTCGTTGTTCATCCTCCTGCTTTATATACCTTAGCTAAATGATGCTTAACCAAGCGACTCTTCACTTGACTATTAAATATTTTAGTTTTTTGTCATTAAAACTTAGTATCATCAGCCCTATATTCATATATATTTACAAGTTTTGTATCGTAAAAGGAGAAGAACATTATAAGCCATTGGAATTCGTTCTACCTTCTATATTGTACCTCTTGTAATCTCCAACTACAAATTTATGAAATAAATTATGTTTAAACTAAAACACTGGACCCCAAGCTTGTTGAGCAGTTTGTGTTGGCAGGTGGTTGGTGCTTTAGCACCCAAGAAAAGCACGCAAAATTATCAAGATATGCAGCAAGAATACAAATAACCCCGAGGAGCTGGCCGCCAAAATTTTTAGCGACGCCTCCGCCTCAGCCAATGTATCAAGAGAATGAAACTGGTGGAAGCCAACGCCCGCGGCCATGCTGGAAGACGTCCTTCAGGCATGCGTCGAGTTTGGACATATGGAACTCTGGAACGGCTCTGAAGGCTACAATGTGTCGGAGATGGTAAATCTCGACATAGTCGCCTGTTATCCGGGCAGTTTCCTGGGTATGGGAGAGTGCGCCCCGTATTTCGAACGGTTTGGACACACACGCCTTGAAATGATTCGCGTGGTTGCTAACGAGCCACTACCAGCAGCGTACCTAAGTGGGTTCACACAGGTGCAGTCCTGGCAAGTTCACAAGCAGCAAGGGCGAACCGGACTATCTAGTGCGCAGCTGCAGAGAGGTCAACGCGCTTGTCGGTTAGGATACGACGCTGCTGGGGTACGTCATCACGTACTACAACGGCTGGCAGCTACAGTACATGCACCTCCGGATGCTAGGATACGTGAGCATCAGTCTCATCAGCATGCTGCAAAGGTTCCCTACCGAGGTTGTATGGGTCGCGACCAACTCAATTAAGATCAAGCCTATGCATCGGTGCCGATTGGACGGCGGGCTTCCCGCCTACCATGCAGAGGAGCCTTTGTGCCGCGAATGCCTCCTTCTTCAATGGAGGTGGGAGCTCCGGAAAAACCATACATGCGATCGCCCTATTCCACGACCAGAACCCACTGATTCTTACCCCAACCAACAGGCTCGCCAAAGATATGACCAGAATGTCCGCGCACAACACATCATAGTTTCTTTCGTTGGAATGGCTACGCAGCGGGGAAGTGGACCACAGAACGCGTGGGATAGAAATTAATTCCGTTGATGTGTCTATCGCATCAGCCGAACAGGCCATAACGAACCCATACTGGCGTCTTGGCTATGCAATTACTGTGCACTGCTCCCATTGGGTGTACATTTAAAAACCAAAGTAAGGTATAGATTCTCGACGATCACTTTCAATGGTTCATTCTCGCGCGTATCTTGCTTAGAACAACTAAAGGTCTACCACGTGCTCCGCTTTATGCAGCAACAAAACAACCGCTGTGCCGCCTACGACATCGAAATGTTCTGAGTCTACGAGCCAAAAGACACGCGATAGTTTAGTATAGACCTCCTGGGCACCGTTTAACAAAATGACAAGTGCCCAAAATTTTCTAAAGTTATTACGTGCGACTTTCGTACGTCATTATGGGTGTTTCACTAACGAGAATTACGTACGTTTTCGATAAGTTTCCCTTACATTTTTGCGTATCTTTACGGCAAGTCCATGGCAGGCGTAAGTGCAAAGTTTTTTAGTAAGTCTGTTTATGGAGACAGAGAGTCGGAGAGCCGATTGTTTTGAGATGCTCCCCGACACTCCAATATATACCGTATAGTGGATCTTTGTAAAACAAAGCTACTTTTAAACATATTTTTACATGGTCTCCGTAAAAGAATAACATGTAAACATAAGAAAATATAAACAAGTGAGACAAAAATCACCAATTTTAATGAAATTCCGTCCAAAACACATCAGAAAAATTACCTTTTATATACGGTATGTCACAGTCAGGAAGTGCTGATATTCAGAGAGGTATTCCATCCAATAAAACATATTGATGTTAGTAAAGAGATAAATTAAGACGCGGAAAAATCTAATACAGCAGACTAAGTTCTTTTCCATAGCTTCTATTCATTACATCAATAATTTTTTCTGAGTGTTTGACGATGTCACCATTTACACTCCTTATTGTAATAGTAGCTATCTTTAATAAATCAAAACAATCCTTACTGTAAACAATCGTCATCATCATTATTATCATCATAATCAGAGAGTCGTATCCTCAGGAAACTGGAATTAATAAATGTTTTAATAATGATAATAATACGAATTTTTGCTTTCAGCCTCAATGGTCCTTAGATAAACAACACGTGTCAGCTAAAACAAGAAAGTAATATTTTAAAAATATTCTGTGTTATTGAGGAATATTTTAAATGAAAAGTTTTAAAAAATCACATCTGTACATATTTATTTCCGATTAGATATTGCACAAAATTTCATTTGGACACAGTGATTCGATAGAGTTAATGTACTATTCACACTGGTTTATTATGACACCTTATGGAACCAAAATTCGATTGAAATAGTTTAAACCGAACATTAATATAACAGTGTCCAAATTTACGCAGATGCCTGTTCACTAAACTATCCAGAATTCTGATAATACTCATTATCAAACAAATGAACAATCGCTCAAATAACGGCGGAAATTAACAGCAAAGCGAAGAGATAAGATGTAAAAGTTTCTTAAAAACTTGAATTATATAAAGCTTAAGTTACATTTTCTTCAGGCCCTTATTTCGAGTTTGTAACTGTCTGTAGAATTGTGTTCTTCCCTTTTTCTAAATAATTGACATTTGTTTAACATACTTACTGAACAGATTTGAATGATTTGGTACAAGTCTATATATTGTCTCTTTTAATAATTTTTCAATCAGGATATTCAGACATCTCGAAACAGTAACTCTTGACTCTTTCTTTATTTCATAAAGCCTTACTATGGCATGTGATCTTAGTATGCAGTTTTTCTTCAGGTGCACTGGTTTACAAAGATAAATGTTAAAACAAAAACAACAACAACAACAAAAAAAGAAGAAAATGAAAAATGTATCTTTCATGACATTCAAGTGAATATACTAATATTCCATCAACGGAAAGAATGTGCATACTTTGGGGTGTTTAAATGCTGTTCAAAATAGATGCATGAAATGATTATCTTTTTCCACGGAACTTCTATGCCTCGAGATCGAAGAGTATGCGTGCTGCTTTCGCTTATTTATTTATTTATGTAATTTGTTTATATATTTATTGTATCGGCTTTGTTCAGAGAAAAACGCGAAAAAGTGAGACATTTACTTTCATATCTCGTCCTCATGTGGTTTTTGATTAATCATTCTAACAAGGTTTTCGTTCAAAAAGAGAAGCACACCAAGTTCAAAAATGTGTAAAAAAAAAAACACAAAAAATCCTAAAACAAAAATAGATAATAAATAAACAAATTCATGGAATTAACAGATTATTTCATCAGGTCATCTACATACAAATATAAATATGACTATTACATTTCATTTTTCTGCCTCAAATGGTTAGGTTTAATCTTGCTAACAAAGGGTTTTTTTATGTCCAATTCCAAATAGTTGTAAATTGTGTAAAACATAAAAGACTGCTGTAATGGCCTGAATATCTAATCAAATCATTTACGTGTGCATACAAAAATTCTAGCAAAAATTCATTTTTATACGTTGAATGGTTCTTGCCCAATGTTGCTAAAAGTCTTATCAAGACAGACAGACTTACAGAAGTACGGACGTAAGTAGTAATATGTAAACAAGGGGCAGTATGAGGCTCTACGGGGCAGTATGAGGCTCTAAGGGGCAGTATGAGGCTCTACGGGGCATTATGAGCCTCTATGGGGCAGAAGTGTTTATAGGACAGAAAGAAAACAGACGAACAAACAAACAAACACAAAACATAGAAAAACGTACGGCAATTTGATTTTTTTTCTAAGAGATGTGAGTGGCCCTGAAGAGGACCGTTTGTTTTCTTCTAATTATTTCTCCCTGACCACAATTTCTTCGGGAAGACTATGAGTTGAAGGTCATTTTCTTAGGTGAATAAGGAATCCAATCTAGATGACCCAATCTCCTGAACTTGTCCTGAACCTTGATTCAGTTTTTGTTCAGGCGTTGGGAGTCCCTTTCTCTCTTCTCCCGCTCCTTCGCCATTCTCTCCTCGGTCCAAACCTTCTTAATCTTCACCACTTCCTCCGCTATCACTTTTCTTATAAGTACCTTGGCTCTGCGCAGGGCAACCGCTTCCCTTATCACACAACTGAGGGGTGAGTAGCACCAATCTGTGCAAATCTCTACCTGTAGAAGATACTCTACTCCTTTCATCCAATACAACGCTTCCTTTCATGTCCTCACTCGACAGGGTGGAACTACGGAAGTTGCCTTTATTTTTAACACTTCCTCCTCCACCACTTCACGGATAAGGCTCCTGGCTGTTTTCGGGGCTGTTACTTCCCTACTCACACAGTGTAGGATTGTTGGGTAACGCCAATAGCTCTGTACCTTTTCTAACAGGGATTCCACCTCCACCATCCAATCACAGGCTTCTTGTAAAGTCCCCACTGCGGTCATTCTTGTCTTCTTTTCAGTTGGCAATGGGTGACCAGAATTGCTAAGTTGGATTTAAGACGTGTTCGGCCATTTGGCCATGTACGTCTATATACCCCCAGTGTGCGCATATCCGGGGAATTAGTTTGTGTGCACCGCACATTATCAATTAGTCGTTAGACGCCATACTGCGTGCACTGCACGCTTCTCAATTACTGTCTGGCAGTGGCAAAGGAGGAAAAGGTCCAGGAGGAGTGCGCCTCGACGTATCCGGATGGCTCCAAGTGGTCCAGGGTTGAATTTAGATTTTAATTTATTTTTGCCAAAAATGAATGTCGTCATCTTGAGTTCTATCTGATATTTAGCTATTACTTTTGAACGAAATACTCTGTACTAATGGCTGATTTCTTACGTCGGTTAATTATGGTAAAGAGTATAGCAGAAAAAAACACTCTGAAACCTGTTTAGTTCAAGGAGTACAATTATATGTTTGTAAGCACAAGTAACGTCTAATAGTGGGTTTTCGTTGCAATGTTCAATCATTGCCACCTTGTGTGGCTGGGCCTGATGGTCTGGGATGTTACCACCTTATATTATCTAATTTTGTTTATACGTCCAGAGTTTTCTCATGGTGCCTGTGCTTATTCGTAGATTTGTTAAGTATTGTTAGGGATCAGTTACCGCATTGTGCGGTGGGGCCCTGATTGTCTGTACTTTAGATCACTTCATGCTCTTAGCTATGTTGGGGTCAGTTTAACGGGGCCGCTACAAAATTTGAGTTTTCCAATCATTGCCACCTTGTGCGGCTGGGTCAGATGGTCTGGGCTTATGATCACCTTATGCTGAATCAATTTTAATTGAGGGTCAGAGTTAAATTATATAATGCTCATTGGTTCACCGGTGCTACCAACAGAGTACAATAGAGAAAAGTGGAAAGAGAGAGTATTTTCTATGTTAGTGTGAAGTTACATGCTTTCGTTGTTAGTAACATTGTTAAGAATTTAGTGTGTTGGGGATTGGGAAAGCGTAGGGTTAAATTGAGGATTAGGAAGTCGTATTTTAATTATATATTTATGGGGAGGTAAAGATGTATCGCTTAGCAGTATATTTTACTGTTCTATGTCTGTATCTTTTATAGTTTACTGTTCTGTGGCTGTATCGTATCATAAGTTTATTTGAGTCATATCTCCGATTTTATATTTAGGAACGCCCTTTATTGTGCCCTTTGAAAGGGGTAGAGTTTCTCACGTCGTGGGGACCGGGATAGACCCTCACCCTGAGAACCAAGTCCGATAGTGGAACTGGTATGCCCCTCGTATGCCCCCTCCCCCTAAAGAGACTGTTAGGGCTTTCCTAATACTTATAAAGTTTTATGTTTTTCCTATGGACATGTCATTTTACTTCTAACAAGGGATTATATCTTCCCTCTCTTCCCAATATCGGTGATTAATCCTAGTATATTTGAGCACACCGAATTGATGTTAGTATTTCTTGTTTTAAGGAAATCCGGGTAGCTAGCTGGGATATTTAGTTTCTTCTGATTTTCCGGAAATTTTTCTCTTTTTGGGGTATATTGGGGGCATTCGTTGGAAATATGGCATAATGTTTCAGGGATGAGACAGTGTGGGCAATTTATCCTGCTTCTTTTATACCTGGCAAATATCTTCCAAAGCTACTGGCTAGTAGCGTTTTTCCAGTTTTGATCCTATTTATAACTTTGGAATCATAGCGGTTTGCCAGATTTGGGGTGATAATGTTTCTGCAGACCCGCTTCTGCAAATTGTGGAGTTTGCGCCCATTTTGCATATCGTCCCATTCCCTCTGCCATTTGTTATCGATTTTTTGCCTAATCATACTGTTGATCTCCTGGACGCTTTAAGCCAGTTGGTAAATGTCTTGTTCGTTTAATTTGTTTTGGCTTCTTTATCAGCCCCTTCGTTTCCATGGATGTTGATATGGGAGGGCACCCACATGAATTCTACAGTATGTTTTGGGGGATCCAGGTTTAAAAGTCTAAAGTATACTTCTCGGGTCATGTTTTCCCTACTGGCAGATTTACCTGACTCCAGAGTCCGCAGCACACCGAGGGAGTCGCTAATAATAACTGCTTTTGGGGTTTGGCCATCTTGTATCCATTCAATTGCTTTGGATAATAGCCCAGAACTCGACTGTGATGTTGTTCTCCGGGATGACGGGTGCTGCTGCAGTGCGTCCGGAGTCGGGGGATTTAGATTTGGATCTACCCTTCATACCTACTTTCTATTTCAGAGAGGATTTTAGCCTTTATTTCCATTGGATTCTCTTGTTTATTACCGTAGGTTAGTGCATTTAGATTGATTTTAGTGGATTGCAGGTTCATTGGGCGGGATCTGAGTAATTTGTTATCTCCGCTTGTATATTGGGGATGTTTAATTCCTTTTTTAGTTCGTGGATATTTTTACCTCCTGGTAGGTTCATGCACAATTTGTATCTGGAGGGCTTATTGTATCTCTCTATAATAGTTCTTGTAGGGTGCGACTTGTCATGAATTAATATCCTAGCCACATACCGCAGGAGAAACTCTTCCCTTCTTAGGTTGTGGGGTGTATCCCAGTTAGGATTCTACATTCGTCTCTGGAAGTGCTACCGAGAACACCGGTGTAGATAACTAGAGCTCGGTGTTGGATCTGATCCAAGTTTTTAAGTACATTAGGGTGTGCCGAAGCGTACCCATAGTCAATATTGGATCTGATGAGTGTCCGATATAGTGTAAGAAGCGTGGACTGATCTGTTCCCCAATCGGTCCCTCTGAGGTTCCTCACGAGGTTCAGATATTGCCCACATCGTTTTGTGGTTGCTCCATGTTAGGTGCTCATTGAATAGCATCCACAGGAACCAGGCTACTTTTTCAAATTTTATTTCCAGTCCATTTAAGTATAGTTTGGGTGGGTCCCTACGAGTTTTGGTTTTTGGGGAAAACATTACACCCAGTGCCTTTCCTGGGAAGAGTTTAGATCCCCACCCGTCGGCGGACCATCGACAGATCCTATCCAGTCCCACCTGCAATCGGCCGACCACAGTTTCGCAGGCGGGATCTCCCACTTTCCAGATTCCGCTGTCGTCAGCAAATTGCGATAGATCCAAGAAGGATGGATCAACTGATTTTTCTAGGTCGTTGAGCATGATGTTAAATAGGGTTGGACTCAGTACAATCCCTTTTGTGGTTCCGTTCTCTAGATCGATTGATTCTGAGTATTGGTTTCCAACCCTTGTTTGTATGCTACGACCTGATAGAAAGTTAGATATCCACTTGTGAATGCGGCCTGAGATTCGGTAATAGTTTAGATTAGCAATCAATCCTTTGGTCCACATCAGATCATATGCCTTTTCTAGATCCAGGAATACTGCGATCAAATTCCGATCGTGTTTTCTCTTTGCATTAAAGGCCAGCCTGATACTAGATTCTAGTCGCATTAATTTATCCAATGTGAACCGATTGTTACCGAACCCGCTTTGGAAGTGGGATATCAAGTTTGTGTTCTCCAGGTGGTATTTCAGCCTGTTGCTGATCATGGTTTCCATGATCTTGCATATATTGTTGGTATGAGAGATAGGCCTGTGTGAGTTTACATCCACTGGATCCTTTCTTGGTTTCGGGATTGCGATAACAATCTCTTGTTTCCACCGTTGTAGAATTTTTACCCGATCTTCAGCTTGCATTCAGCAGATCCGAAATCACCAGTTCTGTTTTTTCAGGGAGATTTTTGTATATATTTCATACCCCAGCGTGTCCTCACCAGGTACTGTGGGGTTTTGTTTTTACCTCTGATTATCTTTCGCCATTCATGAATGGTGAAGTCGACGTTCAAGGGGCTTGAGTGGTCGCCCCTATCTGTGAACAGTTCGGGTCTTTCTCAACTTTATTAGGGTGAATTTGAAAGTGGTTGGCATTACTGCTCATGCCGACAAAGTGAGCTACTAATTATTCGGCTTTTTCCTTGTCAGTGGTAAGCCCGGGCAGGTTAGGGGTTGAGAGTGCGGATTTCCCCCTAATTTTCTTTATTTTATCCCATACTTGTTTTGAGTTTGCCTTATGACTTAGTGTTGAGCAGAAAGCCTTCCACAATTGTTGCTTCGCCATGAATAGAGTGTTCTTCACTTGGCGTTCCTTTTCTTTGTCAGCTTTTGGTATGTCTGAATCTGTTTAAAGTTCTCTTTTTCTCTGCAATAGCTTGCTTACATTCGTCATTCCACCAGGGTACGGACTGTTTGCCGGCCCGTCCCCCGTTTTGGGTATGCACCGCTCAGCTGCTGAGGATAGCGCATCAACGATATTTTCATTAAAGATTTCTATACTTTCGTTATACAGCTGACAGTCTGCAATACCCTAGCAAAGAGAACGGAATGATACCCAGTCCGCCTTATCAAATCTCCATTTAGGGATAGGTGCACTAATATTTGTTATGAATTTTAGTGTGGATTGTGGTCAATACTGGGAAGTAGTCACTACCTAACGTGCTTGATCAACCTCCCAGTCGGCGATTTCCGCGATCTTGGGTGAGCATATGATTAGATCAATAGCTGACATTGACCCGTTTTCGGGATTTACTCTGGTGCGTGCATCATTGTTTAAAATTACTAGGTTGGACATTGTGACCCACCTCTCAGCAGTGGTCCCTTAACAGACTCGCTTGAGACAGCATCGCTGACATATATTGCCTGCCCGCCACTTTTTTTCCCCTGTGGTCTTTGTTTACAATAACTTGTTGAGATCCCGGGAATTTTCGGTGGGACTTTATTTTGCTCGCTCAATAGAGTCTCCTGCAGGGAAACTACGTCAGGTTTCTGGTGCCCATTTACTATCCTATCCAGCAATTCAGGTGCATTTTCCCGAATTACCCTTAGTTCCATTGCCATATTCTGATTGTTTCTTTTGTATACACTACTGGTGCGTCCTATTTACAATTTTGCATACATTGAAAATATCACCTAAGGTAGTGGGCGCCTAGCTTGGATCCTTAGGCTGTTAGTAAGGGCAGAATAGGTATCGACGGGGATATAGTTGTACTTATTTAATTTCAGAGCCTCATGATAATATTCCGTATGAGTTTCAGCACTTGCTCCATTGAGATATTTGGACTGTTTTCTATTTTATTTTGCCTTGTTGTTGTGTTTTCTATAGATTTTGCGGATTTAATTGTAATTCAGAGCTAGATTTGTTTGTGCCTTGTGGTTTTTGTGTGGATATAGGTAATTTATTTTTGTGATCCTGGGGATAAATATTGCCTTTGATCTGGATATTATGTGAGTGGTTTGTTTTGTTGTTGAGGAGTTGAACCCTTGCAGCTAAAGGGCTTTGTTTATCTCATGTGTTTGGTTAGGGAATTTAGCTTCAGGTAGTGTATTTATACTTTTTGTATTGTGGCAGGCGGACTTGTTTCTACTCTCCTCTTGGTTAAAAATATTAGTTTTGTTTGGTTGTACTGGGTCTTCCCCTTTGTCGGCTTTACCCTCTGGAGATGAGCTGGTTACCTTGTTGTGTTTGTTTAGGTCAGCTGATACTTAAGTTTTAGCAACTCGGTATGTAACTTGGTTTAGGGTAATGTATTCTACAATTTGCTTTTCCTTGATTGCAAAAGGACATTCTATTGATCTAGGTGCATGTGTATCCCTGCAGTTTGCGCATCTTTGTCCAGTGTACTTGCATTCCCTATCATGTTTACACCCATATTTATTGTTTCTTTTCTTTGACCCACATTTGCTGGAATAATGGCCTTATCTTTTGCAGTTGTCGCAAAACCGTGGTTTGTTTTTAACCTGCTGTAATTGGTAGAATTTTCCAAGGTGTCCCATTCGGATCATTGATGGTGGTATTTGTTTAAATTGTAGTAAAACAGCAGATGCGTTATAGCCTTCTGCGTTTTTAAGGCGTACTGCGTTTTTTTTTTCCTGTCCGTCTTTTCGTATGTCATTAACGATGGATTCAGTATCCTGGGAAAGGTTTACTCGGATGATTCTTTTATTCGGAGGTGCGGGTCTATTTGATTGCCTTGTTTGCGTTGATGGGTTCATGGATGTGTGTTGAGTAACAGTAACTCGATATGGTCATATTTTTTGGGGATCTCCATTGATTAGACTACTTGATTGGTAGTGGAGCATCTAATGATTATATACTTTTATCCAGGCTTTTGATAGACCCAACGTGGGTTGGTGGGGTTGAGGTCCTAGTCAGTATCCTACTAGATGGATTCTTGCTAACTAATCTGCGGCCCAGATTTACTTTGCGCATTTTGATTCTAATTTATTGGGTTCCTAGTTTCAGTTAATAAGTGTATGAGAAAAGTTTTAGGTAACAAGTATGTGAATATGTGTTAAACAGCGGTAGCTTTAATGGGAATTGATTATTTGAAATATTAGCTAGATCTAGAGTAGACTCTAACCTGTCTAATATTCGGACTACTAGCGAGTGCAAGGATTTCCGCACTGGTACACCTGTATTATCCAAGCCCCAGTGCTCAGTGTGGCAGAAATTCTTGCGGTTAACTCCAAGAGCTAGAGTGTAAGCAAAGATTCCGTCCAGGAAAGCTAGTATGGGACCTAGTTTTTTTTACCCGTTTGTAAGCGTGGCAGAAAAATCTTACAATGCACCAGAGTCCAACTTATCAGACAACGAATGAATAATTTTGCGTTTAATTTTGACACAGGAAATTCTGGATATGCTTGTTTTAAAGTCCAGAATTCCACTTTATCAGATTATTACTAACCGTCGTTTAATGAATGATAAGTATTGGTTACTTTTCCAGAAGACCAAGATAGTTGATTAAAATAATATCTTAATGGGTCATTAATTTTTGGTGAGAAATTAGTAATTAATAGTTAAACAGGGAAGCAAGATGGCGGAGACAAGAATTTAGCAGGGAGGAAAGATGGCGGAAATAAGAATTTTCTGTATCAGCCAAGCAATACAAAGTTATTTACCCGTAGGTTTAATTCAAATTTTCTAATTTTCCCCTTTCTTAACCTATACTTGATGTTTCCAAAAATTAAGATTAGGTGGTGTCTTCCTGTTAGCTTGTTGGCTGGCTGGCAATGGCTGGAACGGGTGGTGGCTGGTGGATGGCGATGGAGATGGCGATGGATGGTTGGCTAAGATGGCGATGGTTAAAAAGTTCCTCTAAATCTTGTGGTCTACCGCTGCCTGCAAGAAGAACGCTTGCGTCGTTGCTGCTTAGGTGAGGGCCCCATAAGCCCAGTTTAGAGGGTGATGCTCCGGGCCCTAAGCGGTCAGCGGGTTTTGGAGTGAAGAAAATTGGCTTATTTTCTTCACGGTTTAGAATAAACGTCTGCTCTTCTAGGGCCACAAATGTCGAATGACCAGAATGGTGAACGCACCACTTTATATGCTTGAAGCATGGATAAGATAACATCCCTTACACCAAAAATACAAAATTATATGACACATAAAACTCATCAAGTGTGCCGACCTAAAAGAAACACTTTTAATTTCTAGCATAAGATTAAAGAAGTGTTGTTTTTTTTCTTCATTTTTAACATAAGATTAAAGTAGTTTTTATAGGTACACTCTATACAATCACAATATACAAGCACACTCTATAAACAAACATGTTTAGCATGGAAGGGGGAGGGTAGGTGAAAAAAGACAGACACAAACATACACCCAACATACAAACACAATTGTTTTAGGCAAATGAGATTTCTTTTCTTAGCAATGTGGATGGCCCTGAAAAGGATCGCTTGATTGGATACACCTAGAGATGCGGCACCTCCCGGCTCTAGCTCCACAAGCTGCACATCTCCCACTCCATGGATTTCTACCCCAATGCTTAATGGGGATGGGAAAAGAGGATGGTGGATGGGTGGCTTCACTGATCCAATCCTCTGTTGCAGGGACGGCGAATGTTTGCCTTCTCCTGTACACACTACGCTTTTGTGGATGCTACTGCTGCTGTTGCTGCTCCTCCCGATCTCAGTTCTCTGTCTGGGGGACAGTGAACCTCTGGGGTGGTTGCTGTTGTGGGGGTTGCTGGCGGTGCTATGGCTGTGGCTGTGGCTGCAGATGATTCCTTTCCATGGGCTGTACTTGTAGATGGGCCTCATCATAATATGAGGCAGCAACTTTTCTTTTTTCATCTTCTTCTCTTCGTCCTTCTTCTTCTTCTCTTGGGCCAGTTTCTCCAATGCGATGAGGACCAGGTCGTCAATCAGGCGACGAACATACTCCAGTTGCACTTGAATTTCCCTCAGCTTTTCAGCCCTACGGTTACTCATCTTCTTTAGTTGTTGACGAGTCAACGTGGGTGGCCTGACTGGCGAAGGAAAACACCCCTCACAACAACACAATACAACCCACACACATAAACAGAAATCGCGCAGATCTAAAAGAAACACTTTTTAAATTAAAGTAGGAAGGAGTGTTTATAGACACACTCTATACAAACATACATGTTTATAAGGGAAAGGTTTTTTTGTGGGAATAAAGGACAGACACAAACATACACCAACATACCAACACATATGGCAATTTGAAAATGACGGGACACTTATCCTTCTTGTTGCTGCTACTGCTGCTGATGCTGCTGTTGCTGCTGTTGTTGTTACTGCTGCTGCATTTGCTGCTGTAGTATTTGTCTCTCCTCCCATTCCTCTCTTTCCATGATGATCTCCTCTCGCATGATTCTATCACCAAGTCCTGTGCAATCTTGAAGAAAACGGTTCACTTCTTCTCCGTCTTCTTCTCAGTCAGGTGCCGCCTAACTCTGTGCATGTGTACCATAGCTTTATTTTATCTGGCAATTCTGTTTGTTCTTGTATTTGTTGACGCGTCAACGATGAATGGCGCAACTATAGATTACGATACATTTGAAATTAGACTCGTGTGCGGCGGCCATTCGGCCATGTACGAGTATTGACCCCGAGTGGGTGCAAAGCACCCACTCAGGGATTAAGATGCGTGCTGAACACACTATTTATTTGTTCGATGAGTTTCCGGGCTGCAAACTCATCTGACACGTTAGTGAGCGCAAGCGCTCTGCTTAATTAGGAAGTTTATGATCAGACAAGTTGCCGAACTGCAAGCTTATCCGACACATAACTGAGCACTCTGTGCGGCTCTTCATGGTATGCCCTGCGTACTGTTTAATTATTAGTCGAGTTGGAGTCACCCTTACGACGATTTACTGTGTGAGCTGCACAATTATTAATTAAACTTGTCCGGAAGAGGCAAAGGCGGAAGAAGACGGCTGGTGGGGCCTTGGCGTCCTCGGAGGTTCCAGTTGGTCCAGGGTTAATTTTGATATTTATGCCTAAATGGAAATTTTTGTTGTATCTGGTACCCTATATAATTGTCTTAATATACATTTTGAATGAAAAATCTGTACCATATGGCTGTGGGAATTGGTTAGTACTGTTAGAGCCGTACTGAAACTGAATTGTTAGTATAAGTTTCCTATCTTTTTGAGCATATTCACCGATTTATAATTTGTACTTGTTCTTGTTAATTGTCAACCGAACGTTGCCACCTTGTGTGGCTGGGCTTGATGGTCCGGGGTTTTAGGACCACCTTATAGTAGCTATATTTATTTGGACGGGTTAAGTGTCTTATTCCTTAGCTAGGTTGAACTATGCTCATAATGTAGTTTCACGTGTTTAGAGGGATTAACAATGTTTAGGGCCTCGATGGTCTGGACTTGGTATCATCTTATTATAGTTAATTTGGGTGGGTCAGTATTTTGTCAATATGGTCCTAATTTATGGTTTGCCAATCGATGCCACCTTGTGCGGTTGGGCCTGATGGTAAGGGTTTATGACCACCTTATTGTATACTAATGGTTTATGAGATTGTAATTATCTTATATTGTTTGTGAGGAAGTTGTATGTTGAATGGATTAATTAGTTTTAATTGATGGTCAGAGAAGATTTATATGGTACTCCTTTGTTCACCAGGGCTACCAACAGAGTGCATGAGAAAAAGGAGAAAGAGATAGTATTTATATGGTGCTGTTAATTTACATGCTTTCTTTGTTATTAACATTGTTAAAAATTTAGAGTGTTGTGGATTTCGAGAGAGTAATGTTAAATTGGTAGGAAGATGTACTTTTGCTATATATTTATGGTGAAGTAAAGCTGTATCACTTAGCAGTATATTTTACTATTTAGGGAATATATCTTATCTTATGGGTTTTCCTGCCCCCTTTATGGGTGTCTAGTTTCTCACGTCTTGGTGGCTGAGATAGGCTCTCACCCTGAGAACCACATCCCTGGGTTGGATTGGTATGCCTATCCCGTCCTCCCGTACATAGCCCCTCCTCACCCGAATGAGACAGGCTTGTCCTTAACATTTTTTTAATTCTGTGTTATAAAGTTATTGGCGCAATTATACGATACATTTGAAATTAAAGTCGTGTGCGGCCATTCGGCCATGTACAAGTATTTACCCCGAGTGGGTGCGAAGCACTCAGGGATTAAGATGCGTGCTGAGCACACTTTTTGTTTTTTCGATGAGTTGCCGGCCTGTTAACTCAACTTATACGTTACTGAGCGCGAGCGCTCTGCTTGATTAGGCACTGAGTGCTATGTGCAGCTCTGCATTGTACGCCCTGCGTACTGTTTAAATATTAGTCGAGTTGGTGTAAGTCACCCTTTCTACGAGTTACTGTGTAAGCTGCACACTTATCGATTAAACTTGCCCGGAAGAGGCAAAGGCGGGAGAAGACGGATGGTGGCGCCTCGGCGTCCACGGAATCTCCTGCTGGTCCATGGATTAATTGTTTTAAATTTATGTCTAAAAGGACATTGTTGTTGCATCTGGCACCTTATATAATTGTGTTATTATAAATTTTGAATGAGAACTCTGTACCAAGAGGCTGTGGGTATTGGTTAGTGTTGAAAGAAATCGCAGGAGCCGTACTGATATTGAATGGTTAGTATAAGTTTCCAATCTTTTTGAGCATATTCACCGATTTATAATTTGTACTGGGTTCTTGTTAATTGTCAACCGAACGTTGCCACCTTGTGCGGCTGGGTTTGATAGTCCGGGGTTTACGACCACCTTATAGTAGCTATATTTATTTGGTCGGATTACATTTCTTATTACTTGGCTAGCTTGAATATGCTCATAATGTGATTTCAAGTATTTAGAGGGATTAACAATCAGTACCCGCTTTGTGCAGTTTGGACCTGATGGTCTGGACTTGGTACCACCTTATGATAGTTAATTTATATGGGTCAATATTTTGTCAATATAGTCCTAATTTAAGGTTTGCCTATCGATGCCACTTTGTGGGACTGGGTCTGATAGTCTGGGCTTTTGACCACCTTATAGTATACTAATGGTTTATGAGGTTGAAATTATCATATATTATTTGTGAGAGAGTTATATATTAAATGGTTTAATTCGTTTTAATTGATGGTCATAGTTGAGTTATATAGTACTCCTTGGTTTACCGGGGCTACCAATAGAGTGCGTGAGGAAAGGGAGTTAATGATAATTTCCAATGGTAATGTTAATTTCCATGCTTTCGTTGTTAGTAATGTTGTTAATAATTTAGAGTGTTGTGGATTTGGGGAAAGTAATGTTAAATTGGCGGATAGGAAGATGTACTTTATATATATATTTTATGGTAAATTAAGCTTTATCGCTTGTCTTAGGGTATGCCTGTCCCCTTTATGGGTAAGGAGTTTCTCATGTCTTGGGGGCTGAGATAGACTCTCACCCTGAGAACCATATCCCATATTCCTGCTACATTTAATCCCTGCACATACCTTCCAAAGCTGCTCGCTAGGAGCGTTTTCTCAGATTTAATTCGGTTTATAATTTTATAATCGAATGGATCTGCTAGGGATGGGGCGTCGATATTTCTGCTGATTTTCTTCTGAAGATCGTACAATATGCGTCCTTGTTTCAAGTTGTCCCATTCCATCTGCCACTTTTGATTTTTTTTCCTAATCATAACTGTACACTTCATGGACGCTGTAGTCCAGATGTTGGCTTGTGGATTCGTTAAGTTTATTTTTGGCTTCTTTATCTGCCCTCTCATTCCCAGGGATGTTGATATGAGAGGGCACCCACATAAATTCCACAGTATGATGGTGTTGTTCCAGGAGTTTCCGTTTGAATCAGACCTCCCGTAGCAAGTTTTCTCAGCTGATGGAGTTTCCTGATTTCAGGGAACGCAGCACACTGAGGGAGTCGCTAATTATCACTGCTTTATGCTTTTGGGTTTCTTGTATCCATTCAATGGCTTGTTTTATAGCCCAGAATTCAACTGAGTATATTGAGCAGTGGTCTGGTCGTCTAGCCCCCAGTGTGATGCCTTCCCCGGGTATTACCACTGCTGCCGCAGTGCGCCCTGGGTCCGGGGATTTTGAACCATCACTATATATTTTGGTGAAACCCTCATATTTGCTTTCAATTTCTGCAAGGATCTTAGCTCTCATTTTCATGGGTTGTTCGTGTTTATCCCCATACTGTAGTGGATTTAAATTTATTTTGGGGGACTTATTTGTGCAGGGAGCGGTATCAGGATATTTTATGATTTCTGCCTGGATATTTGTGAGGTCAAGCTCCCTCTTTAAGTTTTGTATTTTCCCCCTGGCAAATTATATTTGCAATTTGTGTCGGAAGGGCTTGTTGCATATATCTACTGCTGTTTGCGTGAGATGCGACTTAGGATGAACTGATATTCTATCCGCATATCTTAGGAGTAACTCCTCCCGTCTCAGATTGAGGGGGGTCCAATGTTAGGATTGCGAGTTCTTACCTGGAAATGCTCCGAAGAGCTCCAGTGCATATAACGAGAGCCTGGCGCTGAATTTGGTCTAGTTTCTTTAGAATATTTTGGAGAGCCGATGAGTAGGCTTGACACCCATATTCGATTTTAGACCGAATCAGCGTTCTGTATAATGTCAGGAGCTTGGACTGATCCGTCCCTCAATCGGAGCCCTTCAGGTTCCGGAGGAGATTAAGGTCCTGCCTGCATCTTCTCACCAGTTCTGTTATATGGTTGTTCCATGCTAGGTGCTCGTCGAATTGCATCCCCAGGAATTTGGCAACTTTTTTTGTTTTGGGTGCAAACATTACGCCTACTGTTTTGTAGGTGGAGAGTTGAAACCCCCCACCTGTCAGCCCATCGACCGATCATATCCAGCGCCACCTGTAGCCGTCCGACCACAGCTTCGCTGTCGGGATTTCTCGCTTTCCTGATCCCACTATCGTCGGCAAAATGAGATAAGTCCAAACAGGATGGGTCGACTGATTTCTCCAGATCGTTGATCATGATATTGAATAAGGTAGGACTCATCACACTACCCTGAGGTGTTCCATTTTCTAGATCGTGAGATTCTAAGTATTGTTTGCCAACCTTGGTTTGTATACTACGACCTGTCAGAAAATTGGCTATCCACTTGTGAATGCGGCCTGATATTCCGTAATGATTGAGTTTGGCAATCAGTCCTTTGGTCAACATGAGATCGTAGGCCTTCTCGAGATCTAAGAAGATTGCGATAAGATTTCCATCGACTTTCCTCTTAGCATTAAATGTAAGTCTAATACTTGCTTCTAGACGGATTATTTGATCCAAAGTGGACCGTTTGTTACGGAACCCGCTTTGATTGGGGAATGGCAAGTTCTTGCTTTCCAGGTGGTACTTCAGCCTTTTCTTGATCATGGTTTCCAGGATTTTGCTTAAGCTGTTTGTAAAGGAGATGGGCCTGTACGAATTTATGTCCGCTGGATCCTTACCGGGTTCCGGGATTGCAACAACGATCTCATGTTTCCACTTTTGGATAATTTTACCCGATCTCCAGATCGCATTCAGCAGACACAAAATCATCATTTCTGTTTTTCCGGGAGATTTTTTATAAATTTCGTATCCCAGTGTATCCTTCCCGGGTGCTGAGGGTTTTTTCGTACTGAGCGCTTGGTGAAATCTATGTTTAAGGGGCTAGAGTGGTCGCCCCTATCTGTGAACAATTGGGGGTGCTTTTCCTCTACTAATTTTTAAAAAAAGTTCTGAATGGTTGGCGTTACTGCTCATGCTAGCAAAGTGAGAGGCTAATTTTTCGGCTTTTTCCACGTCAGTGGCAAGCCCTGGGAGTCTTGGGGACGTACGTGTGCCTTTCCCCCTGATTTTTTTAATCTTATCCCATATTTGTTTAGAATTTGATCTATGGTTTACAGATGAGCAGAATGTCTTCCAAGATGTTTGCATTGCCTGGGTTATATATTTAAACCAAGCGTTCCTTTTCCTTATGAGCAAGGAAATCGTTGGAGTATTATGGTGTGTCGAAAGCGATTGAAGGCTCTCTTTTTCTCCTTATGGCTTGCTTATAATCGTTGTTCCACCATGGAACGGACTGTTTGCCGGCCCGTCCTCCAGTTTTGGGTATACATCGCTGAGTTGCCGAGGACAGTGCCTCTACGATATTTTGGTTGAATGTTTAAATAGTTGCATTGTGCAGCTGAGCGTCTGTAATCGCCTCACACAGAGAACGGAACGACCCCCAGTCCGCCTTATCGTATCACCACTTGGGTGTGGAACCATTGATATTTTTATGAATTTTGTTGTGGATGATGGTCCATATTGGGAGGTCGTCGCTACCTTTTTCCGCGATCTTGGGCGAGCATATAGTGAGATCAATGGCTGACATTGTACCGTTTTGGGGGTTCATTTTGGTACGAGACGCGTCATTTAGAATAACTAAGTTTGATACCGAGATCCACTTCTCAATATTCACTCCCCTCCTATCCAATTGGGTTCCTCCCCATTGTTCACTGTGAGCGTTGAAATCTCCACAGATGATGAAGTTATCTCCTAGATTGTTAATTTGAAGGTTTTCTGGATCCGTATACTGGCCCCCACTGGATCGTATATGTTTACTATTATTAAGGGAGATTTACTGGTATTTATCTGTATTATTTGGTATTCAAGGGTAGTGTTGCAGTTTTTGGTTGGCAGTGTGCTCTCAACAGATTCGCTCGAGGGAGCATCGCTAACATATATGACGAGGCCTAAACCTTTTTTCCGCTGGGGTCTTTGTTTGCAATAGTTTGTAAAATACCCAGGAATTTTTGGTAGGATTGTGGTTTTCTCGCTCAAGAGAGTCTACTGCAAGCACACTACATCTGGTTTACGGTGTTCATTTTGAATCCTAAGGGATAATTCTGGGGCGCTTTGCCTAATGACCCTACTATTCCATTGCCATATATATAATGGCGCAATTTACTTTCTTAGTTTGGATTATACTCGTGTGCGGCCATTCGGCCATGTACGAGTTGTTAATGGGTGCACCGCATCCTACTTAATTGTTCGTCAGGTGGGTTGCCGGTCTGCAAACCCACCTGCCGTTTTAATGTGTGCAAAGCAATCCGTGCGCAAGGCGCACTAATACACATCAGTCCATCGCTGCATGGTTTTCCCACTAATGGGGTTCATTTATGGCGCGATGTGGAGTGTGTAAAATTATTTATACCTGTACATAGGATTAGAGCAACAATGTTTACAGGTTACATGTACTTGAATGGATGTCTGGAGTGGAAGGCTGCACGGGCTTGGCATTTGAGGCGCGAAGCGTGACGAAAGCACTGAAACGCCGTGAACGTACATGATCAAATTCTGCCCAGTTAGTTAAATCGGGCTGTCCCTAATACCAATTGTGTGTTAGCCAAATTTCTAATAAGAGTCAATCTACAAGGTTTACTACAATTTTCCTATTCTCTAGCAATTTTAGAATTTTAGTACATGATGTACATTCAATTTTCCGAAAAAATACATACGTATTTTCCGGGTTAACGTAGCCCTTTGTTAACATTTTCTGAT
This sequence comes from Margaritifera margaritifera, assembly GCA_029931535.1. Classification (NCBI taxonomy): domain Eukaryota; kingdom Metazoa; phylum Mollusca; class Bivalvia; order Unionida; family Margaritiferidae; genus Margaritifera; species Margaritifera margaritifera. The sequence continues at coordinate 187,451 of JAQPZY010000942.1, forward strand.
CTTAATTTGGAAATATCAAGTGATCATTTTAGAACGGTGTACAATGGATCGTATTTTCGAATTGATAGAAGTTTGTATCGAAACGGGTTTTTAAAGCCGAAAAGAAAACCCTATGGCAATAGAAGCAATTCTAGTAGCCCTTAAAAGGGCTGAGGTGTACCCTCTCTTGGCAGAACCATGTAAGGCCTCAGGTGGACTGGCAGCTCGAACCTTGTTCTAATGTGGCCCTTGGAGCTACCTGGGTCGATGATGATGATGATGATGAATTTGGAATTAATACGTGTTCGGCGATTCCGCCATGTACGTCTGTTTAAACTGGGTGCACTGCACCCTTATTTATTAATCGTCAGGTGTGTTGCCATATAGCACACACACACCTGCCGCTTTAATGTGTGCAAGGCACACTAGTACACACCTTTCCCTCGCTGCATGGTATCCCCACTAGTGGGGTTCATTTAAGGCGCGATGTGGGAGTGTGTGTACAATTACTTTGACCTGTACATAGGATTAGAACCACAATGTTTACAGGTTGCATGTACTAGACTGGATGTCTGGAGTGGCAGCACGGGCTTGGCATGGGAGGCGCGAAGCGTGACGAAGTATTGAAACACCATGAACGTACATGATCAAATTCTGCCCAGTTAGCAACGTCGGGCTGTCCCTAAACAAATGATGTGTTAACCACACGTTTAATTATGACAATTCGTACCATTACAAATTTATTTATTTATTTATTTATCCGTTCAGTTATAAATTTTGCGTACAAAGTGTACATAATGTTTCAAAACAAATACCAATTCGCGAGTACAAGCTACTGATATCATTTTAGAATCACGCACAGATTACTAAATTCAAAGTTATATTTTTGACGGTGGATCAAAATAAGTCAAATTTGTGATATAAAGAGTTCAATCAAAAGGGGTTTTAAAAATTTCAAGAGGAAAACCCCATACAGTCAGGCAATTTTGATCAGTCTGCTCGGGTGGAAGAGCCCTCTCGGTAAATAGTCTGCTCTCAGGCTCTCCCAGGTTTCTATCGGGCAGGCTGGCTCAAATCCGGCTGTCAACGGCAAATCCTATGAGGAAGGGGCTATATGTGTCACCTGTCTCAGCGGGTGGGCGCACCACTAACCTGGGTCTGTGTCGCAGGCTGCGTCTTCGTAGCTCGCTTCCCTGGTCCCTGCGTTTTCCTTCCTGTTCCTTTCTATTTACAGCTCCAGGCATGGCAGGGTGCACCTGCTGCGTCGAGGTAGTTCCGGAGGGTCTGTGCCTGTCCATTGTACTCCTCGACTCCGCTTCGGCTCTTAAAGGGCTTTGCTTTGGTGGTGGGGGTAGGTTGGCCATCTACTGTGCCGTACTGCCACGTATCTGCAGGTATGCCCCTGACTTCCTGTATATCAGTAGTAGGCTGGTCATTACGTGCACGTGGCGGTCCGTATGAAGCCACAGGTGACCTCCTCCCCTTCGTCGTACCACAACAGGTGTCGACGATCTTCGGGACGATGTGACTTGCTGGACAGCTGGCTCCTGACTGGAATGACCACCACCTGGGTCGATAATGATGATCTTTGTATTAAAGACGTGTGCGGTCATTCGACCATGTACGCCTATTTACCCTCAGTGCGTGCGAAGCACGCACTGGGGGATTGAAATGTGTGCTGAGCACACTTATTTAATTCTCGTCCAGTGAGTTACCGGGCTGCAACCCACTAGACGCTTTAATGCGTAAAGGGACGCTGTTTTCGCACCGCTCCATCGCTACATGGTTTCCCCACTATGGAGGTTCATTGAAGGAGCGATATGGGAGGGTGCGTATAATTAATTTTTCCTGTTCATAGGAATATAACCACAATGTTTACAGGATTACTTAGTTGATGAATTGAGTTTGTCCGGACGAGGCAAAGTCGGAAAACGACAGCCGTCTGCGCCACTGCGTCCCATGAGGCTCCGGCTTGACCAGGGTTATTTAGGTATTTTCGATATTTTTGGCCAAAAAAGAAATTGTTGATGTATCTAGTAATTTTTAATGTCTTATTGTAAATTTTGAAAGTTACCATTGTACCACGAGGCTGTAAATATGGGTTAGTAGTGAGAGTAACGGATTCACCTAGTTGTAATTTATAATTTACACTGAGATTTTATTGATTGTCAACCGAGTGTTGCCACCTTGTGCAGCTGGGCTTGATAGTCCGGGATTTAGGACCACCTTTTAGTAGCTAATTTATGTTTGATCGGGTTTAGTTTCTTAAGACTTGGTTGAAATTCCCGTGATCTGAGTATACTTTAAAGACGACTAGCAATCAGTAACCGCTTTGTGCAGTTTGGGCCTGATGGTCTGGACTTGGTACCACCTTATATTAGGCAATTTATATTGGTCAGTATGTTTTCACTATATCCCTAAATCATGATTCTCCAATTCGATGCCACCTTGTGTGGCTGGGCCTGATGGTCTGGGTTTAAGACCACTTTATAGTATTAATAATTTTGGGGTTGAAGTTATCTCACTTTTTTTATGATAGAGTTATATGTTAGAAGGATTGTTAGCTTAAAAAAAAAAGGTCAGAATAGGGTTAAAAATTGGTCAGAATAGGGTTAAATGGTCTACTGGAATGGAGTTAGTCGTTATTGTTAATATTTATGTTGTTAAAAACGGTGTATGGCAATTGGTGTCTTTATTTTCGATTTTATTTTTTAATTTTATCATGTAAGTTGAGGTTTGAGGTTTGACTTGCCTAAGTCATATCCGTGGGAGTGGAGATTCTCCAGCCCCTAGTGGTCCCGGTCTGCCAATCCCTTCCTCCCTGGGTAGGGACCCTCCTCTCCCGCCTCGGACTTGGGGTTTGCCGTAGTATTAAAGGACCCTTCCTTCATACGAGGCTGAATTATCCTCTGTTCTATGTTGTGAATAGTATATTGCTTATCATAGTTTTTCCCATTAGAGTGTTAAACTTTTCCAATTTCTGAGACGTACCCCACTATGTTGGCGTACACCGATTTAATGATGTTATTTCCTTCTTTAAGGAAATCCGGGTATGTGAGTGGGGATTTTAGTTTAGTTTGTTCGTCTTTAAATGTTTTCCTTTCATTGTTATAATTAGGGCAGATGTTAAAAACATAATCCAGTGTTTCTGGTGTGGGACAGTTTGGGGCTGTTTATTCTTGCTAAGGTCAATCCCGACACATACTTTCCAAAGCTGTTTGCAAGTAGTGTTTTATAAGTTTTAAACCTGTTTATGATTTTTTAATCGTAAGTATTTGCCAGGATTGGGTTTTCGATGTTTCTACTGATTTTCTTCTGCAGATCGTATAGTATGCGTCCTTTTTTGGAGTTGTCCCATTCTGACTGCCATTTTTGGTTAATTATTTTCCTGATAAAACTGTATATTTCATGGACGCTGGTCCACGTAGACTCTACAGACAAAACATTTGTGATTTAATTCAACTTGTGCTTGAAAATAACTTTTTTTCATTTTGGTGATGCAAACTATATTCAAAAGGTAGGTACAGCAATTGGTAGTCCCATGGCTCCTTCTTACGCATTGCTGTTCATGGGAAAATCAGAAAATGACTTCTTCGAGAAATGCCTTTTTAAACCAGATGTGTGGCTAAGATTTCTAGATGACATTTGTATGATCTGGAGGCATCCATTAAAAGACTTATGCTATTTCATAGACTGTTTAAATCCATTTCACGCTACAATTAAATTTACGTTCAATGTGCCTAAAAATAAAGTACCATTTTTGAATGTAGATGTCGCTAAAATTGAAAGTACTGATATAACTACTACTGTACATGTTAGAAACACAAATGTTCATCAATACGTTGAAATATTCTTCATGTCATCCAAAATCATGCAAAGACAGAATACCTTACAGTCAAGCAAAAAGATATGGAAGAATTATTTCTGATGATAATGTCTTTAAAACATCTTTGACAGAAATTATGCAACTGACATTATTAATGCTGCTTTCGAAAAGGTATCTTCCCTTACACAGCTTGATTCACTAAAATGTAAAATCAGGGACAAAGATGACAATTTCATTCCTTTCATTACTGAGTATAATCCAAGTTTACCCAATATGGGTAAGATTATCCACAAATATTGGGATCTTTTGCAATTATATCGTAATGTAGGTATTAAAGCACTTGACAAAAACAGGCCTACACTTGCTTATAAAAGAACTAAGAATCTCAAAGATTTCTTTGTTAGTTCGAAATTAATAAGAAAATCATTTATGAAGGGTTTTTCAGCTAAATGTAACAGACCTATATTTTCGCAATGTTCTTTCATTCTTTCTATGGCTCCATGCTTAGAATCTGCAATATACCGGACCCAGGACTGTTGTTCGTCTTCAGGATTAATCTAACGGCTCCATCAGTTGTCATAATGGGTCATAACAGTAACACCCCATTATGACAACAGATGGTGTTGATTATAATATTCCAACCTGCATAATTCTAACATCTTACTTGTAACTTTCACTGTGCTACATTGTAACTTCTGCGATGTTATGTATTTTTACCAGTAGGATGATTAACATGCAATCAAATCAATTGTCACAATGCAGAGGAATGGAATCATGCAATCTTAGAAATGCTTAGAAATGGAATGTTGACGTTATGTAATATTAAAAATATGCACTCGGAGTTTGAAGATATGAAATTGCAGTATTCTAATATCATGCATTACAAATTTAGACAGAAATATTGGCAGATGTAAAGACTCAGTCTGGAATGTATATCCTATACACACAGAAAATGCAAAAAAGAACAAAGCGAATAAAATATACATCATATACTAATAGAAACTACATGTATAGAATTATGGTTGCAGTATTCCCCTACATACTGGACAGTGACCCTATTGTTTACATTCACTGGTGCCCGGCCTATATTGGCAAGCCAATATCATATGCCGACAATTATTAAAATATGTGTCTCCCACTTATTCAGTCATGTAGCGATGCAGAGAACATACGAAACAGGTACCAGACTAATGGGTGCAGCGCATCATGGAGAAAAAATGTACAGGGTCTGCTCTACAGTTTCGCATTTTGATTGGTTTGATTTTTAAAGAAAGATAATTTCCCAGATTTTCATCACTGGTTATCCTGGTTATTTCAAACAGACCTTGTATATCTTAGGTATTGTTAAAATAACTTTTAATTCCCTTCATTTTGATGTATGATCATATCATTGATGGGTGCAATATGGGTTATAGGCTATAGAGCTTGGCTTTACTTCAGATGTGCATCTCTCAAAAGACTGCTAGCTCCACCTGGTCATTTTCACTTCCTGGATTTCAAAGATAAATTAGAAGAAAGAAAAAAAAACAGATAACCCTTTTTTACTTTCTGTCTATTTTACAATTCATTCATTGCACTTTCAAAAGCTGGTATTGTCTAAATTGGCAAAATTAATTTCCTTATTTTAATAACTGCTAAAGTGAGTGTGCTTTGGACGAGTTCAGGTTCTTTTTTCGAGCACATGGGAGCAGCCATTTTATCAACTGTCTGCTTTAGATAGTGCATAATTTACATAACTACCACATGTAAAGAAATTTCAGTCACTGTACATCTGAGTTGCATAGAGGTATGCCAACATTTTCTCCATTGAGGATGTTGTCAATGCAAACAACTTCACCTTATACCGGTCCCTATCTCAGAAGTACATAATAACTGTAGAGCGCTACCACAGAGATTCGGTACTTTCACTTAAGATGGAAAATACTAGTTCTCAGCGGCCTCGCGAGCACCTGAAGTGTGACACCGTTGTCAGTGAAACTGTTTATATTAACATGGGTTGATATATATGGTTATGCTGATGATTTTAATTCTATCTTACGAAATATTTTGTAAACTGGGGATACACTCCTGCATGAAATACAACTTTTGAATATGTCATATTATACCGTATGTACTCACCTATAAGTCGAGTCCAACTGCAAATAACGTAGACCCTGATATGATGTTGCATAATGTGCCTACAGATCATGATCTGTGTTGTTTGTTCTATTAATTACTCCTAAAAAACTGCATAGACCCAGATCTGCCAGCGCATTATGCGAAAGCAGATCTGGGTCTGTGGAGTTTGCATTTCGGTTCAGCATAAAAGCGAGTTTAGACGGTATCTATAACAAATATCCATGCGTGGTCCGTTTTCATTAAGTATTAAATGACGGATATTTTCAACAGTTTCCTTCAGATTTATCGACGTTTATTCCGAACATCTTGTGTGGAAAGAAATGTGTTATATATCAAATCTTGCGCCTAAACTAATGAACTCAGACAATTAAATTACCCCTCCTTTTTGTCTGTAAATGTTTAATTGTACGTTAACTTCATGTGCAATACCACAGGACTTTCCTTCCGGTACATAAACAGATAAAAACTGTTTTCCAAACTTGAAGAGTAGCTGTATGCAAAGAAACGTACTGATGGAATCTGTTGCAAATATGCACACCATATTTGCAGATCTTGTAAGTAGCTGTGACAAGTTGTCTGCCGCTGGTCAAACGCCAGATAGTGCTCGTATAAGATACTTCTTGTGACTCTCGTTTTATAACTCCAAAAATAACAGAGTATGAAAACTGGAAAGAAAGCTATGACATTAGCTAGGAAAAATGTATGTGATCATGAGTAAACATTGATCTAAGACACCGGGGAATTTTCTAAATTACAAATCAAAGTAGAATACAACCTATATAGATGATCATTAAAAATTCGCCTATTCTTGCCCGATCTTTTAACTGTTTTCCAGATGGAAGTTTGGTTTGCTGCAAAGAGGTATATGAAGTGTCAATTCAAAATGCAATATTTTGAAGTAAGTACCTTTCTAGAACATCCACGTACGATCACATCATGACGTCATTTTGAACCTGTGATCTGTCTCGTCATTTTTGACATCATGACGTCACATCTTGACGTTTTAAAGAAAGGGCCTGGCAAAGAAAATAATAATTACAAAGCTTCGCCCCACCCCACCACCCTTTCCAACCACAACTCCTTCCCCCTACACAGGTTGACTGAAGCATGTGCTTGAAGAAATGCTAATAATCTTATATAAGAAAGAACCTTTACATAAACCTCAGACAAGTACAAATTTATCAGTAACAACGTTTAGTCTCAACGGCTATCAGAAAAGAGAGATCTGCCAATAAAACAAAACAAGATTTAAAGAACGTTCCACCTATCAAAAACTGATGCTTCCTACACTCGACTACCAGCAAAAGCAACACTGGGATTTTATCCTTTTCTTTCTTTAAATAAAGGTCCTAATGTTCAAAAATGAATGTTTCTTCCACTGTGATATCAATGTTTCACAATCAAAGAGTGTATTATTTCAAAATATCATAATAGTTCCAGGATTTTATCTCAATTATACACGGTATTTACATGTGTGTATGTAATCGAACCCAATGTCGATTTCCATTCGTACGTTTTTTGTGACACCGTCAAGCAAAATGCGATTTGAGCAAACTACACAGTCTCCTTCCCGCCCTCCATCCCTAACTAATATGAGTCACGTTTTGTTTCCGTGGTCCCTGTCGTCCTGGTGGCTAACTTAGAAATTCAGAGTATATCCAACTAAAAACTTGTAAACTCCATGGATGAATAAATTCCAAGGTTGGTATGGTCAGTCACTGGTCTTTTTGAATACTGACTAAATATGGATGTTACAAAATATAATGTACCACACTTAATGCCAGCTTTCAAAACATTCAGGATTTTACTTCCATTAACATAAAATATTAAATGCTATCTTATAAAGCAGTATCACCCAACATGCAACGAACGGTGATTTAATGCGAATAAGCAATGTCTGACGCAATCTTAATATCACAACACCAACAGGCAACTTACGGAATGTAAAAGTTTCTCTGTTTGCAAATATAGCCGTGATTGATTAATAATATGTAAAAAGGATATTTGTAACTTGCATTTCTGTAGCTTAGAAGAATGGAAATAAAAGTGCTACCTTAAACGTCTAATTTTTTTTCTCAATTTATTCATTTAATATAAGATAAAACAAACACAAACACACACACAAAACAAAACAGAACTCAGAGTTAATTTTTACGACTGGTAATCAGTTACAGTGTACAGTATTGTTCGAATTGGTCTATGTATCTGGTTCACAGTAAATTGCCGTTCCCTTTACTATTACAGAAGTCCACTTCAAAATACTACATAGCTGCCCATAATAATGTGACGTCATAAAATGTTGTGGGTATCAAATTCCGTGCTTTTGCAACAAGGAAAAGAAAGCCTATAACAGTACTGTTGTCTAGTCATAAATATTTAAATTCTACCATTGAATAAACATATGTATTCCTATATTCAACTGCACAGTCATATATATATAGTGAGATGCAAATATACACCACACGGAGCGGAAAGTGCTATCCTTTGATCCTACAGGAGGATGCGTGATAATATGAAGTGAATTTTTAAGCATGTAGAAAGAATATTATCGTTCAGGTTAGAGAATTTTCATTCATACTCTATTGAGATTCGAACCCGGATCTGCGGATTATGGCACCCATTGCCTTGCCTGCATGCACCAATCCCATATTCCCTCGACCAAGCACACATCGCCAAAAAATGATGCTTATAAATCATGTTATTTACACCCACTTGCTGCAGTTGGTTTTATCTAAGTCAACTGAAAATTAAATCTTCAACTTTATGCCCTTGAACTGAAACTTACTATACAGGGATTTGTGTCTGCTTTAACGCCTGACATGTTTTGACACAGCAATGACCCTATTTCTTGACCAACGTGCACGTGAAGAAAAAGCCAAGACAATAAAATATATCTTAAAATGCAAAGAAATGCATTAGGCATTATTATATTTTAGTTGTTTGTATACTGGAGTTTTCCTGCTTTGGCTTTGTGAAGAAAAGAAAAAAAACAACCACTGTAGTTTTAAAAATAGTAAGATTATTATTTTCTTATTTTATTTTTTTCTTGACAGACTTTTAATATTAGTCTGGAAAATAAGCATAAAAAATATAATTCTTTAAAAATGAAAACTGAATATTGGGCTCAAGAATTTATATATTCCATGTTACTAATTCACACATTTTTAATTATTCATAAACTAGTGAAACAGAAACTTTAGTTTGAAAATGTAACTGAGTTTTCTCATTTTATAGAAGTGTTTATTTGCTTTCTACTTGAATTATACTCCAAGCTTTAAACTGCAGATAATTCTTAATAAAAAATCAACTTCAGAAACTATTTATATTGTCGACCCTAGAAGCTACTGCAGCTGCAATGCATGCTGTCCATTCTTCTATAACAGGCATGTCCAACTTTCTCAAGGTCGCGTACCGGATAATCGATTTTTTTAAGTCACACCCAATGATGTAATTAAGCGGATAAAACCAGGTCGCAGACCGTAGGTTGCACATACCTGTTTTAATTCCTACACATTCGCATGTTACTGAGAGTAACCTATAAGAGTACTGGTGTCTAGTCATAAATATTGAAATTTTACCATTGAATAAACATTTTTATTCCTACTTTCAACTGCACGGTCATAAAGGTACTTTTGTATATATATATATATATATATATATATATATATATATATATATATATATATATATATATATATATATATATATATATATATATATATCATTTAAATTACATTCGGATGTCTCGGATGTCTTGGTGATTACACCTTCACATTATATATCGTCATGCCGTCATTCGTAATGTTATTGAGTGTTTTGCAAAAAGATGACTTTTTCATCAGTTTTTAAATTCGTGAATCGGCCTTTGATTGTGATGGGGTGCTGTTGTCTTCATAGATGTATAACATTTCGTTGGATCTGTATATTTGAAGTTTGTGACAACTACGGAATCCACGGAAACTGGTACCAAACGAATACTAGTCAATTCAATACAAGTTGTCCCGTCAGGTTTTATGGGAAAACTCTTAGCACTTGCTCAAGGCTTTGGAGTTATACAACACGGTACTTAGAGCCCCGTTGTTCATGGATTAATATTATGAGAGAGAGAGAGAGAGAGAGAGAGAGAGAGAGAGAGAGAGAGAGAGAGAGTTCTGTGTTGTATTATGGTTAGGCAAGAGGAGTCTGCGGAAATGCGTACAAATATTTTGAGATGAACATAGATGACACTTCTTACTTTTCCGCCATTTATGATGATCTCAAAGGACGCCCAGTTTTATGTATAATCATGATCTCTACATTTGGTTTAGGAATTAAAATGTCTATTGTAAAAATAAATTACATGATTTTTAGTTGTATCGACAAGTAAATCCTTAAACATATTAATAAAGGGTGATATATTATTTTTTTATAAAATATAACTTTTTTTTATAGTTAATACTTTGTTTGTTTCAATAACGTGCTTACTAAATTTAGAATAATCGTGTCTCTACGGTATGTTTTCTTTCTTTTATTTTCTTTTATGCAAGTATCCATATTGCTTTGGAATCGCTAATAAGAGAATTACACAATCCCAGCTGTAAGTAGCTGATCTTCCGTCGAGAGGTATGTGTGCCAGCATATTTGGATGGGAACACTTGTTATTCATGTGTGGAGATGAAGTTTTGTTGTCAGATGATATGGAATGACAAATCAAGTTTAGCTTAAATATAGCACAAATTAATGAATGAGCCATTGCCAAATATTTATATAACGCCTAAATTTATCCTCGGTCCGTTTTACTAGCTGACGAGAACTGTTAAAATTATATGAAAATGCTAATTGTGAAAATGTACGAGCGTATATACTTATTATTGTCATAAAAGTTACAAATTTCATTGATTTTAATACCCGGGCTTAATTAATCAGTTATGTTAATTTAATTACAAAAAATAACAAACAGACAAACAAAACTCGCTTTATGGATCCTTTATACAAACTAAAAGCATCAATCACAATTATATAATCAGCAGATAAACATACTCTTTTTTAAATGGCTTATCTACAAGCGTTTAGTTATTAATAATTCATCTTAAAAGCTGGCTAGTTTTGATGGTGCAAGGACTTCACATTAGATCATAGTCGGCCTAATCCGTGTCGGCTCACGTGTCAAGTGTTGTTTTAACCACGCGTGTCCTTGGCACATTTTCTCACCGATAGGGCTACTATAGTAATTGCTAACCGTCAGTAATCTGGTCCAGCGCGCGTCAGGAATTTAGCACCTAAATACGTTTCCAAGTTTGAAGTGTGTTTCGGTTTTATGAGGTTTTATTTAGTGTAAAATTGAAATTTAGGATCGAAATTTGTTTCGGTTTTCAAATAGAGGGGTTTTGATTTAATAATAATAAAGTAAAACTAGAATCTTGAAAAATACTGGTAAAGAATTTGTATATATATATATATATATATATATATATATATATATATATATATATATATATATATATATAACCTTTTTAATTTTATTATCTTTTTTGTTTTTGTCTTTAGAGGCAATGTACCTTTCTGTTACGTTGCAGCCTAAATAAATCTAAAACACACCGTTCCAAACTCTTCATGAAGAAAAATGGACAGAGTTAATATGCAAAGTTCATAAAGTCTTGGAAGATATACAGAAAGATCAATCTATAGCAAGGAGGAAATTTTAGTATGATCATTACACGCATTAGACGTGCTTGTCCATGTATACAACCCTAATCTCTATAAAATATTTGAGATTTTCTCAATTTATTATGTCTGTATTGTGTCTCCTCGACAAAAACAAATTTCATTCAACAACACGGGAAAAAAATTATTTTGGATGCCTTTTTAAAATTTACTAATAGCTCTCCTAAATAGTGCACACTTATTTTATTTTAGGAAAAAGCCATGGCGTATAGAAGGCTTTAATCGTTCACGATATTAAATCTAAAATACCCAATTTGCTACTACTAGAACAAAGGGAATAACAATAGAGAAAGATCAGCTCATGAATTTATGAATTATATAATATCTGTAGATTATGAGGAACAGATTGTTATCATGTAGAAACTTTGCTGTTCATGAAAATTACATCTGAAATATCAAACAGATGTTATGATATACGAGCTAATTGATGCACGCTATCATGTACTTCTGAGTACATCTATGGAACCACGAGGCTGTCACCTTGATGTCTGAAGTATCAATTGACAATAAATATATTCCCTCGACTAGGGATAATTATAATGAGTTCGTCCGTTAATTCTTTAATGCTTTGAAGGATTCATGATCTGTTGGGGATTAAAAAATGTTCCAAAATACGCCGAGTGCACAAACTCCCTAAATCTGAACCGTTCATGCAAAGCATAATACTATTTATTTTCATTTCACTTTTCAGGATAAAGTGAATCCTCGTTGTCTGTGATGTCACACTGTCTACAGTGTCAAATTTTTTTTTTTTTTAAATAATTATGTTAGTTCTTAGTTCTTATTGATACTTTAGAGTGTGTAAGCAGGCCCGCCGTAAAAGAGAAGGGGGGGGGGAGAGGCAATTGCCCAGGAGCCTGGCGATTTATAGGGCAAATCAGTTATAAAATGAATAAATTAATCTTTGCAGTAAATATTAAAATTTGTTCCTTGCAACAGTCTAAGTTATGGTAGATTGCTACAGGTTTTATTTACAAAAACTGAAACTAGTTTTGGGGCCCATGACTGCTCTGCCCAGAGGCCGGGAATTTCTGTTGGCGGGCCTGTGTCTACGTATGCCCCGATCGTCCGTTATGTCCCGATTACCCCCATCTACATGAGTAGTAGAGGGTGGGTAAATAGGCCCGCGATTTTACCGGGTGGCACTACAGGCCCAAACGGGATTTTAACATTGGGCCTCTACAGGCCCAAACGGGAATGGAATATAGGGTCTCTACAGGCCCAAAACAGGAAAGGACTATGGGGCCTCTACAGACCCAAACGGGAAAGGACTATGGGGCCTCTACAGGCCCAAAAGGGAATTGAACGGGAAGAAGAAAAAAAACAGGGAGAGAAGTAGGGCAATGATGGAAAAATTAATCTTTTCTTGAAAAATGGGTGGCCCTGAAAAGGGCCGTTGGTTTTTTTTTTTGGTTTAACATAGACATCTCCTGGTGGGTCTTCTTTTTCTGAGACTGCGTCAGACTTCAGTGGGAATAGTTATCTACTATCCAATACTTAGTTATCTACTATCCAATTACTTTGTTATCTACTATCCAATACTTAGTTATCTACTGTCCAATACCCATACACACTATCCCAAACGCCTTGTGTGCTGTATAAACCCAAACCTACCACACTATCCCAAACGCCTTGTGTGCTGTCTAAAAACCCCAAACCTACTATCAGACGAAAGGGTATGACGAAGGGATGAAATCACGCCAACATACTATCAACACCCACTTTTTGAATACTATCCCAAAAAGTTTTTTTATTTTTATCAAACACACACATCACAACCCTTTTTTATTTTTATTTTTATTTTTTATCCAACACACACACCACAACATCCATTTTTTAAAAGTTTTTATTTTTTATCAATCACACACCACAAACACACACTCTCTATACAAACATTTTTTGGGGGGGAAAGGGATTTGTTTTGAAGTGGGAAAACAAACACACACCACACCACCCTTTTTATCAAACACATACCACACTCTCTATACAAACATATTTTTTTAGGGAAAGGCGCGGACGCGATGGAAAACATGGTTCAGATCGATAGTGAGAAATGGATAGAGTGGGTGACTTCAGATTGATATAAAGATTGGTTTTGTGTAAGAGTGAGTGCCTGCGTGCATCCATACTCTAAATAACAAAAAACACAAAGACACTTACTTTTTTTCCATTCTGGTCTATTCTCTTTTTTTACAATGAACATAACACCACACTCAAAAAAAGTTCATTGTTCACTGTCTGTCTTTCTTGTTCTTCTTGAATTTCTTCATAGGAATCAAGGGTTCTTTTTCTTCTTCTTCATTCTCACTGTCTTCCAGTCGTCTAGCTTTCTTGCTTTTCTTGACGATAGGTTCTTCTTCTTCTTCTTCTTCTGGGACTGAAGATCCCTCGGCTTCCTTCCTCTCTGGTATGTTTTCTTGTTTCTGAGGACACTCCGAAGACCAATGTCCTTTTCCTTGACAATGATAACAGGTATCTTTCCCTTTGTCTCTGTTTTCTTTTTCTTGGCGTTGTGGACATTCTGGAGCCCAATGTCCTTTCTCTTGGCAGATATAACAAGTATCGACTTTTATCTCGAGAGGTAGAGGAGGAGGAGTAGTCCTTACTCTTACTGGTACACTTTCGAAGGACTGTCTGCAAATCTCTAACTAGAAAGGCAATCTGTCTTCTTGACTCTTCCATCTTCACAGTTTGAAAGTGTAATCACAAAGACTGATTCTGAGGGTAAGAAGGTCTCTCTATGTATAGTCTCCTGTGTGAAACTGAATCAGATTCAAATCAGACATCAAGATGAAAAGATCACGCCAAATCTATGAGAAAACAGAAGAAGAAGAAGAAACGAAGAGGCCACGGCGACAAAGACATTCCATGCCGCCTGAAACACCGCTCGCTGAAATGCTAGCTCAAGTCCATGCTAGCGATTTCGAAGAAGAGATGAGTGAGCCTGAAACCAAAACCCAACCCAAAGAATCCACCACCACCAGAACCCCTGACCAAGAAAGTCCTACCGTGGCTCCCGAAAATTACTATCGTATTCGAGAGACGCAAAAAATAACCTCTAGAAAATTTAGAACCAAGGCATACGCTCACACGGTTCACTTTAAAGACTTCAAGTCTGAAGTGCCTCCCGAGAAAGCTGCCGGGTTCATTGCCGATTTGTGAGGTTCTGTCTTACAGAACTGGAAACGACAATGTGGAGCCAAAGAAGACGATCGATTGAGGCTGGCCATCCATCACGACAGTTTGAAGAGTCCTGTCTGGATCGAGTTCAGCACCCCGGCAGAATTAACACCAGCCAAAGTCATCACCAAAATAGAACACGTTCAACAATCCAACGAAAAGTTTGTCATCACGGATGGAAAGGCTAAACTTCACATGACTCACGTTTCCCCTCCTCGAGGGAGCGGACGAAGTAGGAAAGTGTTACTGGTGGACGACCTTCGCAATACCAAACACAGTGTCGTCCAAATCGACAATGCACAAGACCAGATGTGCTTGGCTCAGGCCATCGTAGTGGGGCGAAGGTATGCCAACAAGAACGAGAGTGCAGAATGGAAAAGAGCCTGGAAGAACATTCGACGATCGTACAGACCCCAACAACGAAAAGAAGCAGAACTCCTGTTACGACAAGCAGGCATACCCAAAGAGACCGTGTGTGACATTTCTCAGATGCAACAACTTCAAGACGTCTTGGCTCCTGGCTACACCTCGAAAGTACATCCTCAAGAAGTGCGCGGAGCTCTGCTGTTTCGAGGCCCCGATTTCCCCGACTGAAAATACATTCACGTCTATTACCATCGAGAACATTTCGATGCCATCACCAGTATCACAGGATTTCTAGGACACTCTTACTACTGCGAGAAATGTGACAAAGGATTTAACAATCGAGAGCGACACAATCAATTCGGTGAGAGATGTCGGGGCTGTTTAGCGGCCAAACCATGCCTTCCTGAACAACACGTCCATTGTGAGACTTGTCGACGAACTTTTGTCAGTCCCTCTTGTTACGAACAGCATCGCAGAACACAAGGACACCAACAAAAATGTGCTTGCGACTTACTGAAATTGTGCTCCACGTGTGGACAACTGATTGAAACCAACGACCCCAAGAGACACGTTTGTGCTGGAAAGAAAAGATGCCGCTTTTGTGAGCAGATGGTGGATTATGATCATCAATGTTTCATGCAAAAGTACGACAATACAGAGAAGAAGGAATTAAAGAGGGATCAGAACAAGAAGACCCAAGCTGATTTCATCTTTTTCGATTTTGAATGCATGCAAGAAACGGACATTCACGGGTTTGCTGAATGGATTTTAGACCCCACCGACGATACTTGGAGCGAAGAGGACATTCAACGTTACGGAGACTGTCATCGTTATGCGACCGTCATAGCTCACAATTTCTTGGGATACGATGGACAGTTTTTGTTAAGATATTATTCGCAACAAGGTACCGAATGCCCTAAAGTCACCATGAACGGAAACAAACTCATTTACATGAAAGTGGGACAAGTGCAATTCAAAGATTCCATAAGTTATTTGGCCATGCCTTTGAGTCGAATACCAAAAACATTTGGCATTACAGAAATGGCCAAAGGATATTTTCCCCACTTCTTCAATACGGAAGCCAATCAACACGCCGTGCTACCGCATTTGCCTGACGTGGACTGTTACGACCCCGATGGAATGCGCCCCGAACACCGAGAAGCCTTTCACACTTGGTACCGCGCTCACCAGTCAGAACCGTTTGACTTCCAAGAAGAAATGCTCAAGTACTGCAGATCCGATGTGGACATTTTACGCCGTTGCTGTGGAAAGTTTCGACAGTTATTTCTAGATCACGGAGACATCGATCCTTTGAAAGAAGCGTCCACCCTACCCAAAGCCTGTACTTCATGCCCGAGAACGAACTAGCCATCATAGACTCCAACACGTCTCTCTTTGCCAGTCGTCAATACTCGGCCAAAGCTTTGCGTTGGCTCCATTACTTGTGCCAAAAAGAAGACAAATGGATACAACATGCCAGAAACGGAGGAGGAGAAAAGAAGATTGGATCTTATTCCGTGGATGGATGGGATTTAGAAAGCCCGCACACAGTGTACGAATTTCAGGGTTGCTTGTTTCACGGATGCCCTACCTGTTTTCCTAAACGAAACATGAAAAGTCCTTTTTCAGACTCCACCATGGAACAGTTGTACGAACGCACTTACCAACGAAGACTCAAGTTAGACAGTCAAGGATACCAAGTGGTAGAAATGTGGGAGCACGAGTACGATCGGCGTTTGAAAACCGATCCTGAATTTAGGAGCATTGCCGAAAGTTACGACGTGACCGACATCGAACCTTTGGATACACGCCACAATTTGTTTGGAGGACGAACCAATGCCACTCGCTTGCTGTACGACGTAGACGAATCAAGAGGAGAAGAAATCAAGTACATCGACGTGTGTTCGTTGTATCCTTTGGTGTGTAAATATGCTCGATTTCCAACCGGACACCCTGAAATCTTGACAGAACACATCGACGTGGAACACATTCGTCAATACGAAGTATTGATCAAATGTAAAGTCTTACCCCCGACCAACTTGTACCATCCTATCTTACCTCATCATTGCCAAGGAAAACAGATGTTTCCTTTATGCCGTACGTGTGCCGAAACATGCAACCAAGATCACCCCTGTCACCACACGGAGGAAGAACGCGCTTTGACAGGGACGTGGGTCAGCGCCGAATTGTTTCGGGCTCTGGATCGGGGATACCGTTTGTTGAAAGTGTACGAAATCTGGCACTTTCCAACCACAGCACAATACCAAAAGGACGACGCGTCGAATCCAGGCATTTTCTCGGGGTACGTGAACCAATTTTTAAAACTGAAACAAGAAACCAGCGGCTATCCCTCGTGGTGTCAGACTCCCGAAGACCAAGTTCGATTTAAAGAAGAGTACCGTGACATCGAAGACATCACTTTGGAAGACGTAGAAAAAAACGAAGGAAGAAGATCGTTTGCCAAAGGCATGCTCAATTGCTTGTGGGGAAAAATGGCACAACGTACGATCTTACCCAAGACGGAATACTTGACCGATCCCTATCGTTACTTTCAACTGGTGGACAACAAAAGTGTACTAGTCAAACACGTCGAAATCGTCCGTGATGATTTGATCTTAGTCAATTTTGAAGAAGAATGCAAGTTTGTACAGCCCGACCATTTTAGCAACGTTGTCATTGCCGCCTACGTGACAGCCCATGCTCGCTTGAAGTTGTACGACGAAGCTTTAGAAGTCTTGGGAGATCGTGTCCTCTACTTTGACACCGACAGTTGTATGTACATCCATCGCCCTGGTTGCCCACACCCTACCATTCAAGGAGATCGTTTAGGAGCCTGGACGGACAAACACCCTCAAGACACCATTCTGAGTTTTGCCAGCGGTGGCCCTAAAAATTACAGCTACCGATACCGAGACCAAGAAGGCCAACTTCACACTCAATGTAAAGTCAAAGGATTGACCCTGAACTATCGAAACAGCCTAGTGGTTAACTTTGATTTTTTGAAAAATGCTTTGCTGTCTGGACAAGTGGAAGACTTTCGAGTGCAAACGTTAGAACCTCACAAGATCGTACGGTTACCTAATCACCAAATCGTCAGTCGCCCTTTACAAAAAGTTTACCAAATTGTGTACCAGAAACGAGTGAGACTTCCAGACCACACCACTTTGCCTTACGGACACGCCGATCTGCAGTATAAAAAAGGGACCCCTTCCAAACCTAACCATTCATTAGGACTTTCAACGTTGACCGAGAAAGAAGAAAAAAGATCAAGAAGATGATGAATACTCATACCACCCACTCACCGAGTGAAAAAAAATCTAGTGGTGTGAACTCCAAGTGCCATCACGACCTGGAGTGCGATGCAGTGCCATGCAAGGAGACGGATTCCGTACGCTTTGACATCAGCGATGCAGCACGACCTTACCGTCCCTCTAGCGATGCAGGACGTCCTTTCTTCTTTATTGGGAAGAATGCTAAACGTACCTGTGAATGTCATCCCTACATGGGTAAAGAATTGACGATACCTGTAGCTTTGCCTGGCTATTCCAAGTTTGAAAGTCGACTCCAGACGTTCAAAAACAAGTGGCCTAAATATTTAAAAGGGCCTACTCCCAATATTTTAGCCAGAGCTGGATTTATCTACTTGGGAGAAGGAGATCAAGTTCAGTGTTTCAGTTGCGGTGTGAGACTTAAATTTTGGGAGACTACCGACTCAGCTTACATTGAACATGCTAGATGGTCTCCGCACTGTCAGTACTTACCTTTAGTGGCCTCAGAAGAGTACACGTACGATGAGCCGGATGCCAAGAAGTAACATGTCGGATGATACTTTACAATGGTACATTCGTGGTTTACCTTTGGAGCTGCGAGAACGCATTTACCAGTATTTTGTCACCAACAAGCCTAGTTTAGAAGACCGCATTCGTGGTTTGCCTTTGGAGCTGCGAGTACGTATTTACAGAGAGTTTGTCAGCATACAAGTGAAGCGCAAACTCAAAGTCATTTCTCAATTTTTAAGCTATGCTTACTTCCAAACTGTCAGAAGAGTGATCCTGGGAAAAATCTTTCATAGTAGAATCCCGGGAGTAGTCTATCACAAAAGATACCGACCTTGGGAACCTGGATATAAAAACCCACCATGTCAGGACTGTGGTCTTCACTCGTGAAACGTATTCCGTGGAAGGAAGTCAACGATCGTGTTCAGGCCTTAGAGGATTTTAAACACTTGATACAAAAACTGTTTCCATTGAACTTTTGACGCTATGTCGTGTGTGTCTAGGTGACTGCATTTCTTGGATTTTGTTTTCCAGGACATTCGTTGTGGAGTATTTTTGAGGACCATTGTTTGTCTTGGATTATTTTGGAGGACCCGTGGTTGTTTTGGACTATTTTGATGAACCATCAAAAAAAAACATGACTATTCATGCTTTATCGGTACACGAAAGACAAATTGTACTCAGAGTGTTGAGACTGGTGATGAACACGAGTGGGGTACCTCCGTGTGAAGAAGACATTAGTCAAACTTGATCTACCCTTCATACGTTTCAAGAAGTGTGCATTGCTAGTTGGTTACACCAACAACTTTACGATTGGAAAGATGTACATGACTGGAAAAGTATTGGTTTCGATGCTTGGCAACAGGAAGTGGCCCAGTTTGCCAAAAACCTGGCACGTCACTAAGTTTCCTAAAGTGAAACACATAAAATCCAAGTCAAAAATGACCTTAGAAGCAATCCTGGAAGAACCTGACACAGCAGAGAAAGACCACACCGTCGTCGTCCAAATAGAACCCCCTGAGGAACACACCCCCTCCTTTCCGTCAGAGACATTTCATTCTTCTACCACCACCAGAACAAAGACGACCAGAAGAATACCCCCAGTGCCTGTGCCCTCCATTCCTAGGACAGTGTTTTGTTCTTGTTGTACATTGACTTGTTTATACAGAACTTTGAATCTTTTAGTGGTAGCCTTAATCTTGTACCTGACCATTTTTGCGGTCTGCATTTTTGTCCTTCATGACTTGTAAAAAAATATGTTTTTTGTTGTGTTGTTTTACAAAAAATATAAACGTGTATGAAACGTATAAAATGTCTTGGGTCTTTTGTCTTCTTCTCAAAAATCTTCCTACCTCAGTCATGGCTACATCTTCTGCCTCGCCTACCTCTGCTTCATCTGTGGTCAAAGTGATTGACGAAAAGTTAGATCGTCCAAGTTGGGAAGCTTTGTATCTACGCCATCCATTTAACATGTTGATTGCTGGACCGAGTGGTTCAGGCAAAACCGAATTTGTCAAACGTTTGAGCGAACACAAATCTCATCTGTTCGATTGTCCACCTCAACGCATCGTGTGGTGTTACAAAGAGTGGCAATCGTCTTACACCTTACTTCGTGAAAGTCAAGGAGAAACCATTTCGTTTGTGGAAGGCATTCCTCGCGAAGACGATGGGATCGTGTCTGACGTGAGTCAGACACATCTGGTCATCTTCGACGACATGTTGGGAGAAGACGAAGAAGAAATTAAACTTTGGTTTACACGAAAAGGACATCATCGAAATGCCAGCATCATTTACATTACTCAAAATTTATTTCAACAAAGTAAAGCCCATCGTACCATCAGTCTCAATGCTCATTACGTGGTGTTGTTTAAAAGCCCCAGAGACAAATCTCAAGTGCAAGTGTTAGCCAAACAGTTAGGCACTCCTTCGTTGAATTATGCGTACGACGATGCCACTCAAACACCTCATGCGTATTTACTCATTGACTTAAAACCGACCACTCCCGACTATTTGAGATTTCGTTCCAGTATATTTCGCCATTGGTGCCAAGAAGGAGGTCCCGTCATTTACACGTCCCCTTCAGCCACTCTCTAAAAAACTATAAAAACATCTACAGCGTCATTTCTGTCTCATGGTCTTCGAGATGACTTCCTTTCAAGCTCATCCTTCGGCCAAATTGATTCGTGCCTTGTATGGCATCAGTCGCGAAAAAAATGCACAAGTCCGTGCTCATTTGTTAGAAGCTAGTCTCAAAGAAGTGTTACGATGGCTTACTTTGACGGCACGTCAATTACTGCAAGGCATCATTCACATCCCTCATCAAACTCAACGTTTTTTTTCAAAAACATAAAGGGGCGTTGTCACAACTAGCCGATCCTAGAATCGATCCACGGACTAAAAAACAAATCATTTTAACCCCTGGAGGTAGCGGTTCTTTAGGAGGGGTCATGATTCGTTCACTTTTGAAATGGGATCCTAATGCCCAAGCCAAAAAACAAAAAAAAACAAAAACACCAAAAAAAAAAGAAAAGCCCTAAAAAGAAAGCCCCCAAGAAAAAGAAAAACCCTGCCAAGAAGAAAACACCCACCAATACCACTGGCACCCGCAAGAAAGGTACCGCTGCGAGGACGCAAACGTACACCCGCAAGACACCACCACGACAGACCGCAGTGACGAGGTCTCCTTCTCCTCTTGCATCCACTTCTTCGTCTTCTTCACCACCCTTCATGATGATGCCTGCCAAACCAGACTTAAGACAAGTGTTTCCTAATTTGATGCAAAAATGGAAACCCATTTCGAAAGTCATCACTTATGGACCCTCGACTTATGCTGATCTGGCCATGGCAGCGGCCGCTAAAATGCGAAAACAACTCATTCAAACAGCCCCTAAAGAAATCATCGATACCGTGTGTGAATGTTGTTTGAACGTCTTGAAAGGAACGGTACCTTTGTACAAGATACAGAAACAAAAATTAGGTAAACATCGGAACGTTCTTCGCCAAATGGTGAAAAAGAAAATACCTCTCCAGCAAAAGAAAAAAATGTTGGTGCAACGAGGAGGATTTCTACCTATGCTGATAGGACCGTTGTTAAAAATAGCGGCTCCTTTGTTAGGAACGATTGCTGGACCACTTTTAGGAGGTGTCATGCGATAAAAAAAAGAAGATCAAAAGGACACCCTTCTCTGGAAAGACCACACATTTTTGTACCTTTGGATGAAATGGAAGGACGAAAAATGACTTTAGTGAATTACAAACGATGGATGGAATTTCATCGTTAGAACGAACAACGGATACCTCATTTACCTCCCAATCCTAATCTCAACGAAATGTCACAGTTACAACAAGAATTACAAACGCTGATGGAACGAAGCGATTTGTCAGAAACAGAAAAATTGCAACGGTACGGTCAACTCTTACAACGTCTGCAACTCTTTCACCAAAAAGCTGTAGACGAAACAGCTCCACCCACTCTGAGAGATTTCAAAGCCCTGATGAAAAGCGAACCTAAAGTCACCACTAAAACAGACACCGCCACGGGAATGACAAAAGAAGAAGACGACGAGCCTCGAGAAGTGTTTCAAACTCCGTCTACTGGTATCTCTAGTAAAATTGCCGCTTCCTTGTTGACACCCTCACCTACTTTCATCGAGAAAAAATGAAAGATTGGGTTCATAAGAGGATGTCCACTCCTTCTTCAGCAGAAGAAAGAAAGAAAGACAGCAAGACTGAAGTGAAAAAAAAGACACCACCAAGAAGAAACCTACCATCATTACCCCTTCTTCACTACCCACTCCTCCTGTGGCTCGTCGAACGCGTCAAGCCACTTCGTCCAAACCTCACGACACCCAAAGTAGTAGTAGCATCGAACAGTGGGTGACTTATTGAGGAATCATGGAGAAACTTTTATCTAGCCTTTATTACAATCCTGGCCATGCTGCTGGTTACGGAGGAGTTCAAAAATTATATCGAGCTGCTAAAAGTAAATTGAAAAGTGTACGTTTGCCAGAAGTACGACGATGGTTACAAGAACAATCGACGTACACGTTACACAAACCCATTCGACGCAAATTTTCTAGAAGTCCAACCCAAGTGGAAGGCATCGATCATCAATGGCAAGCCGATTTAGCCGACGTCTCTCATTTGGCAGCCTACAATCGTGGTCACAAATATTTGTTTTGTGTCATCGACGTGTTTTCAAAATTTGCTTGGGTCGTGCCTTTGACTTCTAAAAGCAGTACCGAATTGGTACGTGCCTTAAAATTAGTCTTGAAACGAAGTGGCCGTCACCCTTTACGATGGCAAACCGACAAAGGCACCAAATTTCTAAACCAAGCTTTTCAAAAAGAATTGAAACAAAGACAGATTCATTTTTTTACTACCGAAAATCCTGAAACCAAAGCCAGTGTCGTGGAACGTTTTCAAAGAACTTTGAAAGAACGCATGTGGAAATATTTTACACATCAACACACTCTCAAGTACATCGACGTGTTACCCCGTTTGGTCAAAGCGTACAATCAATCGTACCATAGTAGCATCGGATGTGCCCCCCGAAGAGGTCAGCCCTGAAAACGAAGTGACCGTGTTTGATCGATTGTTTGGTACACCCCAGAGGAGACCACCTCAGAATAAAACCTTGCTGGAGTTGAAGACGGGAGATTGGGTTCGCATCGGAAAAACCAAACGCACTTTTGACAAAGGTTATTTACCCAACTGGACCACCGAATTGTTTCGTGTCACTACACCCGTGCGTGGACGCAATCCCCCCGTCTATAAATTGGAAGACATGCACGGTGAAGTACTCAAAGGGACATTTTACTTGCCTAAGTTACAACGAGTGACCAAAAAAGAAGCCGCCTTGTACGACATCGAAAGCATTCTCGAACAAAGAACACGCAAAGTGGGTAAACGTCGAGTAGAAGAAGTCAAAGTACGTTGGAAAGGATATCCTCCTAGTTTTGATTCTTGGATTGCTGCTTCTCAAGTCGTCGACTATAAAAAGAAAAAGAAGTAACCCAACATGCCATTCAACACAACCACGACTTCGACTCCTTCGCAGAGTTCTTCTCTTCAAGAATTTCAAAAACAACCACTCTGGGTGTGGTGCGGAGAACGTGTGCCTAAAAATCCAATTGTCTTTTTCTGCCAAATTTTTGTGGTGTATTGTGTCATCGGAGCAGCTATTGCCAATTTGAGTTTGCAACAAGGGGACAAACAATTGTGGACCATTTTACTCAGCAGTTGCATCAATTATCTTTTACCCAGTCCCTCTTTGAAATTTACGACGACGGACAACAGTCACCACAACGGTAGTACGACCAACGCTAGTCCACCTTCTTCCAGTCACAACAGTAGTCCTCTTTTGGAACCATTTGAACATCCTTTGAACTCGAGTGACTCCTCGGACGCCAAAACTTTGGACCTACTATGAATGACCAATTTTATTTAACTTTACCCAGTGACAGTTCCATGGATGTGTTTCCCAACAACACCTTATGTTGTTTCACAGCCAAATTACCTCAGGCCATCCATTTGGATCACGAAGCTCATTGGGAAGTAGGTTTGGTAGAAATCATTCATCCTACGCAAATTCAAAACATCGACCAAGGTCACAACACTTTCGTCGTGGAAATCTTGAACCCAAAAATGCAAGATGAGTTGGAAAAAAATGATCCTCTAACGTGGGAATCATTCAAAAGGGTAGTAGATCCTAAAACTCCTGTCTTGTCGCAGTATACCATGAGAATTCCTCCAGGGTATTATTTTACTGCTGAACATTTGGTGGAGACGATTGCAACCAAGTTCACAGCCCAAGTTTGCCCAGCCTTAATCAGGGCCCAAAAATGGGTACAAATCGCTTACCATTCTGTGTCACACCGTTTCATCTTGCAATTTTTCAAAGAGAATGGGGAACTCATTGGCGAGAAAGACAAAGGATTACCCGTGCATTACAAAACACCCTTAACCATCACTTGTTTTCCTGGATTGTTTGCTATTTTGGGTGGAAATAAAAAGTATACTAATAAAAAAGTCGCAAGCAACCTAGAATTCGGAGATGGTTTGAAAACCCCTATCGAATTGAACGTTGGACTGAATTTAATGTTTGTGTACTCCGATGTGGTGGAGTACAACGTGGTGGGACACACAGCCGCGCCGTTACTGAGAGTCATTCCTTTCAAAGTGGATTCTGCTGCTGGTGCGTACGAAGAAGGTGGAAACATGTTTCACGTTCACCGTGAATTTGTACACCCTCATTATCTTCCAGTCAGTAAATCGTATTTTGACACTGTCAACATTAGTATAAAAGGAGATTTGGGACAAAGTGTTCCATTCATTGACAAAGGAAAAGTCACGGTGAAACTACATTTTCGAAAAAGGTTCTCCAACGCATTGTAACATCCAAAAATATGTATCCAGTGTACCGAGGAGTGGCTCGACAACGAAGACATGGTTTAGGAGATATGGTAAGATCGGCTTTTCGGACGGTAGCCCCTATTTTGAAACCCATGGTGACTCGTGGATTGCATGCCTTAAAAGATGCCGCTTTGACGCAAGGAAAATAATTTTTGCAAAACGTCCTCATCGACAAACAAAATCCTAAAGAAGCCTTTAATAGAGCAGGCAAAAATGTGTTGATGAACACTGGCAAAGATCTTTTGGGTCTCCGAGAGAGTCCTATAAATGCCCTTCACGCTTCCGACCCTGGCATTACTTCTTCCTCCACTTCACAGCAAGGACAAGGTAGAAAGAGACGACGTCGAAATCCCTTCAGAGTTCATAAAACACACGGTGGTGTTCCAAAAAAGAATAAGAAAAGAAGAACCGTCAGAGAATTAGACGTGTTTGATTACTAAGCCTTTTTGAAAATGATGCACCGAGATTCTTGCGAATGTACCAAGTCAGAACTGGATCTGTTTACCATGCCTCCCACCATGATGACGATGCAAGAATCCCAATGTGTGGAATTTCATTCTGTATCGTCTTTGTCGGTTACAGCTTCTATCGAATTTGAAATCAAAGGGCAAACCGAAGATTACATCGATCTGAATAACAGCTACTTGTACCTGAAACTCCAAGTACTCAAAAATGACGACAGCCTTCCTGGGGACGCTGGCAGAGTGGCCCCCGTCAATAATTTCATGCATTCCTTGTTCAGAGGAGTTGATTTGTACTTGAATAACAAACTGGTCAGCAGCAGTATGGATACTTAACCTTACCGTGCTTACTTGGAAAATCTCTTGACGTACGGAAAAGAAGCCAAGAACACTCATCTGGATGCCTCCGTGGTCTGGAAACCTGACACCGCGTGTCACTTCGACAAGACAGACTTGGGTACAGAAGCTGTGGATGGTGATAATCCAGTAGCAGCAGTACCCCCACAAAATGTGGGATTTCACGCCCGTCAAATGAAAATCAAAGGGCGCCCTTTAGAACTGATGGATCGTTTGCATTTGGACATGTGGTTGCAAGAAAAGTATTTGTTAAACGGAGTGAGATGTACGCCTGAGACTGAATCGCAGTAGTGCCGACTTCCATTTGATGGCTCATGGTGACAACAACGAGTGGAAAACCAAAATCCAAGAAGCCAGACTTTACGTACGCCGTGTGGAACTCTTACCTAAAGTAGCCAACGACATCAGTCAAACGTTGAGCAGAACCACCGCCAAGTATCCTGTGCGACGAGTGGAAGTGAAAACATTTACCATTGCCGCTGGAGCCCAATCCAAAGTCGAAGATCACGTTTCCAAGGACAGCTTCCCAAACGTTTGCTGATTGGCATCGTCAGGAATGATACCTTCAACGGAACCCACAAACAAAATCCGTTCGAGTTTCAACACTTTGACGTCAAAAAGATAGAAGTCAGTCGAGATGGCAAAACGTTGTGTACCAGACCTTTCGAACCTAACTTTGGCGCCCAGAAACATTACTTGCGATCTTACTTGAGCTGGTTAGAAGCCACAGGACAGTTAGGTACCAACACCAGCCACGGCATTTCGTACGACGATTATGCAGGAGGGTATGCGTTGTGGGGATTTGATTTCACTCCTGACCAAGGCAGCGACGAAGGACATTTCCACCCTATAAAATCAGGCCTACTTCGTGCGGAACTTCAGTTTGGTACAGCTCTACCTCACACGGTGAACGTCGTCTTATATGCAGAATTTGATAATACTCTAGAAATCAACAGTTTGAGAGAAGTGATTCTAGACTATTAGAAGAAAAATAAAAGATGCAACACGAAGAAGAACCTATGGAGATAGATGATGAGGGATGTTGTTAAGTACAGCAGTCACAAACTACCACTGATGATGACGAAGTGATTCATTCAGAACCCCCAAAAGAAGAAGAGAACAATAGTGTTCCCCAGTTTGCTGGATTTTATTCTCGATGGCCTGAACATGAATAACATTTAGTCTCCTGTTATGCTAAGGAATTGACTGAAAGAATTAACAGCCTGACCAAAGAAGATTGTCATGGATGTCAAATCGATCATCCCAGTCAGAAACAACACGACAAATGTTTGATGATGACTACAGAAGAAAAATTGGACGAATATTTGGAGAAGGCCTGGTCTCAGATCTCGGAAGAAAAGGTGTTAAGACAATGGTATAAAGACCTGCAGGATTCTTCTTCACCTCCACTCACTCCTCTGGAGATCCAACGCATCGAAGCTCTCTTGCAACAGAGTACAGAAACTGTCCGTGATTCGTCGACTTACTTGACAGATCAATTCAAATTTACAGTAAAGTGTGAATTGATGACTTATCGTTACCTGTGAAGAAAAAAATGCATACCAGGGAACTTCATTACCTGTTGACTCGCAGTTCCTGCACTTCTTCTTGGAATCCTGTGGTGTGTGCTAAAGATGAACTACCTCATCGCAAACCTAAAGACGTTCATGCCTATGTCATCAATACCGACGACAGTCATCGACCAGGAACCCATTGGGTAGCCGTGTACTTTCCCAACGATCACAGTGGTGGTATGGAATATTTTGATTCTTATGGATTACATCCTTTGGAACATAACATCATCGACTTTATGAGATGAAATGTTATCTCTACTCGATTCAATAATGCCCGATTACAAGGATCGAATTCTATAGTGTGCGGACAATATTGTGTATATTTTCTTCATCAACGCAGTCTCGGATATTCCTTAGAACATTTAGTAACTTGTTTTGATAGGGAATATGCTCGAAACGATGCTAAAATAGAACGATGGTTTTGTGAACATTATGGTTATCTCTTGTCTTTAGCTCAGAAACGTAGTGTGCATCAGAATGATGTAGATGTAGAAAAGTGGAAGTTCAGTTTACCTTCCCAACGTTGTCAACCCTGTAAATACGTTCCTGTTTAATATCTTGTTGGTTGTTAGTTTGAAATTTTTATGTTTAAAGAAGCTTCTTGTTGTTCATTAAAAATGTTGATTTTTTGAGAAAAAAATGGTGTTGTGTGGTTTATTGAATTTGAAAGAAATGAAAAATGAATATGCTCTATCTCTCTTTCTATCAATCTGAAGTCACCCACTCTATCCATTTCTCACTATCGATCTGAACCATGTTTTCCATCGCGTCCACGCTTCTAGCATATAAAGCGGTGCGTTGGTCAGTGTAGTCACATCAACAAAACCCGGGCAAGAAAAGCTATCGAGTCCTTTCGAGCATATGGGAAACAATTCGCCGACTGCCCAGCTTCGTTAGCGGTATGCATATGTAACAATTTGGCGTCGTATTATGATCTCCAGAGAGAAACATACCTTTTCGAAGCTTCCATGAAAGGTTATTACATGGGCGATTTCATGGACCCAAATAGCCCGAAAAAGAGGAAAAGACTGGAGAACATGGATCTTGTGCCGGACCATCTGAAGGATTTTTACCAGCAGATGCTACCCTAAAGCCTCTGAGTCCTTTTAAGGGCTATAAGGAGTTTCTTTTTTATTGCCTATTGGTTTTCACTTTGGCTTGAAAACCGTTTCGAATATAACTAAACCTCAACACAAATATGATCAATCATCCGCCGAATCCAATGATAACTTGATAATATCTGATTAAGATCACAAAAATTGAGAGGGTTACTCAAACCCAAATTTATTCATTAGCGTTTTTCGGAAAACATATGTACACTATATACACGAAATTTCAAAATTGACAGGATAATAGGAAAATTTATTAAACTGTGTAAGTTTGACCGTAATTACAATATGTGGCTAACACACAATTGGTATTAGGGACAGCCCCACTTAGTTTAACTGGGCAGAATTTGATCATGTATGTACGTTACTGGCGTTTCAGCTTCCGTCACTCTTCGCGCTTTCGCTTGCTTAGTCCGTGCCGCCTTTTCCACTCCTGACTGTGTACTTCAAGCAATTCTATCAACAACGTGCGCTACAACGCGCACACATATACCTGTAAACATTGTGGTTCTAGTCCTATGTACAGGTATATCAACACACCTTACGATTTCGTGCGTTCAATGATCCCTTTCGTGGGGCAACCATGCATTGACTGTAGGGTGTGTTAAATGTACTCACTCTCCAATAGCGCGCATTCATTTTAACCTCTTTAGTGGGGAATCATGCTGCGCTGGAGGGGTGTACATCTGCAAGTGTCAGGTGTGTTACGAACTGTTAACACACCTGACCAACTAGAAATGTGTTAAATCACATATTTAATCCCCCTAACGGGGGTAACTCGTCGTACATGCCCGAATGGGCGAACACGACGTAAATGCAAGAATCATCATCAGTGCAGTCACTCTCGTTGACTCGTCAAGATCTCAACACGACCGCTAAAATTAGCAAACTGAACGAAGCCATGGTGAACATGCAGAGGGTGAAGCATCATTTGCTTCAGAACAACCCAGAGAGAAAGACAATGATCTTCCTACAAATGGCTCATGATCTAGTGGAAGAAGTCATGAGGGAAGAAATCATCAGGGACAGAACAGAATGGGAGGAGAGACAAAGACTGCAGCAGCAACAGCAGCAAAGACAACAACAACAACAACAACAACAACTCTTGCAGTCCATGAAAGTACCAGACGGAGAAGTCAGCTGTAAGATAGACTGCGAGGAGTTTGCCTTCTCTTTCACCAGAAAGAGAGCTTGTCCAACAGCAGCCACGAAACCTGTGGCCAAACGTGGCCGCCCTGCTGCGGCTGTTACCGCTACTGCTACTAGAAGTTAAACATAACTTCTTAACCCCAACGGCCCTTTTCAGGGCCACCCAGATCTCTAGAAAAGATAACTACTCTTACATTGCCATATGTGTTTGTATGATTGTGTGTTTGTGTCTTTGCCCACCAAACAAAAAATTCCCTTTCTCAAAAAAAATGTTTGTATAGAGTGTGTGTTTGTGGTGTGTGTTGGATAAAAAAAAAAAAAATTGTATGTGTGGTGTGTGTTTGATAAAAAATTTGTATGTAGGGTGTGTGTATGTGTTTTTATCAAAAGGTGTTTCTTTTAGGTCCGTGCACTGGGTCTGTGTTTTTTTTTTTTTTTTTTTTTGGGGGGGGAAGGGGTGATGGAGTGCAGAATCCGCGAACCATAGAATGACGTCATAGGGGTGACGTCAGACGCGGGTAGTGTGGTTGATGTTTTCTTGTTTGGAATGGGATGTTTTCCTTCACGTCCGCGCTTCTAGTATATTAAAACAACGTCTTCCCTAGGAGAGTTACCTCATTTATCTGTCAAGATGAATAAGATAGAAATTGTACGACAGATCAGAGTGCATTTAGAGGTGGCGTGGCACCTCTAAAGGAAGTGGAGAAGAGGGAGGAGGAGGAACAGGAGAATAAGAAGGAGCCCATCAGACCCCACCTGATTATGGAGGAGGAGGATTGGGAGCCTGAAACAACCCATCCTCCGTTTATGCTGGACAACAGCTCCAAGCGCTGCATGAGTGCAGCAAGATGGAGTGGAAGCTGTCCCGCTGGTCGGGCAAAACCAGGAAGGTGCCCGCACCTCTAGATGAACTTTTCAAAAAAACCAAACGGCCCTTTTCAGAGCCACCCATTTCACAAGAAAAGATTAATTTTCATAATTGCCATAGGTGTTTGTATGTTTGTGTGTTTGTATAGAGTGTGTTTGTGGTGTGTGATTGATAAAAAATAAAAACTTTTAAAAAATGGATGGTGTGGTGTATGTGTTGGATAAAAAATAAAAATAAAAATAAAAAGGGTTGTGATGTGTGTGTTTGATAAAAATAAAAAAACTTTTTGGGATAGTATTCAAAAAGTGGGTGTTGATAGTATGTTGGCGTGATTTCATCCCTTCGTCATACCCTTTCGTCTGATAGTAGGTTTGGGGTTTTTAGACAGCACTCAAGGCGTTTGGGATAGTGTGGTAGGTTTGGGTTTATACAGCACACAAGGCGTTTGGGATAGTGTGTATGGGTATTGGACAGTAGATAACTAAGTATTGGATAGTAGATAACAAAGTAATTGGATAGTAGATAACTAAGTATTGGATAGTAGATAACTATTCCCACTGAAGTCTGACGCAGTCTCAGAAAAAGAAGACCCACCAGGAGATGTCTATGTTAAACCAAAAAGAAACAACGGCCCTTTTCAGGGCCACCCATTTTTCAAGAAAAGATTAATTTTTCCATCGTTGCCCTACTTCTCTCCCTGTTTTTTTTTCCCCGTTCCTTTCCCGTTTGGGCCTGTAGAGACCCCATAGTCCTTTCCCGTTTGGGTCTGTAGAGGCCCCATAGTCCTTTCCCGTTTTGGGCCTGTAGAGGCCCCATATTCCATTCCCGTTTGGGCCTGTAGAGGCCCCATGTTAAAATCCCGTTTGGGCCTGTAGTGCCACCCGGTAAAATCGCGGGCCTATTTACCCACCCTCTACTACGTACATGTTTTGTGTCCTTTGTTTTAATTGATATTTCAGACTATTTGTGTAAATAAATGTTTTGGTCGAACGGCGCGTCATCAGTCTGAATTCATTGTTTAGACTATTTGTGTAAATATGACCTGATTGCCCGCAATGAACCATTACTTGCAGTCCCTATGTTTCTGTAAATTATTATGTGCGTATTCCGTTTTACATGATACTGCGGACCATCAGTGTAAACATGTGCATTCAATAATCATATAGAATTTATCAAACACACTTCTTTTTTTGTAAATATTATATAAAATTAACAGAATCCAAATAGAATAAACGCAATAATAATTAACAAAAAGGAATTAGCTTGAGATACCATTATTGAAATGATGCTCTCATATTTTCTGGAATAGGTTGATAGTGTAAATTTAATCACACCCGAACTATCAAAAAAGAAATTTTCATACATGAGATTATTTATGCACTACATGTATGTAAAAGTATGGAACCACCAGGCTGCCACCTTGCTGTATGCATTAGCAATTAACAATTGATGTATTACCTAGGGAAGGGATAATCATAGTGCAATCATCATTTGTTTCTGGAAAGGGTCAAGGATCTGTCCAGGATTAAACAACGAACCACTATTATATATGTTTGCACTAACCACCTGAGTCTGACTATTCATGCATGGCCTCATTATGCTTTAGTTTTAAATTTCATTTTACAAGTTAAAACGAGTTCCAACTGTTCAAGATATAACATTGTCCGACGTCTCCGTGTTTATGTTAATAGTGTGTGTCCTTAGTTTATATTGATAGTTCAGACAAGATGTGTAAACATGTCCTCGTTGTCCATGATGTACCAATGTCCTCTGTCTCTACGTTTTTGTTAATAGTGTGCGTCCGTAGTTTGTATTGATAGTTCAGACTAGATGTGTAAAAATGTCCCGGTTGTCCATGATGTACCAATGTCCACAGTCTCTATGTTTTTCTCAATAATTACGTGCGTCGTTAGTATGTATTGATAGTTTATTTTGTCTGAGTAAACATGTCATCGATGTCCATTATGTCCACAGTCTCTGTGCTTGTGTCAATTGTTATGTGCATCTTTTATCTGTATTGATAGCTCGTTGTATTTGCATACAGATTTCCTCTTCGACTATGATGTACCATTTTCCACAGTCTTCATGCTTTTTGAAAATATGTATTTTCTTATGTTTTAAGTATGGTACAGACCATCAGTGTAAAAGAGTGCGCTAAATTCTTTGATCTAATTTAACTAACAAACTTTATATATAATAGCTATTATGAAACAAATAATATAATCCAAATAAAGCAAAGTCAGTAATGATACAAAAAAAATCAGTTTCAGATTTTATAAATTATATGATGGTTTCAGATTTTGTAGAATAGGTTGGCGTCATCGATAAATTGTTCTAGATAGTATCAATTTACGCACACCTGCAATAGCACAATATACATTTTGATACACGAACTTATTTACCAACATCTTCATCTGCTTCTGTCTAGACACATTTATGGACTGTGTGGAATCACCAGGCTGCCACGTTGCTGTATGAAGTAAAAATTAACAATTAACGACTGATGCATTACCTAGAGAAGGGAAAATCACATTGTAGTCTTTCTTTGATTTTGGAAAAAGATCTGTCTGGGATGCAAAAACGAACCACAATTACGTCTGAGTGCACTAATCCTTAGAGTGTGAACCGTTCATGTACGGATTAACACTGTTTCTCTTCATTTTCATTTTGCTAGATAACGGGAGTCCCAGTTGTCCATGACGTCACATTGCCTACAGTTTCCATGTTTTGGTCAATAGTTGTGTGTGTCCTAAGTTTAAATGGATAGAACAGACCATTTGTGTAAACGTGTGCGTCCTCGCTTGCATTGCGAAATTTCATATCCTCATCCACGCATCATCTTTTGCTATAAATTTACTGCCAGAAAATGTATCTCTTTTCACTCCAAGATAGCCAGAACAAATGTCCTCGGTACGGGGTTCCATACCCGAGTCCTCGATTTCCACCAAATACAAGAATGTGTGTGTGTGTGTGTTGGCGACAGTGCTCAGTGAGTAATGAGTAATTGATGCGTGCACGGAAGTGAAATATGTGACTCATGTTTACAGTTCAGCCTCTCTAAAACATGCCGGATAACTTATGGCAAGAATTTGACCTTGAGCTCATCTTTGAAGATACTTTAGATTAACGTATGATTTATTAGAATTTGGACATAATGGAAAGTTAAGTACTGACAAACAAATGAAGGGGCTATATAGGGAAAATATCCGCATATGTTGCAACAGAAAAGCCGACCATGTTCCTATTATGATTTGGTCTCCCTTCTGCATCAAATAATGGCCCAAAACAACACAAGTAGTTCCGAATGACCAAATTATGGGCTGATTAAGACTAAAAGCCAGGCAGATCAGGACCATATTACAGACCGATTCTGACCATGTAAACTATTATTAAGTTTCAAATAGATTTAAATATGACATTTACAGATGTTTCAAATATGATATTTATCATTATTTCCCAAGTACTTTGAGCAGTGATAAACCGGCAACTCGATTTACTACAATCTAACACAATTGACCATGAAAATACCACAATCATCTACATTCATGCATCAAAATACCACAATCAATCAGTATATATTTAATGTTTTATAATTACTGGCTTTACTCATGGATCAGTAAATAGTAATATTTCCGATAATGTTTATTTTGGCATAACACTTCAAGAAATTGGTGAAATTGTTAAATTTCAGAAGCCACACCACGATCGAATTCATACGTGATAATAAAATAATAATAAACTTTTTATACACTATTTCTCGTACTTAAAAAAAATATATTTTTTTCCGTGTACAAGAAAAATACATGTACATGTATATAAAATTTCAGGAACCACGCCACAAACGTATTATACTCGAATTCATACGCGATCTCTTCCCCAAAATGATACTGTAATATACACATTTTATACACTATTTCTCGTACTTTGAAAAGAAAAATTTAATGTGCAAATGAATATATGAAATTTTGGGAGCCACGCCACGATCGCGTTATATCAGAATTCGCGTTATAGAGGGGTTTCACTGTAATTACTAAAAAATGTTTAACTAGTGACTATGTTCTACTACTTCTTAAGTTCTGCATGGTATTTATAGAATCAGTTATGCTTTATACACAGACAGACATTGCACTGTTTGTCTGTTTCTTTCTTCCCCCCATCTAAACTAAAGTTGGGCCGACATTTTCGGTAAACACTGACTTTTGGAGCACGTGGCTCTCTTGTCCACACTTGACTATCTTCTTCATCAGATTCTGTCTCTATTTCGGACCGACTTGACAAAGAAGATAGTTCAATGTCACTACCAACACTTCTTAATTTAATATTGTTAAGTTCGTCCTCGGAAAAACCTGAAAATTCGGATTCTCGATCGCTAGCGTAAGCAAAAACCATTGTTTCCACTGTCAACTACAAACACATGTATTAACTAACACGTGGTACAAAATTGTAAAAAAATCCCCGGATTTAGTAAGAACAATCATTTGTTAACTCTATTTTGATTGGTTGAATGTCCTTTTACTTTCAATTATTGACCAATAAGACCGATTGTAACATGAACATACAGTGCGGATCTATCCGTCACCGGTGTACAGGGAGCATAACCAGATAGCGCATATATCAGTCACTGGGAGTTGTAGTGCTTCATTTACAAGCGGATTTATCAGTTACTGGGGTGGCAAGGCACATTTATGCAGCGGATATACACGTCAGTCGAAGTTAAATAGTTAAAGTGCTAGTCGCAACGTAAGTCATGCCGCTGGTGGTGGTATCATACTGCTTGTCGCGACTTAAGTCGTTTTTCAGGTAAGCAACTGTTTACACATCCCAGTACTTCGGCTTGACATGAATGGTTGTTAAACAAAATTTGATTGGTGCAATGGGCCCTGGAACAAGCATTTTGTCATAGTTTTGACCTTTTATTCATCAAAAGAGTTTTACAAATGTATGTTTATGATAGGTTCTCCCTAGAAAACTCAATGTGGCTGACTCTGAACATGGTTCATCTCGAGACGATGATTTGATTCGGCCAATACTGGCTGATGATAGCGATGATGACAGTGATTTTTAAAGTTTTGAAGTATATGAGATTATTGGAGCTGAGAAAATGTTACTGGAAATGCCAGTGAGCGATTTTGAGCCCGAAAATGATGAATATGAGTCCGATGTACATGCTGGATGTACAAAATCTGACGGCATGCCGGTCAACCCCCTGTTCAGCGGTATTTCAAAATTAAATGACTAAATGGAGAATATCAAGCCCATAGACCATTTAAGGCTATTTTTTATTAGGATTTCTTGCATCTGATCTTAAATCAAATGAATCTTTATGCACATCAGAGAATAAATGGGGCAGACTTGATTGACAACAGCTGCATGAGAAAATGGAAGCCTGTCGCACATGATGAATTGAAACTTTTTTTTTTTTACATTGGTTATGGCTGTGGGTTTGGTGCATAAATTTGATTTCCAATTTTACTGGACAGCTGAGTATGTGATATCAACCCCATACTTTAGCGTCCCCCCCCCCCCATGAGTTGGGATATATTTCTTAATATTTTAAGCAAGTAACACCTGAACAGGTAATGAACTTGACAGGTGACTGACTTTGTAAGCTCATAAGTGGACATTAGATAACAGTCGAATACAAGAATAAATAACAAGAAAACTGCAAAGCTTTGTGAACATTTGTGGTGTTCCTTGACTGGATGCTCATTAAACTGTTACCTATTCTATACCTGTAATTTTTACAACTAGGATATAAAGCTCTAACAGACATATATATACACGAAATGGGGTATTTTTTATATACATATTTGAAATTTTTCATTAAAAAGATACCCAAAATACAGATGAAATACAAGGATAATTGATATATTTACCAGTATTTGCACCTGTAAGTGCAAACATGATAAAGTTTCATATGTGACTTGATGCTTATAATAAAGTTCAGACATCAATAATTATTTTTCATATGGGGTTTGTATATCAATTTATGTATAGTAATTAAAATGCAGGCAATCTAAAAGCAGAGTGCAGTTTTCATTTATTTTCTTAAGAAATTCAGCACTGAGGGATCTTGTGCTACAAAACTATACAGCACTTTAAGGATTAAATTGGTCATAAATTTCAGTTATTTTAAATGTTCATGTGCTACTGTGATAATAAAAAAAGTTTTGACATGAAATGTGTATTTGTTAATTATTAATACCTCCATAATTTCTGAAAACATTACATTCCAGACAGATCAAAATGGTACTGTCACAACCCCGCTACCGTATTATAAATAATACTGCAGATCCGCTACAATGTTATAAATAATACTGCAGAAGGTGTGCATTAAAATGTAACTACTCACGAACCCCCAGTCAGCAATGCCAACTCTCTAAATACGTATAACGACTCAAGGTTGAATAGATAACAATTTTATCAAATATATGAATCAATTCAACAATTTCATGGAAATAAATCTTCAGTTCAATATATCTTGATACAATAATTGGCCGGGTTAACCCAATGCCCTTTACACTTTAATTTGTCATATGGAAGTTAAGGCCCTATTGTGAGAGAGTCTCTGTTCAGTGACTTGTCCCGAGTACTTATTTGTTCTAATTTCTCTTCCTTCCTT
The DNA here is from genome assembly GCA_029931535.1 of Margaritifera margaritifera. Taxonomy (NCBI): domain Eukaryota; kingdom Metazoa; phylum Mollusca; class Bivalvia; order Unionida; family Margaritiferidae; genus Margaritifera; species Margaritifera margaritifera. Next base: position 224,953 of record JAQPZY010000942.1, read on the forward strand.
CCTCTTCCTCCTTCTGTACACCATGCCTCTTGTGTACACCCTGGGAGTCTACTCGGCTTCCTTCGGCCTTTCTCCCTTCTGTCCTCCTCCCTACTCCTTCCTTCTTATTCTCTCAGTGTCGTCAATGCTTACCCCTGGGAATCTCAGCGCCAACTCTCACAGGCACCTGGGAGCTTACATTTAGAAGCTTGTTTTACCCAGTTCAAATTCCCTTCTTTTTACGAGTTAAGTCTCGGAGTGGCTTGTAGCTAGAATTCACTCCTCAATATAAGCTTTCTGCTCTACTTCAGACAATACATCTCTCCCCCCTCGTGAAATAGCAGCGCACTAATGTTTCTCTGTGCATTTACGAATAAGAATGACACATTCTCCCGCCTCAGGGTTAGCCCCTCCCACCGGTAGATTTAGCTTCTCTCATTCCTAATTGGTCGACATGCCTATCATTTGATTTTCTTTCCGCCTGGGTCCAGGTTTCTTCACACCTTATTGATGCACCATGGGGTATCCGGCCCGAATATGCCTTCGGCAATAGCCCCGCTGACCAAGGATTAAATACCTATGAAGCCAATTTGGAGATACAAAATCACGTAACTCCTAAGTAAGACGTCAGGCCAACATGCTATGATATCTGCAAAATTCTGCCCTTCAGTTCATTACAGGTACAGTACTAATCTACATACATTTTTTTATTTTTAATGTTTTTTTTTATCCTTGCAAGTACATAAAACTATGGATGTGTATTACAAACTGCTGTATTCTGGTTTCTAACCTCTGAACATTGTCCTGCTGATTGGAAAAATAATGTTAAAAAATTTGATTTTTATCATCTGCTGTTATGTGTGATGTGCTGTCCCACTGGTTAGGTGATGTTCAACAACATGTCCTATCATAATACTTTCAATAAATTACATAGTAAGATATGTATTGGGGAGTCATTTTATACAGTATTTGAATAAATAAAACTGAAATACTTGTATTCATTCATCATTTGATAAAATTACGAATTTACAGAAAAAACGCCAGTGTCCATCCACTCTCTTCGTTATGTGAGTTCAATTTGGATTCTATTTTTAGCACTGAAAACCCTTACAGTGCACACTACATTCAGTTAGCACACAGCACACTTGTTATACTGGCATTCGAGAACCATTATTTCACCAATCGGAGTTGTTTACAGTTCAGCAGGATGCTTGCTGAGGATGTCCATAAGGATGTTCCATGAAAAGGTAAGTTATGTGAAATGTGACAAAATAAGAGATTTCTTTAAACGAGTAGCAAATAGACTTAACATAAATTGTTTATCTTTAATTACAAATATATGATGACAATTAAATATAAGAATCCAGCGAGGAAACATCACTATTTACTCTGCATTCTTGAGATTATGATTTCTGAGTGACGTCAAAATCAGCCTCTCGTAACTTTTACAGAGCAGAAGTGTCAGTCCATGTTACTTTGTTGTATATTTTCATTAAACTGCTGTAATATTAAGAAACATAGCTGAAATTATTTACTGATTTACCGAATTTACTAGCCTGAAATTTGACTTAATATTGACATTTGCCAGTCTTTATGCAGTACATTCAATTTATTTTTTTTGGACCGACCTGTGTCTATCTCACATAACATTTACGGAACAGAAATGACAGTTGTAGTTATGTGATTCTTGTGTATTGTTATTGTAAGAGGATAGTACCTACATAAATTGTTTATGTACCAAAACTTTATTAAACTGAGCTGAAATAAATATTGCATTGCAAAATAAATTATTGTTTATAATCTAATAATTATGTTTGTGTATTTTATCAACACAGTATGGAAGGAACTTTCTGTGTGTGGGGGTAAATGTTACATGAATAAAATGTTTAAGGGCTGTGTTAATTTCTCTTAAAATATGAAATTTTTAAAAGACATGTATTTATATCAACCCCATAAAGAATTAAATATTATATATATCTTCTTAATTCATTTACTATGTCATGTATTGGAAGTTTCTGTGCATGAAATGATAAATCAACACAGTATAAATACAGGAATATATCAATACAGCTGTACTTGAAAGTACAAATTATTAGTAAATTATATCAAAATAGTTTCATACAACATAAATTGAGGCAAAGTATTATTAAATTACAGACCAAATATACAAAATAATGAATACATTGTAAATAAATAAAGAAATATTTCTGTTTTCAGATTACATCTGAATTTCCATTGGGGGCACTGTTTTTCAAGAAAGCCTCCAAAACAATCAAATTATGGGCCATGGAAGCTGACGAATATGAAATATTATCATCTGATGTGGTGCAGACTCTGCCTGAACAAAACCAGTCCATTGCTTGCTCCAGACTCTCCTATGAATTTAAAAAAGTCCCAAAAAAATTTTCATCCATGTTAAATGAGTTACTTTTTCTACCTTAATAAAGTTTTAATACTGTTTAATGGAACATGAAACAATGATGTGTCTTTTGTATTTTTTTGCTGATTGCAAGGGTCAATAAAATTGTTTAAAAATATTATGAAAATGTTTCACATGAGAATATTTGTAAAGTCCTAATGTAATGTTGGAAGTTGTTACATGTAGTTGCTGGATTATGAATACATGATATATGGACCCATTTTATATACATCTAAACAATATTGATATAGCTGATGCTGCTGCTTTTATTCTAGATGCAGTTGTAATTGATTAATGTTGATTATATTCCACATAGTAAAAAAATCATCGGTTGAATATCTAATTTGCCCGTCATGTTACGTGAGTTACAAGCATATGACAGCAGTGACTTGACAAGCAATATTTGAAATGAAAACTGACAGTTATCTTCAAACTGTTATTTTAGAGAAGATGGGATACTAGACCATTGATCCATAACAAAGTTGATGCTTGATTTTCACATCAATTTTGCAATGGATCAATGGTCTAGTATCACATCTTCTCTAAAATAACAGTTTGAAGATAACTGTCAGTTTTCCCTATGTGGTATATTCCCATAGGATTAGCTGTGGTATATTCCCATAGGATTAGCTGTGGTATATTCCCATAGGATTAGCTGTGGTATATTCCCATAGGATTGGCTGTGGTATATTCCCATAGGATTGGCTGTGGTATATTCCCATAGGATTAGCTGTGGTATATTCCCATAGGATTGGATGTGGTATATTCCCATAGGATTGGCTGAAGAGCATATTTTGTGTCATGTGCAAGTTATGGTACCACACAAATTGTCTGGCATCACAAAAGAAGAACATGTGTTAAAAATATCGTTCCTTGAATGCCAATGACTGAATTTGACTGCTACATGTGAATGCACAGACTGCAGAAGGTAAGCTTTTTTAAATCATTGTTTATGCACAAAGTGTTGAGATTTTCCTAACTTCCTCTAGAAGAATGGTGGGCCATCAAACTTAACTCAATTCACTTACAATAAGATGTTGCATGAGAAAGATTTCTTTATTAAAGCTAGCAGATACAAACAGAGACAGTTTGTACTATGATATCCTTTTATAGTAATATATGTCTTCGAAGCTAGTCCTTTTATGAATTAAAAGCTATTCTTTATATATTACTTTACTTTATCTATTGTTTGACATGAATATGATATTAAATGTTTATAAATGTAAAAATACAATACAAACAACAGACACGGAATTCAAATTCAAACAAACAGAATGTTTAATCAGAGATATTATAACACGTTATTATATCGCTGATCTGATTTAACTTTTTTTTATCCAATCTTCATAATAGTTAATCAGAATGTTATTTGTAGTGTCTTTCATTGTATTAAGCTTTAAGTGAGAAGCTATACTAAGCATGAAAAAATTAAAAAAATATTTGAAATGTAGCTTGCATTGACAAAAATTGTTTTTTTGCTTGCAAGATAATGACAATTTTGTAGATAATAATGTTTGGGGCATTTGTTTTTTCCTTTAAATAATTGTTTTCACTACTATATATGCTTGTGCAAATAACATAGACCCTGATCTGCCGTCGCATAATGCGCGGGCAGATCAGGATCTATGTTGTTTGTTCTACTGATTATTCCTTACAAACTGCATAGACCCAGATCTGCTGGCGCATTATGTGATGGCAGATATGGATCTATGCAGTTTGCAGTTGGTATTGGATTAAACACGAGTATAGATAGTATTTTATTGTTCCAATTTTTACTACATGTTTATAATGAAGCATGAATTTTTAAATATTTTGAAATGTCACTTGCACTGAAAACATTGTCTTAATGCTTGCAAGAGAAGTAAAATATGGTAGATAATACCATGTGGGGTGTTAACTTTATCGTTTAAAAAATTCAATTTTTTTATTTTATTATTCCTATTTTTAGTAAAAAAAAAAATTATAATAAAGTATAACTTGCAAAATTTTTTAAAATGTTGATTGCATTGAAAACATTGTCTTCATGCTGAAAAATCAGTTGCTGACCAAGGTAAACAGATCAGCATGACGGGACTTGATCAACAACAAATGGACAAACAACAATTGTGAATCAGTTAACCACGTTTTAAAGCAGATTGATGAGTGGAAATCAAAGCCTTTGGTGGACAGACAGTTCAAAGACTTAAGAAGTGCATTACTAGGGACTGGTGAATACTGACTCACTGATAGTTGCAGACAGTTTCATATTTCTAAGACAGAATGGGTGACACAAATTAATGAACAAAGACAAAGACTGTTAAAAAAATTCATAAGCTTCATTCTGAAAGACAGTAAATACATGACATCAGCAGACAGACAGTCAGAAATCATGGCACTGAGGACATATGGAAAGAAACCAGGACAAAAAAAACAGAAATAAACAAACAAACAGTCAGAAACAAAAATACTAAGAGAAAGAAAATAATCTATTATCAATTAAACATGTAAGCCACAAATCCACTATTGGGTTATGGTAACGTGTTAATTAATTGGTATATTTCAATGAATACATTTCTTGTCACATGATTATTTCTGTGATGCAGTGTATACACTTGTATATACTAGTAATATGTCCAAATCTGCCTCCCCCAACAATGACTTGTACAGTTATTCACTTTGTTACATTAATTTTAAAGTTTGTTTGCTGTAATAATTAAACATTGAGTGAAGTGATAGCTTGTACATTTTATTTATTCATCATTAAAACATGAGAAGAAGAAAAAATCAACTCACATATTTTTTATGGTAATGTGTTAATTAATTGATATATTTTAATGAACAAATTTCTTGTATATATTCATACTTTGTTCATGTGGCTGTGTGCTGAAGCCATAGAATTATCATTTCAATTGATATAAGTTGTTTCTTGCATTATTTATATAATATTTATAAACATTTATGTGTTGTATATATTTTAAATATATGCACTGATTAAATTTTGAAATACGGTAAAAAAAACATTGTCTTTGTGTATGACACCCATTTCTGTAACTATCCGGTATCCCATACGCTTCCTCCAATAGCTGACTAGTCTTTGATTTTCACTGCAAACAGGGTTTAAAAAATGGTTAACAACAGACTGTCGATATGCTTGACAGCCATCATACATCAGCCATCCAGTGGTGTACTATTTGCTGGTACATTTGTAGTATACATCCAGTCATGGACATCGATTCCTCCATGAACAGTGTATGGACAATGTAACTACTCTGAATTATTTGCAAACAATTTTTATTGTGATGTAAATACTGAAATAAATGACAAAATCATTTGACACACCATTCTTCTTACTAATTTGCTCTCCCATTCTTGCCTGTAAAATTTGCTGTTGCGTCACTTTCGCATCAGTAACGAAAGTACACATTACTCATACACAACCAATGATACACTATGGTATATACAATATAATTGTACGCGTTTCGGTGTTTTCAATGTGTTAAGCACGTTTTGGCGTTTCTATGCACCCTATTTGAGATACTGGAATGCATCTTCATATGCTTATACGTCATCACTAGAAGATGTGTCACATGCAAGAACCATCAGTAGCGTACTAACAGCTGATAAAAATTTGGGCCTCGTATTCTGGCTCTTTGAGCCATCATCGTCGCCCCGGGCGCCATTTACCATTAGGTTTTATTAGGATTATAAGCATTTAAAGCACTGGGAATGTTTAGATATAGTGCGTGCAAACTGACCTGTCCGAGGTCAGGTCGTTAAGTATATTCATTAGGAACTAAATAATCAGTAGGAAATCGGGTAATTCAGGATTTTCACATGCACAAATATAAATAGACCATATATATCTTACAAGAAGAATTCAGACTTTTTATTTTATTGATTTTTAAAAAATAATATTTGAATTACTTATGTCACGGTGTAGTATGTTGTAGTTGATTGTAGTAGATTGTGGTAAATCGTGAAACCTTTTCAAAAATGCATTTAAGGAAAGAAAACTCCCAATTTTACATAACCAATAGCTCTTTACACACTGTTTATTGGGTAAATATAATATAAAGTTAATATGATTTGCATGAGAAATAAAACAAAGCATGTGTCAATTTATATCCATTACTGTTTGATAGTGTTGAAAGTCGTTTATACTGCCCTGATTTATGAAAGGTTTCAAAATGTTTGTCAAAATATTAATTCAAAGAACAACTTTATCATTTCTTTTGTAAACATTGAAAAGTTATTTTGGTTAGAAAAAAAAATCTACGTGCGATAGCCCATATCTATTTGTTCTGATCTCGGCTAGAAATTTACGAAGAACTATCTTATGTAAATTTAAGAACTGAAAATAAACTTTTTACATTCTCTTACTATGTCTGCGAAAACAGTAAAAACTACTAAAATATATCATATGTGTGTTTCATTGTTTTGTTGCACATGGTCCGAATCAGCCTGGCATTTGGTCCGAATCAGCCCGTAATTTGGTCCAAATCAGCCATGGTCCGAATCAGCTAGCATTCGGGTAGGGAACATAAAGGCGAGTTTTAGAATCCACATAGAAAAACCTTGCAAATGTGAAGTACATGGTAAAATGTTTAGTAAGGTAGGGAACCTGAAGGCACATTTTAGAATCTACAGTGGAGAAAAACCTTACAAATGTCAAGTATGTGGTACAATGTTTTTTCGAACTAGGACCTGAACACACTTTTGAATATACGGTGTAGATAAACTATTAAAGTGTGAAGTATGTGGTAAAATGTTTAGTCACACAGACTGAACATACTCTAGTATACACAGTGGACAAAAAAAACTTACAAATGTGAAGTATTTGGTAAAATATTTAGTCAGGTTGGGTACCTGAAGGTACAATTAAGGTTTAACTTCACATCTTGTTCATTACAACATATATTTTGGTCGTATGACTTAGCATGAGCACAGGAGAAACTATACATTGTAATTAATCCTGACTGATAAGAGTATCTAGATTACATTATTGTAATTACAAATAGGTATAAATAGTTAATCAACTGCCACTATAACAAGCAATTATCCTTTTTTTTTTTTTTTTTTTTTTTAGATTTTTTTAGTTTTCAAAACTTCACCAAAAATAGAGAAAGACCAAAAGATTCACATTTAGCTTTGAATTAACCGCTTAACATGTCGGTGCTCAAAGAAATTTTTTCAGACACAGGCCCAGGGCTGGTGACAAAAAAAAATCACAATGCCAGACTCAGATTCCACAATACCCCTGATTCTAGTTCCATCTGCCCAAAGTGTCCTATTTTTTTTTTTTTTTTTTTTTTTACTATTACCGGTATTTGTCACACAATGTTGTAATTGCTGTACTTTAAATATGAAAAAGAAATAAACAAAATCATATTAAATTGACTTGTGTTTTGTTCGGATCTCAAACTATTTCACGTAAAGCAATGTTTTCCTCTAGATCGTGATGTCAACCATTGTCCAATTGCTCTATCAATATTCTCCTTACTCATTGGATTAGCAGTGTTGATGTTCATTAGCATCTGAAGCATGTCTTGCTTTATACAGTTTTTCTTGACACGTTTGATGTTGTTCATAGGTACCGTTTAATGTTTAACCAGTGTTGCATTACACTAGTGTAAGTGTGAGCAAGGGACAGCTCAATTATTATTCATTAAACTTTAACTTGAAACATCTTGAACAACGCTATAGCAATTAAAGAAGACAAAAAAATCGAAATACTTACTCAAGTGTTTCTGCCAAAATAAGTATTTGGTCGGTCTTTCCTTTTTATATCACCTCTGCCAAAGGACTGTCGATATTAAATCAGAGACTTAAAAGCCATCATGGACCACCTTTGATGCCTTTATTATTTATAACACCTCATAGAACATACCGCATTTGGCCTAAACTATCCAGATTATAACAATAATGTAATCAATTAACAGCTTGTTGTGTATACATATTAGCCTTAATCTGATTACTCATCTGCATATCATTGCACTGGTTGCAACGACTGCTGGAACATTTCTTGTCTGGCTGGTTTCTATAATGCGTGGATAGAACGCGTTAATTTTTTTTCTTTTTCTTTTTTCAATTAAAAAAAATCCTAATTTTCAAAAGCAGTGGATTTCAAGTATAAAATGGCATGTGCGGTAGACGGCCTCAAAAATGGTATTTTTGTCCTACTGCCGGTAGAATAATATGTACGTTAAAGCCAAGAGAGCACTAATTATAGGTAACCCAGCAATCTGGTCCCCATTCATAGGTCATGTGCTTCATTTGTACATACAGTTTACAGCTTTCGATAGTATGGTAAGTAGGCGATCTTCGTAAGGATAAGGGGCCTACATGCGCATAAATATTAATAATTTACTAGACTTTCAGCAACTTGAAAATAAAATTCCGTATTTCGTCATTGCGATCGAAATATTCTCAGGCAAATTAGATTTTGTTTCGACAAGCCCAATGGGCACTTCACTTAGAATACAGGAGTGGCCAGATCTGAAATTAGAGGGACCCGGCCGTCGGACTCTCAGATTTCTTTCGCACTGCATCTAGTTGTAAAGTTGAGGTTACTCATCCATAACATAAGTAACCCTTATGGTTTGAATAGACGAACATTATGGTGAGAAAACACCTGTGCATGTACTCCGATGCACATTTATGGGGGTTATTTCAAAACAGTTTTTAAATGTTTTTGACTTTGTCATATTCTAGTGAAGTTTTAAAAACTAAAAAAAGGTGAAATCGCTTGTTTAAGTGGGAATTGATTAATTATTTTTGCCAATTTGTAATGACAGTACTGTAATCTAGGCACTCCTGTCAGTTAAAATTAGCTGCAATGTACAGTTTCTTCTTTGCTTATTGGAAGTTGCATGGAGAAAAAAATTACAGATGTGAACTGTGCGTATACTGTTTAGTCCGATAGGGAAGCTGCAGGTGCATTTAAGAATCCGCAGAATAGAAAAACCCTTATAAATGTGAAGTATGTGGTAAAGATTTTACTTAAAGTGAATCACTGAAACAATATTCAAGGAACAAGATGGAAAAGAAACCCCATAACAATGTGAAGTATATGGAAGAAGGTTTAGTCAACCACAGAACCTGACATAATATTTAAAAATACATAGACTAGTGGAGAAAAAACTTATAAATGTGTAGAATGAGGCCGAGAGTTCATTGCAGTCATAACTCTTTTGAGCCCTTTAAAGATTTGAGGTGATGAAAAATCTTACAAATGAGAAGGATGTTATAAAGAACCTAGATGGGTCATTTGACCCCAATCTAGTTTGAACCCCAAATAATTTCAACCATTAGTAATATTTCCCTAGTGTATTTGCTCCCAAATAATATACTAAAGATTTTAATTTTAGTTCAAATAATAAATTAAAAGACACCGCAGTTTTACCAGTGATAGCATCCCGCATCTAATTTTTGACCCAGCATGAAGTGAAAAACCTAGTTCTAATGTATAACATGCATGTGATATCCTGCATTTAAAACTCTTGATGGTTTCGCTCCGTTTTTGACATGAAACAACATTCCGCCATTTGGGTGAATGCACTGATGGTCATTTATTACATGAAGTGTGATCGGTTTACAATAAAATAGTGCTTGACCGCTTGTCTGTTCTTAATACTTGTATGTGGCTGTGATGGTTCGCTTGTCTCTCTCAATGCAGCAGTTTCTTACGCGGCCCATGTTGATATTTTGTCTGACTATATTCATTCAACTTCAAGATAAAACACAAGATGCTATGTGAAAGTTCAGGTTAAAAATTTTAGCTTACTTCGAGTAGCATGACACCTCTAAACTATATCAGTGTCTAAGCTAAAATCTACCCAGACAATGCATCATCCTAATTATGTTGGGTATATCAAAGCTTTAGTCAGTGAAGATCACCTTTGAAAACACCACGCTAAGTCAATGAAACATTGATCACTGTATGGTCACAAAGATATCAAATACTGTAATTTAAGATGCAAATCTAGCGACACTGCATTGTACTTACGCTTAGCGCATCAAAGCTTTTTGCTGGTGTAGATTAGCTTGAAACGCCATGCTGACTCGCTGAAGCATTTAACGGTATGGTCACAGAGATGTATTAAACACTGTAATTGAAATAAGAAGTAAAACAAAGAACCAAGTTTGTTTTCCAAAGAAAGTAAATAAAGTATTCATTTACCTAGACATTGCTTTGTTTTAATGCTTAATGCATCAAAGCATTTGTCGGCGCTGATTACCTCAAAACACCATGCTGAGTTCATGAAGGATTGACACTATAGTCACAAAGAAGTATCAACTACTATGATTGAAGATGAGAAATAAATGTAAATAAGTCGCTAATTTGATACAATAACTTTTTCTTTAGTTTCATGATATGTATCAATGTGACCGCAATGTGATGTTTTCACGTCCTAAAAGTATTCATGAGAGGAGATGAATAAGTCACCAGTCTCTTTTGTTTATTTCCGGTTGAATCACAGAACAAAATCTTTGCAACGATGTGAAATGAAATTGGTTTATTTACACAAGCTGTCAAAGAACAGGACTATCAACGTTTGTAAGCATTATTTATTTCTTCAGTAAGGCTAGTAACAATGTAGCTACAGTACAACGAATTCTGTATTTCACAAGGATGTGCCATGTGATGGCAACATTAATGCCATGATCTTCTCATCAGATCGTTTATGTTCTATCGTAAAATGCACACCCTGTCTTGAATATAAAAAAATAGGTATTAAAAGTGCAAGTTTTACGTACGAAAATATGGCAATTATTCATGTTACTGTTGTGGTGGGCAAAGGGGCATGCATAAATGAATATTTACAGCATTAGTTGCAAACCTTCACTTGCTGTTCATGCTCTGCAGGGGTGGACATATCACTAATATGTGGTGTAGTCCGATGGACTACCGAAAGATAAACTATGGTAGCCGACAAGAAATTTTGGTAGCCCACATTTATCTATGGATACACATTTCCATTTAATGCGCCATTAAAACATGTAGACAGGTAAAATTGTAAGGTGATAAAAGGTTCAGGAAAACAAACAGACAAACATTGCAACTACATAAAATGGTTTATGTAATTATGTTTTCTTACATTTTTTAATTATTTGTCACTCAGATATCTGTAATTTAAACTTAACAAACAAACAAGTGAAATGCCCTTGGCTTCAAGAAAGTACACGTTTGAAATATCAGAGATCCGTTTTTATTTTTTGCAAAATAAATAAAAAAAATGAGCAATGTAAATGAAATGAAAATTAAATGTAATGCCTGGATAAAAAGGCCTAAACAGGTCTTTATACTTACTGCTATACTGTGCTATTCAGCAACTCCCTTGGCAGTTTGTATCCCCCCCCCCCTTCCAATATTAAAATGAAAAACCTGAAGGATATTTTTAAAAATGCACAAACTTGGTCATTTCATTCATTAAATCATGCTTTCAAACCCGATTGTCGCCAGGGAGGCAATACTATTGTTATCTTTGCATTTCAAACCGAATGGGAGTTTCTATGCTAACAGTGCATTAATAGTTACATGGGCAAGTCTATTTTTATGAATTTTGTACAATACATTTACAGTTCTTTAATCTACTTACTGTGCATGTTTTCAAATTCCAGGGCATATTATTTCAATTTCTAGTTCTTCAATTTGTTTGAAAATATTAGAAATAGAAATTAAAAATGCTGAATGCAGACGACACAATGTTTACCTTCTATGTATGTGTTATGCAAAGACCCCACCCCTTTGCAGAAAATGGACTTTTCCAGGAACTGGAAAATAACTGAGCATGGTTGTCGTTTACATTGGGAACTTCCGTTTGGTCTCAAATGCGAATGAGATGACATTGTTATGGCCATTGCTGATAATCAGGTTAGAAATTGGTAATTAATTAATGAAATAACTAAGTTTTGTGATTTTTTTTTAATATCCTTTAGGCTTTCCGTTTGTAAAATTGGAAGTGGGGTACAAACTGCAGTGGAGAGGGGGATGCCTAATAATTTTTTTTTTAAAAAAAACACATTACATGCGGCTGGTAGTACTGTGGGATTTATAACCTGACAGTCAAGTAGTCCAAAAACAAAATTTGGTAATCCCAGGCACACGGACTATTGATTTGTCCACCCCTGCTGTGATATAAATTAGCCATAATGCATGGCCATAGTCTGCTATGGCAAGCTTTCTAGTTATTGATCAGCCAGATACCATAACATTGGTATAGCAAGCGGTCTCATCAATGATGAGCCTGAAAGTCTGGCAATGTTAGCAAGAATCCCTGTCAGAATGCTATTTTATTACACTAATATGTCAATTAGTAAACCCACCACCCAAAAAACCCCACGAGATGCATGAGGCTTAAGTTTAAATATCAGTTTATTACATTTTTTCATTGATTTTCAGTTTATTACATTTTTTCATTGATTTTCAGTTTATTAATTTTTTTATTGATTTAGTTTGTTACAACAATGTATTGTTGCGATCTTCTGGTTAGTGGCAGTTGTCCAATCTGAGACCTTCATTCGCAGTTTGTTGAAAAAAAATAAAGGGACAAAAATCAAAACAATGGAAGAAACAACACCATGTTACTTTATATACCTTGCATGGTTCAGTTTCATACACAGCTGGCATAATGTACCAGTAGTTCCAAACCAATGTAACAATAAGCAGGAACTTAAAAACTTGTTTAAAATTATCAGAAGCAACATACAGCAAAATTTTATAAATGTATGTAGATACAACTCAATAATCTTTTTTTTCTCAAAGAAAAACATTTAACTGTGCATAAATTACATCAAATTAAATAGAGACAATAATTGTATGTACAACTCTCTCATATTATAATGTACACTGAAATATAACTGACAGCAAAGTGAACTAGAGGAACTTTGATGACACTTCATCTCGAGTCTTCTGTGCTTTTACAGTATTGTTGCCTAGTTATTAGAAACCACATCATGTTAAAACTCAGCTGTAGAAACTACATTTTGCTAGAACTCCACATCCCTTCCATGAACCACTCATCCTTGACCTAGGGGAAATAACTCAAAATTTATCACATACATTGTATATTTTCCTCCGATAATTGCTGTATACTTCCAATCACTATTATATACATTCATTTGGATATATTTTTTAATAGACAATATCCATATAATGTAACATTCAGTACATTTGACTTTTTTACTCATCCTAGGGGCACAAGAAGTGTGGTTAAAACAGTTTAATAATAATAAGAAGAATAAGAATAATAATAATCTTTATTTAACGAGTATAATACATTTGGTCATAAAAGACCCATCTGCCATGTGGTCCTCAATTTTCGTAACGGGTCATGTTAGAAATAAAAAAAATAAAATAAAAAACGGACACGTACTCACACAGATTTAAAATGGATTAATATATGTAACTATAGTGGTCAGCACGTACATATATGAACAAGACACAGGTATACACATTTCAGCATGTTAGAAGTCGTATATACATAGATAGAATTAAACATGCACAGATTATCTGTGGATACAATGATACAATTCTGTATTGGGAGGCTGTAATATATCATTCCAGCTGGTTAAGAAAGAATTTCTTTAATAAGGTTTTAAACGAAACAATGGAATTTGAATTACGTATCCTCAAGGGTAAGGTATTCCAAAAGGTAATTGCTGATACAGTAAAAGAGCTTTTGAAATGGTTGGTTCAGACCACGGAATCTGGAGTTCGTTGTTAGTTGTTGATCGGAGATTACGCTCAGTATTTGATGATCTTAGTTCAGTTAAGTTAGAGATATAATCTGGAGAAAGATCGTTTAGAGACTTATATGTCATGATTCCTTTAAAAAAAAGAATACGTTTTTGATTAGGTAGCCATAGTAGACGTGAAAACAAAACACTCGACGGAGTCGTAATAGGAAGTTTCAGAATTATTCACGCGGCCCTTTTCTGGAGTTTGACAATTTTGAATAGATTATAATTGGATGTGTTTCCCCATATGGTACAGCAGTATGGGCAACACATCCAATTATAATCTATAATGTTAGTGACTAGGCGGTTTCGAAGATCAAATTATAGACAGATGACCTTACAGAGTGAGCAAGCTTAAAAAAACAAAAACAAAACAGAGATACTTGGATAATAATTTTAAGTATATGAATAAAGATAGACTCGTTCTTTCAATAAAGAGGTTACATTTAGTAAGATTAGGCTCAGCACGCTGTTGTAGCATGAACCTATTAATGCACCAAAATAATTTTCTAGAACATGCTTTTTATTTAAACTTTAGGTATAATGCTGTTGTTTGCAGTGTTTATTATATTCCTGATTTTGCAATGTGTATATCCAAACTTTAGAATGCATGATCATAATTGGTATGATGATTCACAAAGAGGAGTATAGATGAGAACAAACGTTTTGGATCGTGGATGCAGCCCTGGAGAGTAGTGTGTGTGTGTTTTTTTTTTTTTTTTTTTTTTTTTTTTGGGGGGGGGGTGTTAAAGGTTGCACTTTGAAATGTATGGACTCGTCTTGTAACATTAACTCTATCTAAAGCAAGTATTTTTTAATTTTTCAGACAAATCTGACAGTACTAGGATTGAGGAACCCTGAGCTCACTGTCTTACGAAACATTTTCACAGTCAGAGAGAGAGAGAGAGAGCATAGATTTTTCTAAAATAAAATGTATGACTTCTCAATAAAATACAATATTAGTATTTTAAGGAATAACAAATTGATACGGGAAAAAATGGCAATCTGTTATGAAATAAAGAGAAGAGAGAAAGCACTTCTAATTTTCAAATTTGTTTTTTTTTTATATAAATCTTTTATTCTTTCAAAAAGCATTCAATTTCTTTCCATTTGCCAGCATGAATAGTAGAAAATTTTCAAATATTTTCATAAACAGACTTATTAATCTTTTAGAGCGAACACAAATATCTCTTAAAACTATGAAAGTCATGCAAAGGTCCATTGAATCTACTCCTGTGAATGAAATATTTCAGGCACAATATCAGCAGAGTACCCAACACCTCGTTTGAACAATTTTCATAAACTCCAGGTATCATATTCTTTTCTGAAGTAGCATAACCTTGTAAACCTGCTTCATCTATCCATAATTCAAAATCTCCAATCAATATTCCAATGAATACACATTGAAAAAATAAATTTGATATAGTTTCCTTGTGCAGTCTACAAAAATAACACAAATTGTAAGCGCTTAACTTCATTTTATACAATAAAAGGATATAATGTTAACCCTTTACTGCATAATGACGCCTTTTGACGCTAACCCCTTTACTGTATAATGATTCCTTCTGCCCCTTTCATGACAAATCCGATTAAGATACCCAGAACTACCAAAATTAAGTCTTTGTACCCATAACTATCAGTTATATGGCCGAGAGAATGAATCTAGAAATTAAATATGAAGCAAGTCATTAGTTTATTTGCAGGATTAAAGCAACTGCGCAGTTCAATCTACACGCGTCCGTTGTATGTAATTGTATCCGCCATTTGTAAACATGTGCTCTGCATCTCGCAGTTGCGACGTGAAGTCATTTGAAATTTTGAATATTACAGTTGAAAGATTTTTAATAATATACACTGGAATATGGCATTCTTTGAACTAGTCCAGTTTATTATTATCAAGGTTTCACCAAAAAGGAGGAGTATTAAAGCAAATTTCAAACTTTGGAACGAGGCTGTACGCTAAAATTAAGTTATTGCTACATGTTCACTTCTTAAGTTCATATCCGTCATTTCAGAAAAAAGATATGCCCAAGAATCACCAATTTCCCAAAAATATGGATTTTCGATATTTAAAAGAGCTACCCGCTAATTGTAATACTAATCAGCACGAAAATATACAAATGAAGTCCTCGAATATTCGTCTATTTTTAGAAATAAAAAAAAACATTAGTCACATGGCACGGCAAATTCAGTTCAACTCCACTAATCGATAGTGCATGTTTATCGCGATAAAATTTAGGATGTTCCATTAGAGAAACGTGTTTCAATACTTTAAATCATTAATTAATGTCACATATCATTTTGAAATCAGTATAGCTCATAATTTGTTGAATTTCACAAGAAAGTTGATGCACGATAGCGAGTTCTTTAATGAGTGAATCGAGCACTTTACATTTCGAAAACCAATTAAAATCGTTAAATGTATTAAATATTGCACATCAATACTGATTTCATTCTCGATTGCCACTCCCACACCTCGGATTTTCAAAGATCTGTTCGAACCTTTGTTTTTAATCAGTAGCAATTTCATTACTGCTCACAAGAGCACATTTCAAGTTGCTTCTGCATTGATAAAGAGAGACTAGGATGGTGGGTTTTACGATTTTGAAACTTCGACAACCTTTTTCGGCATAGAAAATTCACAGAAGTACAAACTAAGCTAATTTCATACTTTTTCATTAATAAGGGATACAGAGAATACAGAGTATTACAATTAGCGAGTAACTGTCTTTTAAATATCGAAAATTAATTCATATTGATCTCTGAATAACTTACTCAACAACAATAATGATCTTAGTATATGGCTATAAAACTATAGTGAGGTATATACGACACATTATCATTTAAGGTTCAGTTTCATGATTTTGCTTAACAGTAAATGTGTCTGGTTTTAGAGTTACAGAATACAGTACATAAAATATAATAAAATATATAATACAGAGTATAATACATACAAGTAATTTTAAACAATCCAATTAGGAAAGCTTGAGAACTGAAAAAGACAATAGACTTATCTGTGCAACCAAGAGATATCATTTCAGCAACAGGCAAAACATAATATGGTCAGTGAATCGAAATTTTAGTGAAAGTGGACAAAATTAAAGTAGTGATTTTCCATCTGTCACAGATACTATAGGACACATACTGACAAGGTAACTTTTGAAATAGTTTGAGGCAAATAAAATAATTTATCAACTCATTATTTGGCTTCCTTTTATAAAGTTATTGTTGGTGATTATTTCAAGATACATGTATCATTATTATGTCCTATTTATTCAAGCTTTACTTCACAGAAGTTCCAATAATTTTTTACCTATACAAGCCTATCGACTGTGAAGTATAATTCTTTTGTACAATATTTAAGATTGAATTAAATAATTGTTTAAAGACATCAATTATGTGCTTTTTTGACATTCTTTTCAATAATGTGATAAGTTAAAAAAAATAGTGTACAGTTACAAACTGAATGCATTTCATATGGCTATTATATTAGTCATTTTTATTCCACACATTTTGACTGTCATGATTTCAGAGACATACATTCCCGCTATCACTGACTGTCTCCAATTAAGATATTCTTCCTCTTAATGTTAATTTTGATTGAAAATTATTTAATAATGTTTATTCCATTTGCAAGTAATAATGATATTAATCCTATTTATTATTTTCCCATTATAAAATGTTTAATGATTCCAAATAAGCAATACATCTAGATTAATCATATGATAACTACATGTCTTAATTTTGTTCTTAATCCACAAAATGACATGATAAAATGAAATATCATTACTTCTGAGTAGTGTGATTCAGACATTGATCTTTGGGAATATTTCATGGTTCATAAAGACATTTTCAAAACTAAATTTGTATACAGCAGTTCATATTTTTCTTTATTAATACTTCAAGATCTGACATCTTTGGCACTCAGTACTCAAATGAGATATATAGAAAGGGATGCTCCTACCATATTTGCCTATAATGCCCTCCCCTCTGCCCTTTCTAGCATCCATCCCACATTGTCCAGATCACAAAACAAACCTACTTAAAAATGTGCTATCTTCAAAAAATTTCATATATTATTATGTTTTATTTAATATAGAATACTTCAATGAATGGTACCTTCTTGGTTCTTTATTTTCAAAAGAACATTCTAAATATTGTGTCCAAAAATGTGTTCATGGATTGAGAACTACTTATACCAGTATGCCCTTTTTGTTATGTAAAAAACATTACACCTTTGCCCAAAAATGTGCCACTTTTGTAAAAGGTGCCCCTCTTGCATACCCTCTGAAATTTGATTTTCATATATTTTATTTTTATATGACTTGAGTTCAGTTTTAAGTAAGCCAGCTTTAAGGAGATTATTTCCATTGACCATGCCATTATATATATATATATATATATATATATATATATATATATATATATATATATACATATATATATATATATATATATATATATATATATTGAATCTTCTATCCGATCTTGAAATGGAATATTTATTTCAGCAACTTACACAAGTCAAGTTATTTCTATCTTTTGACAACTGTATTTTTTTAAAATCCCAAAGTCAAAAGAGTACATGATTAATTTATTTTCTGATTATGTTCTCTGACACACGATTATTAAAACCATGTGCTTCTAAACAAACTACAGATAACCGTATCTTAGGATATAAGAGCTTGTTTCATCATAAGTGGTCATCGTGATATATTCCTTGTGTCTGGATCAAAATAATGCAGTACCTAAGTACATGCATATGTATATATGTGAATAAATACACATGAGATTGATTATACTACTTTTATCTTCATGGTTTTTATAAATTATTTGTCATTCTTCAGCTTTCTTCCAACTTATTTTGAACTTGAACACAGGCATTCATATTTTGAAGATATGGTATAAAATCAGCTTTAATATCAATATTATTGCTGCATTTTGTTTACTTGTTACCATAGTAGCAAAGCTATTTGGTATAAATTTCAAACAAATTCAATGTTAGACCAAAATACTTTTTTATATTTGAAATGTTTAAGACCATGTGAGTAGTTTAAAAAAAACATATAAGCACAGAATATACATCCAAAACTTTATTGACTTTAAGTGTTAAATCTTAACACTTCACTGTTGCGCCTATATTTTGTGTAACTTGGACAATCCAAGCCAAATAAACAGAAAATCTCGCTTTTCTCAATCAAAATTGAAAACATGACTGATTTGGCAAGAAAATAGTACGCATAATGTAAATGAATACTGAAAAATATGTACTTTTGTCATGATTTTTACAAATTCTAGGCTAACGATTTCATCTCCTGTATGCTGAAATAAAGTATACCCAATACCCATCCAGTGTCCACAACAAATTTCCAACTATAAAGAAAAGTATTATTGCACAAGAAGTAAGCTAGAAATTGATCCCAAATTATGGAATTAATGGATAAATCCTGTGCAAATCAGACAGTTCAACCTCCAGACTGATGCGCAGTAAAGGGTTAAACATCCATGCAGTATTTTAAATTGGAAATCCTTTAAATTATTATCTACTGCAGATTCTCTGTAATTATGATAAATATATGGCCAATCATTTTGGTTCGATGCTATATTGTTCACTGTATCTAATATTCACCTTGGAATTCACTTGCAATTTCTGTCGTGTAAAATTGCATATACAATATTTTCTTTCGTTTTCAATACTTCAAACTTTCTACTACCATTGCATTTTGATATAGCTTTCATATTTTCCCCATTTTGTGTATTTTTAATGAAAATATCATTATTCTTTGAAATAGATTGCTGAGCTATAGCATTATATGTAATAAAATTGTCTTTTTCGCACACATGTTAACCCCCCCCCCCAGTTACGACTAGGGGTTATGTAACAAAAGAAAAGACTCAAACAAGTTTTCAAGATTTAAAATACAAATCTTTAATTTCCCTTTCCTCCCTTCTTTCTTGCATCTGCAACTGTTCCCATTGAAGTTTGAACTTTTCAATCTCTATGGTATTTGCTATCTGTAATTTCTTTCCCAAACTAGACGGAGATTTCTTCTTTACACTTGAAACCCCCTCTTCAAAAATACCTGTTTGTTCCAAATAGTGTATCAAGATACTTTTAATATCTTGTTTTAACACTGAAGCCTTCGCTTCAGTCAGACTATAATGTTTAGCAATTTGAAGTAATTCGTCCTTCTTTAAGGACTCAAAATTTCTCCTGGGTAGGATCAGCTACGAAACTCTCTACTCTGGATGTCATTATGAAAGCCTGTTCGTTTCTCTTTATTTCTTACTCTGGAAATCTAAAAGACCACTAAAATTTCAAAGAATGAAATTCAAATCCCAAAAAGAAAACTTTCCGAAGTATCAAAATCTCTGAAATATTAAAACCTCGAAAATATTTAATTAAATCTAAATCACAAAATATTCAAATTCGGATCCCGAAATTATTCAAATTTCTAATCTCGAAACGAGCCCCCAACTTCTTCTGTTACGACTAGTGGTTATGTAACAAAAGAAAAGACTCAAACAAGTTTTTAAGATTTAAAATACAAATCTTTAATTTCTTAAAATATTAAAATATTTCAATAAAACAATTAAAGTGAAAGAATTAAAAATAACTTACAGTATAGAATATCCTTAAAAGTCCTCAATTGTTTTAGAGTTCACTGTTCCGGAAGTTAATCCAAATATTCCGAATGTAGTATTCCGAATGAAATAGCCTTCACTGTGCTAATATGTTGATAAATTTAAGTATATCCAAATAATCCTTGCGAATCTATAATTTCACAAGTTTTAGAAATGTTTCTGATAATTCCACGCAGCTGTTTTTATAATTCAGATTAAGACAGTACTGAATCCTAAATGTACTGTACTAATAATAAATGAATCTCCAAATAAATATATCCCACACACAAACTGAACCAATTTCGGAATGACCTCTATCTACAAATGTAATTGTAAAGACTATGTAATCACAGGATTATTTCATATATATATATATATATATATATATATATATATATATATATATATATATATATATATATATATATATATATATATATATATACATAACATTAATTCGCAGAATGAAAAGGAAAACCCATTCGACGTCTTCAATAAACAGGGTATTTCAAAATAATGCAACCCTCTCCGAACCAATCAGGAATTAGGTTATGCGTGATTCTCCTAAGGTGCTTAAGAACCAGTATTTTAAACAGTGAACACTGTATTGATTCATTCTTAGAATGTGACCTTATAATGTTTACTCCTAAAAGTACAGGAACTAGGTCGAAAGTTCATTACTATCTTTCGCGCGAAAAATATGTCACATGACTGAAGCTACAAGCAAACGGATTATTGACCGAGGCTACCGTATGTATACTCATAAGACGACAGCTGTTTAGACTAAGAACAGAGATCATAAACTAATAAACTATACCATTATTAAAAGAAAAAGATATATTATTCCGTAACACCCCCCAAGAAAAAAACAAACAAACAATTAAATATGTTATTATTGCTGAAAGGTCTAGCAAATACCAAATACCAGGTTTAAAAGATCTTTCAAACATAATGATTTTCCATTTTCAAAAATATTTCTGATCCAAATAAATTCACTTGTTTGATGTGCTCTGACTTCAGACCATAACTGTAGGAGATCAAAATAAAAACTTGGAAAGTCTAAATCTGGCAGAGACAACATTTCATAATTACAAAACAATAAAAGATTTGGACCATCATATCGAACAAAAAAAAAGAAACGAATTTTGCAAGAGTTTTCCAAGGATGAGAAACCGATGTATCAACATATATTTTGGTTCATTTTAGTTTCAAAGCTTGAATAACAATATTTAAGTCATGACAATTTTGAGCCCCAGTTGCAACATATTTCACCAGTAAAGTATTTTTTTCACTTTTGTTTTTTTTTTCCCTTCCAGAAAAGGTCTACAAATAAACGGTCAACCTTGCTTTATAACTTCCCCTGATACTATGATAAGGAATGTAAATTTAGACAATAGCAATGACTTTAGTATCAAATCTTTCCCAGTAAACGAAAAATTTCTTGCTTTCCAAACTAATATATTATCCTTAATGGATTGTAGCTTTTCACAAAAACGTTTAGTTTCATCTCTATTTGTGTGAAAATCCAAAAGGATTTGAATATTTGTTTCTCAAAAACAAAAACCGCATTGATTAAGTTTTTTCTTTATTTACTTTTAGACCAGAACAAATTTCGAATTGTGACAAAATATCAAAATATTCTTGTATTGATTCAGTATTTTGCAGGATGCGAATTTGCATTATCAGCAAACTGGGCTAATTGTATATGTCCTTTCTAACTAAATACCCTTTACCGAATTTGAACGTCTAACCGTATTGGCGAATGTTTTTATAACAATAATAAATAAATATGGCGATAATGGGCATCCTTGTTTTACCCCACTTTCTGTTGAAAAAGAGCTAGATGAGAAGCCATTATTCACAACACATGCTTATATACCCTTATAAAATATATCTGCCCATATTTTAAACTATTTTCCAAAATTAAAATTTTCACGACTGTTGAAATCTCCAGTTTATCGAATCAAAACCTTTTTTGAAATCCATACTAAGCAATATACCAAGAAGATTCATACTTTTCGTTACGTCCATAATGTCTAAAATGGTCCTAATATTATCACCAATATATCTACCTTTTACAAAGCCAGTTTTATATGTATAATATGTGGCAGAATATCTTTCAATCGAAGAACTAGAGCTTTTGAAAGAATTTTATAATTGTCATTTAACAGTGATATTAAGCGTTGTTTTTTTTTTTTTTTTTTTTTTTTTTTTTTTTTTTTTTTTTTTTGCAATTGTTAATCTTTATCGTTATTCTCATTCAAGGCCAAAATAAACGGTAGAATTAAACCGTGAGATCATCTTTGCCAAAGGACGTATTAGATTTAAATATTTTTAAAGCTTTATAACACTCATCTACAGTTAGATCTCCATTACAGAAATGTTTTTGGTCTTTGCTTAAAATAGACAAATCATTTCTCAAAAACATATCGAAATAAGTATCACTTGCCTGAGCTCTCCTATATAAATTGGCATAATATTTTCTCTGTTCTTTGCCAATGGACTTTTGGTCAGTTATTTGTGGACAATCATTGATTATCTTATTAACATTTTATCTTGTATAATTACGTTTCTCAAGCTTAAAAGAAATATTTACTACTTTTCTCCCTTTGTTTACGCCATCTTACTTTTGAGCTCACAATAACCCTTTCTATTCTTTCTAAATATATAGTTTGTAACTCTGACTTGACTTTCTTATATTCTTCAACATCTTCATTGTTTAAAGTTTCTCAAACTTGTGTAATTTCTGTAGTAATTTTTTCTCATAGCATCTTTCTATTTTTTTAGCTTTATTTATTCAACAAAAAATAGAAAACGTGCGTATTTTATGTTTCATATATCCCCATTTTATTACTGAATAGTCTATTTGTTATAATTTCCACTCCTGCAATTTTTCCTCTAGCTGACTAATATAACTATCATCTGACAAAAGTCATCATTTAACTTACAGTATCCCTTATCTCATTCGTTGGAATCTAATCTATGACACTCGTGTAAAATAATATAATGATCTGATGTAACTGAGGCAATAAACTGTTTCTTTAACAAAATCTATAAGGGCTAAAGAAATAAGCAATGATTCTAAGCGACATTGTATTAATGGCGATTTTGTCTCCGTCTAATTTTTT
Source organism: Margaritifera margaritifera (assembly GCA_029931535.1). Lineage (NCBI taxonomy): Eukaryota > Metazoa > Mollusca > Bivalvia > Unionida > Margaritiferidae > Margaritifera > Margaritifera margaritifera. Next base: position 248,821 of record JAQPZY010000942.1, read on the forward strand.
TAAAATTTTAACTGTTGGATATTTTAGTCTCCAAAATATCATATATTTTTTTAAAATCCATCAATTCGTACATGTTGGAAAGAACAGTAGTAGTAGGGTGGGGGTAAATAGGGACAAAAAGGGCACTTGGGGGACGTACGAGAGTTTAACATGGAGGGGGCACTTGGGGGACGTACGAGAGTTTAACATGGAGGGGGCACTTGGGGGACGTACGGGATTTTAACATGGCGGGGACACTTGAGACCCAAACGGGAGTTTAACATGGCGGGGGGGTCTCTATAAGGACAACGGGAGGGAGGGAGGGAAATAGAATTAATCTTTCTTGAAAAAGGGTGGTCCTGAGGAGGACCGTTGGAGGAATATTTTTATTTCCTCCAACATTTAGTAAAAAAGTTTAGGAAGGTGGTGGATCTTTTTTTCTTGGTTGGTAGTGTTGGTGGTAGCCAGTCAGGATGTTTCATCCGCCTGAATTTATCTTGGATTTTCATCCAATTTAAATTCAGGCGTTCAAACTCCATTTCTTTCCTGGCCTGTTCTTTCTTGGAGCGTTCAAGAGCCCACAAGATTTTAATTTGAGCTACTTCCTTTTCTAAAACTTTCTTTAACAATTCCTTCACCATGTGAAGGTTCACCTCTTCTCGCCTGGCGTTACTGGCGGGTGGATACAACCATTCATCTTGTTGAACAAGGTGAAGGAAGTTCTCCACTTCATGCAATAAATCCAGACTTCTCTTGATGAACCCCACACGGCAAGGGGTTGAGGAAGTTTTTACTCTTTCCTCCACCAAAACATCATTCACCAACCTCCTCGCTGAAATAAGAGCCGCTAGTTGGCTGGTGACAAATGGTTTGGTGGTAGGATATCTCCACCAATACTCCAACCTTTCCATCAACGACTCAACATCCACCATCCTATCCCAAGCTTCCTGCAACAATTCTACTGTATTCATTCTTCAGTGTGAAGTGTGAATGGCGCAACTGTGGAAGGCACCGCTTTATATGCGAGAAGCGCGGACGTGATGGAAAACATTCCCCTTTTTTTTTCGAAAAAAACCCACACACCACACATAACATACATGGTGAGAAGGGTTTTTTTGTATGAAAAGGGGTAGACTATAACAAAAAAAACATGACAAACATATAAAAAAACACACACTTATATAGGCAATATTGATAAATAATTAATCTTTTCTTGAAAAATGGCTGGTCCTAAAAAGGACCTTTTTTTGTTATTGTTGTTGTTGTTGTTGTTTTGTTTTTTTAACAACAGGAGCATCTCCTAGAAGGTTTTCTTTTTCTTCTTGAACTTCTTCGGACTTCGGGTCCATACAGCAAAACCCTCTTTAGACAACCTTGTCTCTCCACATAAGTTTGTCTATACCATGTAGCTGTGTCTGTAATTTTGGTTTTAGTCCATGATGCTTTTACATACATCAGGAATGCTGGATTAAACAGCATTCCTGAAACAATGTTGGAGGATTCTACACTAACCCACATGATTTGTTTTTAGGATTGGTCGTCTTGGAAGAAAAAAACCGGTGAAACTTTATGAAACCAGCGTTTGTATATATACCTTACGATCGGATTGAAATGGATCCAAATCAACTACCAATCTAAACACGCGTTACAAGTCGGTTCGGTTTTCTTCCAATGGGAAGAGAGCGGAGGTGTGACGTCATCTCGGGTATAAAGGTATCGTAGCGTTCGTAGGGAGTTTATTACCTTTTTTCGACAGCCTTCATGGAGACTGGAAAGACAAGTACTACATCAATGTATTGGAGTGATCCTACAACGATAATGAATGCTGCGGCAATATTGAACTTTCGGCCGGAAGACTTTGATTTAGATTTACTAAATCAAGAGTTTGACAATACTACTACTGCTACTACTACTGTTCCAATGGTGAATGATTTTAAAAGAAGACAAATGGAAGAGATGGAAAATTTTGTCAAAAAGCAACGGGAAGAGGAAGAAATGTTTCTTCTTCTTCAACAACAACAGAAAGAAGAAGAAGAGAGAAGAAAACAAAGTGAAGAAGAAGAAGAAATCAGACAGCAGCAACAGCAGTTACAAGAGGAGGAGAAGAAGAAGGAAACAGGAAAGGAAAGCCTCAGTCTTCAAGAAAGAACTGTAAGTCTGTTAGAAGAGGTATTATATGAGTTAAAATGGATGACTAATTTCTATAAGTATTCTTTAACTCATCAACCACCTAAACGGAAAAGACCATCACGGGCTAAACAACATTCTTCTTCTAAACCTTCCACGCCACCACCAGTGACTACCACCATAATGAAAACACCATCAGTAGCAGCAGCATTAACAGGATATGGATTGGGCCGTGGTAAAGGACTACGGCATTTGAAGTTAATTTGAAAAGTTTTGTTTTTTGAAAACCAAAAAAACAAAAACAACCCAACGGTCCTTTTAAGGGCCCCCAGATTTCTAGAAAAGAAATCAAATTGCCAAAAAAAAAATCAAGTTAAAACTTTAAAAAATCCCACCACCATAGTACAAGTGTGAGTGAGTGCGTGCGTGCGTGCGTGCATTTCTACTCTAAAACAAAATAACACAAAACCACTTACTTTTTTTCTCTCCAGTCTGGTGTATTCATCCAATTTTTTTACAAAAAATAATTCAGCAATATAACATATAACACCAAAAAAAATCACACACAAGAAAAAAACAAAGTTCACTTTCTGTAATGCTTGTGTGGTTTGAATTGAAACACTGGAGTTTCCTTCTCACTGTCTCTCTTGTGTTTCGTCTTCATAGGAATCCTGTTTTCCTTTTCTTCATCTTCATTCTCACTTTCGTCTTCCATTCTTCTTACTCTCTTCTTACTTTTCTTGATGATATGTTCTTCTTCTTCTTCTAGGTTTGTTAATTTTGAATCTACTTCCTCCCTCTCCTCTTCTTCTTCTTGTTCTTCTTCTTGTTCTTTCTGAGGGCATTCCGAAGACCAATGTCCTGGTCCTTTACAATGATAGCAGATATCTTTCCCTTTATCTCTCTTTTTCTGTTCACGTTTGGGACAATCTGGAGCCCAATGTCCTTTCTCTTGACAGATGTAACAAGTATCGTCACTTTTATCTCTAGTGACAGAGGAGGATGAGTAGTCTTTACTCTTACTGTACGTAGTATACTTTCGAATCACTGTCTGTAAATCTCTCACCAAAAAAGCAATCTGTCTTTTTGACTCTTCCATCTTGACAGCTTGAAAGTTCAATCAACCAAAAGAAGACTGATTCTGAAGGTAAGAAGCTCTCTCTTTATATACTCTTCTGTCTCTATATAAAGGTACATGGGTGAAAACTCAATCAGTTTCAAATCAGAGTTCAAGATGAAAAGATCACGTCCAAACCATGATAAATCAGAACCAGAACAAGAACAAACCAAGAGGCCACGGCGACGAAGGTATTCCGTGCCTCCTGAAACACCCTTAGAGGAATTACTGGCTCAAATCCATGCTAGTGACTTTGAAGACGAAATGAGTGAACAACAACCTGAAACCCAAACTTCCAAACCACCCAAAACCAAAACCATAGTTACTGCCAACACCAGAATCCCTGACCAAGAAAGTCCTACTACTAGCGCTACCGCTACCGCTACCGTGGCTCCTGAAAATTACTATCGGATTCGAGAGACACAAAAAATCACTTCTCGAAAATTTAGGACCACTGCGTATACTCACACAGTACACTTCAAAGACTTTAAGTCTCAAGTACCTCCCGAGAAAGCGTTTCGGTTCATTACCAATTTGTGGGAATCTGTGTTACAGAACTTAAAACGGCAATGTGGAGCCAAAGAAGACGATCGCTTGAGACTAGCCATTCATCATGACCAATTGAAGAGTCCTGTTTGGATTGAATTTAGTACCCCGGCAGAATTAACGCCAGACAAAGTTATGTCTAAAATAGAACATGTACAACAATCCAATGACAAATTTACCCTCACCGATGGAAAGGCGACCGTTTACATGACCCATGTTTCTCCACCTCGAGGAAGTGGACGAAGCAGAAAAACTTTATTGGTGGACGATCTTCGTACTACCAAACACAGTGTCGTCCAAATTAACAATACTGAAGATTCAATGTGCTTAGCTCGAGCTATTGTGGTGGGTCGTACCTATGCTAACAAGAACGAGAGCAAAGAATGGAAAAAAGCCTGGATGAACATTAGAAAATCTAACAGACCCAAACAACGAAAAGAAGCAGAACTCCTTTTGAAACAAGCAGGGATCCCTAAAGAGACTGTATGTGGTATTTCTCAATTACAGCAACTTCAAGATGTTTTGGCTCCTCATTATACATTAAAAGTTCACCCTCAAGAAGTGCGTGGTGCTCTATTGTTTCGAGGCCCTGATTTTCCTGAAGGAAAATACATTCATCTATATCACCATCAAGAACATTTTGATACCATTACCAGTATTACTGGATTTTTGGGATACTCTTACTTCTGTGAGAAATGTAACAAAGGGTGTAATAGTCGGGAGCAACACATTGCTTGTGGAGAAAGACGTCGGGGATGTTTAGCCAACACACCATGCCTTCCTGAGCCACAACAACATCACATGTATTGTAAAACCTGTCGACGCCGTTTTGTCAGTCCTACTTGTTACCAACAACATCGCAAGACCCAAGGACAACAACAAAAATGTGCTTGTGAGTTATTACAATCGTGTTCTACGTGTGGACAGCTGATTCGTTCCAACAACTCCAAGAGACACGTTTGTGCTGGCAAGAAAAAATGTTCTATTTGTCATCAGATAGTCGATTTTGATCATCGATATTTTATTCAAAAGCATGACAAGATAGAGAAGAAAGAAATAAAGAAAAACAAGAAACAAGTAGATTTCATCTTTTTTGATTTTGAATGTATGCAAGAAACAGGTACTCACATTCCTAATTTTTGTGTAGCCCATAGGGCTTGTGATCAGTGTATTCAAGAATCGATTCATTTTCACTGTCCTCATTGTAGTAGGATTCCAGGAGGACGTGAAAAAATCTTTCGTGGAGTGAATACTTTGTCGGAGTTTGCTGAATGGGTTTTAGACCCTACCACCCACGACAGTTGGAGCGAAGAAGACATTCATCGTTACGGAGATTGTCATCGGTATGCGACCGTCATAGCTCACAATTTTTCGGGATACGATGGACAGTTTTTACTTAATTATTATTTGAACCATGGAACCGAACGTCCTGAAGTCACCATGAATGGAAAAAAGCTCATCTACATGAAAGTAGGACAAGTTCAATTCAAAGATTCGATGAGTTATTTAGCCATGCCTTTGAGTCGTATGCCAAAAACGTTCGGTATGACAGAAATGGCCAAAGGTTACTTTCCTCACTTCTTTAACACGGAAGCTAATCAACAGGCCGTCCTACCTCATTTACCTGACCTTCATGATTACGACCCCGATGGAATGCGACCCGAACAGCGAGAAGCTTTTCACGCTTGGTACCGTGTTCACCAGAACGATCCCTTTGACTTTCAAGAAGAGATGCTCAAATATTGTCGATCGGATGTAGATATTTTAAGACGTTGTTGTGGAAAATTTAGAGAGTTATTTCTCGATAGTGCAAAGGTCGATCCTTTGAAAGAGGCATCCACCTTACCTAAAGCCTGTTCCTTAGTCTACAGACAACATTTCATGCCCGAAAACCAACTCGCCATCATTGACTCCAACACGGGAATTTTTGCTAGTCGTCAATATTCGGTCAAAGCTTTACGTTGGCTTCATTACTTATGTCAAAAAGAAGACAAATGGATACAACATGCTAGAAACGGTGGAGGAGAAAAAAAGATTGGAGGTTATTCTGTGGATGGTTGGAATTTAGAAAACCCGCACATTGTGTATGAGTTTCAGGGATGTTTGTTTCACGGATGCCCTATTTGTTATCCTGACCGAAACATGAAAAGTCCTTATTCAGATTCTACCATGGATCAGTTATATGAACAGACTTGTCAACGACGACTTCAGTTAGAAAGTCAAGGTTACGAAGTGATAGAAATGTGGGAACACGAGTACGATCGACGTTTGAAAATCGATCCTGAATTTAAAACCATCACTCAAAGTTACGACGCAGCCGACATCGAACCTTTAGATCCACGTCATAGTTTATTTGGAGGACGAACCAATGCTACTCGATTATTGTACGACGTGAACGAATCCCAAGGAGAAGAAATCAAATACATTGACGTGTGTTCTTTGTATCCTTGGGTGTGTAAATATGCTCGTTTTCCTACCGGACACCCTGAAATTTTAACAGAGCACATCGACGTGGAACACATTCGTCAATACGAAGGATTGATCAAATGTAAAGTTTTACCTCCCACAAACTTGTTTCATCCCATCTTACCTTGCCATTGTCAAGGAAAATTGATGTTTCCTTTATGTCGGACGTGTGCCGAAATGTGTAACCAAGATCATTCCTGTCACCACACAGAGGAAGAACGGTCGATGATAGGAACGTGGGTCAGTGCCGAATTGTTTCGGGCATTGGATCGTGGATACCGTTTATTGAACGTGTATGAAATTTGGCACTTTCCAACGACAGCCCAATACCAAAAGGACGACGCCACTCATCATCCAGGCATTTTTTCGGGGTACGTGAACCAATTTCTTAAACTGAAACAAGAAGCTAGTGGTTATCCTTCGTGGTGTCAAACTCCCGAAGACAAAGTCCGATTCAAAGAAGAATACCGTGACATCGAAGGCATCACTTTAGAAGAGGTAGAAAAAAATGAAGGAAAAAGATCGTTTGCTAAAGTGATGTTGAATTGTTTGTGGGGAAAAATGGCTCAACGTACAATCTTACCCAAAACGGAATACGTGGACGATCCTTATCGTTACTTTAAACTGGTGGACGACAAAAGTATTCTAGTCAAGCACGTTGAAATCGTCCGTGAGGATTTGATCATTGTTAATTTTGAAGATGAACCCAAGTTTGTGAAACCTGACAAGTTTAGTAACGTAGTCATTGCCGCCTACGTGACTGCTCATGCTCGTTTGAAATTGTATGACGAAGCATTAGAAGTCTTGGGAGATCGTGTTCTGTATTTCGATACTGACAGTTGCATTTACATTCATCGCCCCGGTTGCCCCCACCCTACCATTCAAGGAGATCGTTTAGGAGCCTGGACAGATGAGCACCCTCAAGATACCATCCTGAGTTTTGCTAGCGGTGGCCCTAAAAATTATGGGTACCGATACCGAGACCCTCAAGGTCAACTTCACACCTCCTGTAAAGTCAAAGGATTGACTCTGAACTATCGAACTAACCAAGTCGTGAACTTTGAGGTTTTAAAAAATGCTCTGTTGTCTGGACAAGTGAAAGATTTTCAAGTCGCTACGTTAGAACCTCACAAGATTGTTCGCCTACCAAATCATAAAATCGTGACTCGACCTGTTCAAAAAGTGTATCGTATCGTGTACCAAAAAAGAGTGAGACTTCCAGATCACACTACTTTACCTTACGGACACGCCGATTTGGAGAAGTATAAAAAAAGGAAGCCCTCCTCTTGAAAAAACAGAAAAGATGTCTTCAACAACAACAACATGGGTTTTGCCTGACTATGCTGAGTGTGACAGTCGATTGAAGACGTTCAAAAATTGGCCTAAAGGGGATCGATTACCCACAGCCATCTCTTTAGCCAGAGCAGGTTTTGTTTACTTTGGACAGGGAAGTTTAGTGAAATGTTTCAGTTGTGGTGCAAGCATTCGTATGAGTCCTAAAGATTCAGCTATTGTGGAACATACCAGATGGTCACCAAACTGTGCTTACCTTTCTTTGGCGTTTCCACCGATTACCTTACAATACTTTTCGGATGGTACAGTCGACAGGTATAAAAAAGGAACCCCTTCCAAGCCTAACCTTCATTCTGACTTTTCACGTGAACCGAGCAAGAAGAAAAAAAATAGATGAGTATTTTTTCCAGTTTTGAGGAATTTGAGTGTGATGCTGAACCATGCCATGACGAGACCGATGCCGTACGTTGTGACATCGTGGATTCAGTCACTCACCGTCGATCCAACTCAAAAGATGCAGGACGCCCTTTATGTTTTACTAATCGTACACAAAACGGTACTCCCTGCAGACCTAATGGATTGATGATACCCTTGGCTGTGTCTGGCTATTCCAAGTATGAAAATCGTCTCGAGTCGTTCCAAGACAAGTGGCCAAAATATTTAAATGGCCCTAAACCCGAAGCTTTAGCCAGATCTGGATTTTTTTACGTGGGAGTTGGAGATCAAGTAAAGTGTTTCAGTTGCGGTGTGAGACTTTGCTATTGGGAGCCTTACGACTTAGCTGACATCGAACATGCTCGATGGTCTCCGCATTGTCAGTTCTTACCTTTAGTGGCTCGAGAAGAATACGGATACGATGAACCAGATACCAAGAAGTAATACAATGGAGGAGAAGAATACTTCTTCTTTAGATGAACTTATTTGTGGTTTACCTTTAGAGTTACAAGATCGTATTTTTCAGTATATTCCTCCTACTTTAGAAGATCGTATTCGTGGATAACTTTTGGAGCTACGAGAACGGATTTACCAAGAATTTGTTCACATTCAAATGAAACGTAAAAAAGAGTTACATCCTTTACGACAGACTTGTTGTAACCAATGGTATTTGAATACAATAAGACATTTGATTGCTGAGAAGATATTCAAATGGTCAGACATTGATGAAAATCTACATCACCAATTTAAGACATTGGTGGGGGCTACCTACAATGTAGCAGTGGAATATAGAATTCCATGGGAGCATGTGAAGGAAAAAAATGTGACTAACATAGACGAATACCAAAAACTGTTAGAAGAACTGTCTCCTGAAGACAAATCACCTTTTTGTGTTTTGAAATTAGATAGGATAATCACTGAAACTGGTGTTGGATCCTATAGATATCCTTTACCTACCGATTCCGTTTGGTTAGTGTGTGAGTATTTTGTCACCAAGAAACCTACTCTACAAGATCGCATTCGTGACTTGTCTTCAAAGTTACAAAAACGGATTTACGATGAGTTGGTTCAAATTCAAGTGAAACGTAAACTTCAAGTGATTCCTCGATTTCAAGGCTATGGCTACTTTCGTCGCATCAGAAAATTGATTCTGAACAACGACTATCACCAGTATCGTGAAGAATACAAAAGAGAAGTATTTCTTTCCAAATCGGAAACTTTACCCAAGTACATTAGTGTCATGCCTTTGAATGTGCGCGAACAGATTTACCGTGAGTTTCTGAAATTACAAGTGAAACGTAAACTCAAAGTCATTTCTCGATTTTTGCGCTATACCCTCTTTCAAGGGCATAGAAGAATGGTCATGGGAAACGTCTATCACAACTTCTATCCTGAAGGAGACTGTCTCAAAAGGTACCAACCTTGGGAGCCTGGCTATAAAAACATGCCACCCAAGATACCAACCTTAGCCATCGATATCTATAAAGAGGAGGCGGCACATCTCAAATCACTTTACTACTCGTGAAACGGATTCTGTGACACAGTTACTGCCTGACTATAAAAGAGTGGGTATGCCTGAACTCTACACACCAGTTGTGAAACGGATTCCGTGGAAGGAAATCATAGATAAAATTCAGACCTTAGAGGAATATAAAGAAGTGATACAAGAACTGTATCCATTAAATTTTGGACGTTATGTGGTGTGTGTCTTAGTGACTACTTATCTTGGATTTCGTTTTCCAGGACATTCGTTGTGGAATATTTTTGAGGACAAGTGTTTGCCTTGGATTCTTTTGAAGGATCCGTGGTTGTTTTGGACTCAATTGTTGAGTACCAAAAAACAATATGACCGTGTGTTCTTCTTCGGACTTAGTAGAAGAAGAAGACTATAAAAACTTGATTTTATCAGTCCACGAAAGAAACATTGTACGTATAGCGTTGAGAGTGGTGATGAAAATTAGTGACGTACTTCCATGTGAAGAAGACATTCGTCACACTTTATCTGTGTATAAAACATTTCAAGAAGTGTGTACTGCTAGTGAGTTACACCAACAACTTTTCCATTGGAAAGATGTACGACCCTGGAGAAACCTTGGTTTCCAATATTGGTTACAAGAAGTGGCCCAGTTCAGCCAAGATTTGGCAACCACTTATTGATAACATTCTAAAAGTGAAAAAAAAATGGGAACCTCCATGGGAAACTCTAAAAGAAGAAGAAGAAGTACCTGACACCACTACCACTACTGCTGTGGTTCCAATACCTCTTGAGGAGGAACACCACCCTTCTTTACCACCGCTACCGTCAGTGAATTCAAAAAAGACGAGTAGAAGAAGAATGTTACCACAAACAGTGGTGTCTTTCATGACTTGGACACAAAACAATTGTTGTTCCTTTTCTTGTTTAGAGAGAACTTTGGCTGTTTTAGTGATAGTCTTAATTGTGTACGTGTTCGGTTTAATTGTATATTTTCTCACAAATTCACTTCTTCATGCAAATTTGTAAAATATGTTATTGTTTTGTGGGTTGGTTTGTTTTACAAAAAAAATAAACGTGTATGAAAACGTATAAAATGCCTTGGGTTTTTTGTCTTCTTCTCAAAAATCTTCTTACCTCAATCATGGCTACATCTTCTTCTTCTACCTCGTCTGCCTCTTCCTCCTCTTCTGTGGTGAAAGTGATTGACGAAAAGTTAGATCGTCAAAGTTGGAATGCTTTGTATCTGCGCCATCCATTTAACATGTTGATTGCTGGACCGAGTGGTTCAGGGAAAACCGAATTTGTCAAACGATTGATCGAACACAAAGCTGATTTGTTTGATCGTCCACCTCAACGTATCGTGTGGTGTTACAAAGAGTGGCAACCGTCTTACACGTTATTGAAAGAAAGTCAAGGAGAAACTATTTCGTTTGTGGATGGTATTCCTCACGAAGACGATGGAATTGTGTCTGACGTGAGTCAAACTCATTTAGTTATTTTTGATGACATGTTAGGAGAAGACGAAGAAGAAATTAAACTTTGGTTTACACGAAAAGGTCACCATCGTAATGCTAGTATTGTGTACATAACACAAAATTTATTTCAACAGAGTAAAGCCCATCGAACTATTAGTTTGAATGCTCATTACGTGGCCTTGTTTAAAAGCCCCAGAGACAAATCTCAAGTACAAGTGTTAGCCAAACAGTTAGGAGCTCCTTGGCTGAATTATGCGTACGACGATGCCACTCAAGCCCCTCACGAGTATTTACTCATTGACTTAAAACCGACCACTCCTGACTATTTGAGATTTCGTGCCAGTATCTTTCACTCTTGGGGTCAAGAAGGTGGTCCTGTCATTTACACGTCCCCTTCAGTCCATTTGTAAAAAAAAAACTATAAAAACAACCTACAACGTCATTTCTGTCACACACTCTTTTTGAGATGACTTCCTTTCAATCGCATCCTTCGGCTAAATTGATTCGTGCCTTGTATGGCATTAGTCGTGAAAAAAATGCACAAGTTCGTGCTCATTTGTTAGAAGCGAGTCTGAAAGAAGTGTTACGATGGTTTACTTTGACAGCACGTCAATTACTACAAGGTATCATTCACATCCCTCATCAAACTCAACGTTTTTTTCAAAAACATAAATCGGCATTGTCACAACTGGCTGATCCTAGAATCGATTCACGGACTAAAAAACAAATCATTTTAACTCCTGGTGGAAGTGGTTCTTTAGGAGGGGTTATGATTCGTTCCCTTTTGAAATGGGATCCTAATGATGCCAAAGCCAAAAAACCCAAATCACCTAAAAAGAAGAAGAAGAAGAAAGTCAGCCAAAAAAAAAAGAAAAGCCCCCAAAAGAAGAAATCCCCAAAGAAAAGTCGTGCCAAGAAGAAGAAGAAAAGAGGTACTGCTGCAACCAGGAAGAAAAAAACACTACCACAACAACAGACCCCATTAGTAACAAGGTCACCTTTTGCGTCCACATCTTCTTCACCTTTTACCATGATGCCTGTCAAACCAGACTTAAGATCCGTGTTTCCTAATTTAATGCAAAAATGGAAACCTATTTCAAAAGTGACCCAGTCGGGACCGTCAACTTCAGCTGATTTAGCCATGGCAGCAGCTAGCAATAAAGTACCATCCCCTAAAACCAAAGTCCAAGAAAGAACTGGTATCTTACAAAGTTTAGTAGATTTATCCAAACAAGAATTGAGTCGATTTAGTCCTTTGAAAACACCTCAACGTCAAGTGAGACCTGTCGTGAAGTTGGTACGTCGTGCAGACAATCAGTGGAGACGTGTTCCAGTATAAAATAGAAGGGTACCCTGCTAAAATACTTCAGACTTGTTTTCTACCGACTAAAAAAGATGGCTCCCAAACATTCACACCACCAAAAAAAGAAGAAAACCACCAAAAAAGGACGACTTCTTCCCCCTCGTCTAGCGAAACATTGGGATGTCTTGTCTGTCCTGAACAAATCCAAACCTCCCATGCGAAAACAACTCATTCAAACAGCTCCTAAAGAAATCATCGATACCGTGTGTGAATGTTGTTTGAACGTGTTAAAAGGAACGGTACCTTTGTCTAAGATACAGAAACAAAAATTAGGGAAACATCGGAATGTTCTTCGTCAAATGGTGAAAAAGAAAATACCTCTTCAACAAAAGAAAAAAATGTTGGTACAACGAGGTGGATTTCTACCTATGTTGATAGGACCATTGTTAAAAATAGCCGCTCCTTTGTTAGGAACGATTGCTGGACCACTTTTGGGAGGGGTCATGCGATAAAAAAAAAGAAGGATAAAAAGGACCACCCTTCTCTGAAATGACCACACCTTTTTGGTACCTTTGAATGAAATGGAAGGACGAAAACTGACTTTAGTACCTTACAAACGATGGATGGAATTTCATCGTTGGAACGAACAACGGATTCCTCATTTACCAGTCAATCCTAATCTCAACGAAATGTCTCAGTTACAACAAGAAATACAATCCCTGATGGAACGTAACGATTTGTCCGAAACAGAAAAAACCCAACGGTACGGTCAACTTTTACAACGTCTACAACTCTTTCGTCAAAAAGCAGTCGACGAAACAGCTCCACCCACTTTGAGAGATTTTAAGGCTCTCATGAAAAGCGAACCTAAAGTGACTATCAAAAAAGAAAAAGAAGAAAAAGAAGAAGAAGAAGAAGAAGAAGAAGAGTTTTTACTAACTCCACCTCTTAAAAAAATAAAAAAGTTAGCCACCCCAGATTGGATAAAAAAGAAAAGGTCTACCCCTTTATCCTCAGAAAAGAAAAAGAAAGAAGTGAAGAAAGAAGTCAAAACAGAACCGATGACCCCTGTTCAAACCACATCTACTTTTACCCCAGTAGCACGTCGGACACGTAAACAACAACAATCCAAAAAGATACCTCACGAAGAAAAGAGTATTGGAACTTGGTTAACTTATTCTTCTTGAGGAAAAAAAATCATGGAGAAACTGTTAGCTACCATTTATTACAATCCTGGCCATGCTGCTGGTTACGGAGGAGTTCAAAAATTATATCGAGCTGCTAAAAGTCAATTGAAAAGTGTACGTTTACCCGAAGTACGACGATGGTTACAAGAACAATCAACGTACACGTTACAAAAACCCATTCGACGCAAATTTTCTAGAAGTACTACTCAAGTGGAAGGGATCGATCATCAATGGCAAGCTGATTTAGCGGACGTCTCTCATTTAGCTTCTTACAATCGTGGTTACAAATATTTGTTTTGTGTCATTGATGTGTTTTCCAAATTTGCTTGGGTCGTGCCTTTGACTTCTAAAAGCAGTACCGAATTGGTACGAGCCTTAAAATTGGTCTTGAAACAAAGTGGACGTCAACCTTTACGATGGCAAACGGACAAAGGTACCGAATTTCTAAACCAAGCTTTTCAAAAAGAATTGAAACAAAGACACATTCATTTTTTTACGACCGAAAATCCTGAAACCAAAGCCAGTATCGTGGAACGTTTTCAAAGAACTTTGAAAGAACGCATGTGGAAATATTTTACACATCAACATACTCTCAAGTACATTGACGTGTTACCTCGTTTGGTCAAAGCGTACAATCAATCGTACCATCGTAGTATTGGATGTACCCCCGAAGAGGTCAGCCCTGAAAACGAAGTGTCAGTGTTTGATAAATTATTTGGTTCACCCCACCAGATCAAAAAAAGAAAAAAGAAAAAGACACCTTTGTTGAAGTTATTAAAGACGGGAGATTGGGTTCGTATCGGAAAAACCAAACGTACTTTTGACAAAGGTTATTTACCTAACTGGACTACCGAATTGTTTCGTGTCACTACCCCCGTCCGTGGACGTGATCCTCCCGTCTATAAATTGGAAGACATGAACGGTGAAGTACTCAAAGGAACATTTTACTTGCCTGAGTTACAACGAGTGACTAAAAAAGAAGATACCTTGTACGACATCGAAAGCATTCTCGAACAAAGAACACGCAAAGTAGGTAAACGACGAGTAGAAGAAGTCAAAGTTCGTTGGAAAGGATATCCTCCTAGTTTTGATTCTTGGATTGCAGCTTCTCAAGTCGTCGACTATAAAAAGAAAAAGAAGTAGTAAAAAAAACTCATAACATGCCATTCAACACAGTAGCTACTCAGACAACTCCTCCTCCTCCTTCGGAAAGTTCTTCTCTTCAAGATTTACAAAAACAACCGCTTTGGGTGTGGTGTGGAGAACGTGTGCCTAAAAATCAAATCGTCTTTTTCTGCCAAATCATTGTAGTGTTTTGTGTCATCGGAGCAGCCATTGCTAATTTGAGTTTACAACAAGGAGACAAACAATTGTGGACTATTTTACTGAGCAGTTGCATCGGTTATCTTTTACCTAGTCCCTCTTTGAAATTTACGACCACGACCGACAACAGTCACCACAATAACGCCAGGCGTTCTTCTTCTTCTTCTTCGTCCAGTTACCACCACCAAAATACTACCAGTCCTCTTTTGGAACCTTTTGAACATCCTTCTTCTTCTGTCCACCACTTGAGTGATACCTCGGACACCACCAGATCCACTACTTTGGAACTATGAATGACCAATTTTATTTAACGTTACCTAGTGACAGTTCCATGGATGTGTTTCCCAACAACAGCTTATGTTGTTTTACCACCAAATTACCTCAAGCCCTCCAATTGGATCACGATGCTCATTGGGAAGTAGGTTTGGTAGAAATCATTCATCCTACGAAAATCACAAACATCAACAAAAGATCAAATCAGATCATCGTGACAGTTAGGAACAAAAAACTACAAGATTCCTTGGAAAAAGATGATCCTAAAATCTGGGCAATAGACCCAACAAATAAAAATGACATGCGGGGACATTTCAAAAAATGGGATGGAGGGGTAGGAGCCAAAGGGGCTTATGCAGTGTATGCCCTGAGAATTCCTACGGGGTATTATTTTAATGCTCGACATTTGGTGGACACTATTGAGGCTACCATTAACCGTCAATTTGGTAAAGCCCTAATGGAGAACAAAAAAATAGTAAACATCAATTACAATGATGTGGCACGCCGTTTCTACATGGAATTTTCTCTGAAAGATGAAAAATCGGGTGACATGATGTCAGACAAAGAAGCTAAAGAAAAAGGCATCCCCGATCAGGAGAGAAGATTTATGACTATTGAATTTTCTGCTGGATTGTATGAAATTTTGGGTGGTAATAACGAAGATAAAAGTTATCTATCACCTGTCAGCACCAACATCGAATCTGCAGAAGCTTTTCGCGACCCCGTGGAAATGAACATTGGATTAAATTTAATGTATGTGTACTCCGATGTGGTAGAGTACAGCGTGGTGGGACACACCTCAGCTCCCTTACTAAGAGTCATTCCTTTCAAAGTGGATACTAATGATGGTGCGTACGAAGAAGGTGGAAACACATTTCACATTCACCGTGAATTTGTACACCCTCATTATTATTCAGTGAGTAAATCGTATTTTGACACTGTCCAGATTAGTATAAAAGGAGATTTGGGACAAGATGTACCATTCATTGACCAAGGAAAAGTCACGGTGAAACTACATTTTCGAAAAAAACACGTTCTCTAATAACTTTCCTCTCAAAAAAAAAAAAAAAAAATGTATCCAGTGTACCAAGGAGTGCCTCGACAACGAGGACATGGTTTAGGAGATATGTTAAAATCAGCTTTTCGGACGGTAGCTCCTATTTTGAAACCGATGGTCACTCGAGGATTTCATGCCTTAAAAGATGCTGCTTTGACACAAGGAAAAGAATTTTTGCAAAATGTCCTCATTGACAAACAAAATCCAAAAGAAGCCTTTTTGAGAGCAGGCAAAAATGTGTTGATGACTACTGGTAAAGATCTTTTAGGTCTCCGAGAAAATCCTATAAATACGCTTCACGCTTCAGGCTCTGGCATTACTTCACAGCAGCAAGGACAAGGTAGAAAGAGACGACGACGAAAAGCTCGAAATCCTTTCAAAGTTCATAAAAGAACACACGGTAGTAGTACTTCCAGAAAGAATAGAAAAAGAAGAAGAACTGGTAGAGAATTAGACGTGTTTGATTATTAAACCATTGAAAATGATGCACCGAGATTCTTGCGAATGTACCAAGTCCGAACTAGAACTGTTTTCTATGCGTCCCACCATGATGACAATGCAAGAATCCCAATGGGTAGAATTTCATCCTGTATCGTCTTTGTCGGATTCAGCTCCTATCGAATTTGAAATCAAAGGACAAACCGAAGATTACATCGATCTGAATAACACCTACTTGTACCTGAAACTTCAAGTAAAGAAAACGTTGGACAACACCTTTCCTGCGGATGATTCCAGAGTCGCTCCCGTCAATAATTTTTTTCATTCTTTGTTCAGTGGAGTAGATTTGTACTTGAATAACAAACTGATCAGCAGCAGTTTGGATACTTACCCTTACCGTGCTTACTTGGAAAATCTCTTGTCGTATGGAAAAGAAGCTAAGAACAGTCATCTGGATGCTTCAGTGATCTGGAAACCTGACACCTCGGAAAAGTTCAACGACACAGAACTGTCAATACCGGCCAGGGTTGCTGCTGTTGTTGATGGTCAGGGTCATCTTGTTAGAGATATAACTCCAGCAGACTCCCACAATGTGGGATTTAACGACCGTCGAAAGAAAATCAGAGGGCGAAGTTTAGAATTGATGGATCGTTTACATTTGGACATGTGGTTGCAAGACAAGTATTTACTCAATGGAGTTGATGTACGCCTGAGACTGAATCGCAGTAGTGCCGCTTTCCATTTGATGGCTAATGCTAACGAGTGGAAAACCATCATCCAAGAAGCCAAACTTTACGTACGACGTGTAGAAATCTTACCCAAAGTAGCTAACGACATCAGTCAATCCTTGAGCAGAACCACTGCTAAGTATCCTCTTAGACGTGTGGAAGTGAAAACCTTTACTGCAGCCGCTGGACTCCGATCCATAGTCGAAGATCACATCTTCCAAGGACAGCTCCCTAAACGTTTATTCATTGGTATGGTTTCTAATGCAGCCTTCAATGGAGTCTACAATGAAAATCCGTTCCAGTTTCAGCACTTTAACGTCACCAAGTTAGATGTCAGTCGAGATGGCAAGACCTTGTGTACCAGACCTTTTGAACCTGACTTTGACGCCAACGCAAAAACTTACTTGCGATCTTACTTGAGCCTGTTTGAAGCCACAGGACAGTTAAACCGCGACTGTAGCCACGGTATTACATACGAGAATTTTGCAGGAGGGTATGCCTTGTGGGGCTTTGATTTCACTCCGGACCAAGGTAGCGATGAAGGACATTTCCACCCTATAAAATCAGGACCACTTCGTGTGGAACTTCAGTTTGGTCAACCTCTAGCCCAGACAGTGAACGTCGTCTTGTTTGCAGAGTTTGATAACACTCTAGAGATCAACAGTTTGAGAGAAGTCATTGTAGACTATTAGAAGAAGAAGAAGAAGAAACAAAGAAAAGATGCAGAACAGAGAAGAGCGTATGGAAATAGATGAGGGATTTTGTGAAGGGATTCACCAGTTACCAACTACTATCACCAAAGAGGATGATAATGATGACGAAGTCATTCGTTCAGAACCTAAAAAAGAAGAGACTAATACTGTTGTTACTGAGTTTGTTGGATTTTATCCTTCTCGATGGCCAGAACAAGAACAAAAGTTAGTGGACTGTTATGCTGAGGAATTGAAATTCATCATTAACAGACTGATTAAAGAACAATGTTATGGATGTCAAACCGATCATCCCAGTCAGATACAACACGACAAATGTTTGATGTTGACAGGCGAAGAACAATTGGATGAATATTTGGAAGATGCCTGGTCAAACATCTCAGAAACAGACGTGTTGACACAGTGGTATAAAGTCTTGCAGACTTCTTCTTTTCCTCCACTCATTCCTAAGGAGATCAAACGGATCGAAGGACTCATTGAACAGAGTGAAAAACCTATCCGAGATAAATTTTCCTGGAATTACAAGACAGATCAATTCAAGTTCAAAGTCAGGTGTGCATTGCTGACTCAATATTTCTGTTGTTGAAGAAGGAGAAAAAAAAATGGATACCAGGGAACTTCATTACTTATTGAATCGTAGTTCCTATACTTCTTCTTGGAATCCTGTGGTATGTGCTAAAGATGAACTACCTCATCGTAAACCAAAAAACGTTCATGCTTATGTCATCAATACTGACGACAGTCATCTACCAGGAAGCCATTGGATTGCCGTGTACTTTCCCAACGATCACAATGGTGTGGAATATTTTGATTCCTATGGATTACCTCCTTTGGAAAAAGACATTATCGAGTTTATGAGAAGAAATGCCGTCTCGACTCGATTCAATAATGTGAGACTACAAGGATCCGATTCAATGGTGTGTGGACACTATTGTGTTCATTATCTTCATCAACGCAGTCTTGGATATTCTTTAGAACATTTACTCACTTATTTTGATAGTGACTATGTTAGAAATGATGCTAAAGTACAACGATGGTTTTGTGAACGTTATGGTTATCTCTTGTCTTTAGCTCACCATCGTAATGTACATCAAAATGATAATGTCGATGTAGAAAGTTTCACATTTACTTTACCTTCTCAACGTTGTCAACCTTGTAAATATGTTCCTGTTTGAAAAAAATTTTCATAGTTACTTCTTAATTGTTAACATAGTTCTTGTTGAATAAATATCATTTTTTGTGAATTGTTTGAAAAAAATGGTGTTGTGTGGTTTTTTATTGAAATTTGAAAAAAAAAATGAATATGTTCTTTTCTCTCTCTTTCTATCGATCTAAAAAACCTCTCTATCTATCTATGATCTCCCTGTCGATCATCTGAAAAAAAATCTTACCATGTTTTCCATCGCGTCCGCGCGTTAAGCATATAAGGCGGTTCACTAGCCAGTGTAGTCATTCTCGTTGACTCGTCAAGATCTCAACAGTGTTCCAAGAAGAAAGAAAAAGAAGATGGCTGCCACCAAGATTACAAAGTTGAATGAAGCTATGGTGAACATAATGAGGGTAAAGAATCATTTGATGGAGACCAACCCAGAGAGAAAGACCATAACGTTCATTCAAATGGCTCATGATCTAGTAGAAGAAGTCCTGAGAGAAGAAATACTTAGAGAAAGAACAGAATGGGAAGTAGAACAACGTCTACATCAGCAACAAAGACAGCAGCAGCAACAAAGACAACAGCAGCAGCAGCAGCAGCAGCAACAACAACAACTTCTTCAGCAGCAATCCAGCAAGCAATTTGACGGTGAAGTCTTATGTAAGATTGACTGCGATGATTTTGCTTTCACTTTCAGTAGAAAGAGACCTGCCTGTCTGAAAGCGGTAAGACCACCCACTATCGCTAAACGTGGCCGACCTGCTGGAGCTGCCACGGCTACATCTACCTAAAAGAAGTTTTTAAAAAAAACATAACTTCTTAAACCCAACGGTCCTTTTTAGGGCCACCCAATCTCTAGAAAAGATTATTTATCTCCAATATTGCCAAAAATAATAATATCTATAATAAGTGTGTGTGATATATATATTATTTATAATAGTCTACCACCCCTCAAACAAAAAATCCTTCTCCCTATATGATTTGTGTGGAGTGTGATTGTTCTATAAAAATTTTTTAACTTAACAAAAAAATGTAGATAGTGTGTTTGTGTGTTTGATTTGTTTAAAAAAAATTTCCCTTCCCCAAAAAAAGTGGATAGTGTGTAAGTTTTTAAAAAAAAAAAAATATTAACAAAAAAATTAGTATGGTGTGTAGGTTTGATTTTTTATCAAAAGTAGTTTCTTTTAGGTCCGCGCTTTTTTAGAGTCAGGGGTCATGGAGTGTAAACTCCGCGAAGCTAAGAATGACGTAGAACGAATGACGTCAGACGCAGGGTAGTGGGGTAATGTTTTTTTTTCTTTCAGTGAAAAGGATGTTTTCCTTCACGTCCGCACTTCTAGTATATTAAAACCACGTCTTCACCGGTTAAGCTATCTAGTTTTATTCAACCAAGATGAACACAATAGAAATTGTGAGACAGATTAGAGTTCATTTAGAGGTGGCCTGGCACCTCCTTCATGAAGTGGAGAAAAGGGAGGAGGAGGAGAAGGAAAACAAAATTCCAATTAGACCCCACCCTATGATGGAGGAGAAGGAGAATTGGGAGCCAGAAGCGACTCATCCTCCGTCGGCCTTCACAGCTCCATGCAAACAAAGTAAAGAAACATGGAGGGGGAGCTGCCCTGTATGCAGGGCAAAGCCAGGGAAGTGCCAACCACCTCTAAAATGAACTCTAACATAAAAACAAAAATATTCCTCCAACGGTCCTCCTCAGGACCACCCTTTTTCAAGAAAGATTAATTCTATTTCCCTCCCTCCCTCCCGTTGTCCTTATAGAGACCCCCCCCCCCGCCATGTTAAACTCCCGTTTGGGTCTCAAGTGTCCCCGCCATGTTAAAATCCCGTACGTCCCCCAAGTGCCCCCTCCATGTTAAACTCTCGTACGTCCCCCAAGTGCCCCCTCCATGTTAAACTCTCGTACGTCCCCCAAGTGCCCTTTTTGTCCCTATTTACCCCCACCCTACTACTAACAGTACTCTTTAATGTGATTAACCCACACATCTTATCTATTTAATGACATAAAATGATTTTAATGTCGCCACCTATCACAGTATGTCCGATGAGGTCAACAGCGTTTTAGTTATACATTTTCTTAAACATCTAGAAAATTGCAATTGGTGAGATTCTGCATTTGGAGAGTACATGTTTAGCAAATGAATGATATTTTCATTTAATGTGATTTTTAAATACAGACTTCTACCATTGACACATATATCTGCATGCAGATTATCTACGGTAAAAGAATTTGAAATCGAAATTAATACCCCTATGCTATGATTTGTTCCATCAGCATTTTTTTTCTTCTCCTACATATCCATTTTTTCAGTTATTTCCACACTCTTTCTTACTATATGCATCTTGAAAAATAACTAGGTGGGCCTTTTGTTTTCTTACACAATTAAAAAGCAACCTCCTTTTCTTCCTTTCGCTTAAACCTCTTACATTAAGGACAGGATCTTAAGATCGAAACCAGTCATGATATCTGCTTGTTACTTTTATATATAACTTGCACTGACAAAACAGTACAAAAAAATTACGATAGAGGGAGGCTCTGAACATGAAAAAGGTGTAAAGTTAAAATTAGAAATGGAGAAAAAGCGGTAAAAACTTAGACATACGCTCCCCCCCCCACACACACACACACACATACACAAAAAGAAACTCATATCTAGTTTCCATGTTAAAATCTTTTAGAACCCTTTAGTCTTTGTGATGACTTAAAGAAACATGGTTATTTCCGAAATTCTGATTACATTTCCATAACATACGTGACACATACTCCTATAACTCCCATGCCTAATATGCGTCGATACCTAACACCTCAACCTATAATTATCTAAATGTATTAATAAAAACTTCAAACTGTCGTGCGTTCGTGATGTCAATGCACATTCGATAATGGCAGACACACGCCTATTAATCGACTTATTTACGTCGTAGCAGCGAGTGCGATAAACATCTATTTCTCGACCTGCACGATTCTCTCGTCAGAATGCGAAATCACTCCATTAATTTAAGAGAGGGATATCCAGCATGTACTATATTTCAATTTTGACTATATACTTAACCCCAACTCTTATACACGTTATACATATTGATTTTGAAATACCCCTTGATCAACACTACCAGTAAAATAGTTCATAGTTTATTTGTAACGACATCTGTTACACTCTATACGGGATCAATCTTATATATCTTGGAGCCGTAACGAAGTTTAAATAAAACTTTGCAATTGTAAGACAATGCCGTATCAACCTTGGGCGTCAGTCTGCTCAGAAGGCCAGATTCGCTTTATAATATCATCGTTCATCGTTATTACTTGTTTTTCCTTTATTAATTTTCGTTTTTTCATAATCCTCGTTCCACCACAGAGTTCAAATATTTGACTGGCACTGGAGCTGGTCTTGAGTCAAGTATCATCGTACCATTCTTGCCTTCACCATTCTTTTGGGTAAACGATGAATATCTATGATTTCTTGATGTTGTAGGGAAACGTCTGTGCATGCGTATGTCATATTGGAAAATGTTCTTCGCAGCTCTTCGCCCTTTCCTTTCTCTGCCATACCCAGTACATGAATGTTTGTATTTCTTCTACATTGTTTATTGTAATTAGCTATGGATGTTGTTGTTTGAGATTGCTTTCTCAATTTGGCATTATCTTCTTTGAAACTGTTCAATTCCTCATCCTGCGTCTGAAACTCTTCCATAAATTTCACATTTTCCATTTCAACAGCCGTTAATTTATAGCTTTTTTCTTTCAGTTCATTTCACAGTTTTGTATCAACTCGTGGAAAACTCATACAGAAGTTCATCTCTGATCTCCTCCTTCAACTCGTTTTGTAGTTTCTCTTTTATTTCTTCTTTTCATCTTATCTTGCTATATTCAAAATTCTCCCCCCCCCCCCATCCCTTCACAGCTACATCAATCAGCCCCTTAATATTGTCTTTGATGCCTTGGTGGGTGGGGAGTTTTGTTATGTTTATCCACTCTTCCTGTTTTTTTTTTTTTTTTTTTTTTTTTTTTTTTTTTTTTTTTTACACCATATGTTCGTGGCACCTTTTTATTATTTTCTATAGACAACTAAACTATGTAATGATTTAGACGTAACCACACTTTGTACAGACTTTATCTCACATTCATGTATAGACTGTAGCACGAGTGTAAACAAAAAGACTGAAATAACTCTGAAATTATCTGCATAATGTTTGTAAAAAAAACGCATTAATAGAACTGACAGTGTTTCAAAATTTACCCTGTAAACCACCGTCCATATTCTTCAGAAATTTTGAGAATTTCCACAGAGCTCCATACCCTGTGTCCATCATGTTCACTTGATATCACCGCGTCCCCTTAAAGTAAGTAGATCAGAACAACGATTTAGATCCTAGATGACGTTCTTGAGATGAAACGGGAGAGAGATGATGTGCATGACAAAATGTTAAAAATGTGTGTATTTGTGATGGCTTCCATTTCTTATTAACGTTTGCTTTTTCTTTCAAGTTATATCAACACAATTCCAGATTAGGTAATGAAATATGCAAATATTAGTCAGTTTTCCAATTATTTTGTTAAAAGTTTTAACAAAATATTTTATTTTTTCCCATGTTAAAGCATTTTTCATCATCTCACATTTAATCTTAACAATGAAAATGTCAAAACGTACATTGCGATGTACAAAAAGTATAGTGCGAAAATGAAAATATACGACCTCTTCTGACAGCATGGAGATTGCATGCAGCCTTCTCCTCTACCGCTTCTGACTCGCTGAAGCCATCCTGTTTTTTTTTTTTTTTGTTTTTTTTTTGTTTTGTTTTTTAAGAATGTCCCCTTTCAAGTATATTTGGTTATGGTGGTAGTAAGCGATGCCTTTGGCACAATTATGGCAGAACAAGAGTCCAGCGTCTCATAATCGTCAGTGGTCTTCTCCTTTAGCGATGTCAAAATGATAAATATTATCAACATTAAATTAAAAACGGCTGTTGAAGCAGTGAAGTGCAAGGACAGAAAAGGGTAGGAATATACGCCCACTATACACACACACATATACTTAAAATAATATCACACACAAGACAGAAGAATCGAGAAGGGATTACAGTTTTAGTTATGAAAGATACACAAACATAACAATTTTAAAATTAAAAAAAAAAATATTGGCAATGATTGAGTAGTTTCTCTGTTTTTCAGAGAACTGGGCTGCCTTGAAAAGGACCGTCGGGGTTGTTAACCAAAGATGATTAACACTTACACACCGCTTCATTGTTCTTCTTCTCAAGCTTCTCCCCACAGCCGGTCCGTTGGCCGATATTCTCTTCGGGAAACTGTGCTTCTCAATATACACTCTTCTCTTCCAGATGGCCGTGTCTGTGATCTTGGTGATGGCCCATGATGACTTCACATACATAAGGTGGTCTGAATAGAAGAGCATACTTGAAACAATGATCGATGACTCCACGTTCGTACACATCTTGACTTGTCTTGAGAATAAGTGACACAGTGGGCGAACGCACAACTCTCTCTCTCTCTCTCTCTCTCTCTCTCTCTCTCTCTCTCTCTCTCTCTCTCTGTATATATATATATATATATATATATATATATATATATATATATATATATATATATATTCTTACGGAATTATATATATTTTTCCTTTTTATAATTGAATATTTTAATAGTTTATGATCTATGTTCTTAGTCTAAACAGCTGTCGTCTAATGAGTATACATACGGTATTTTGGATCGATATTTCACCGAGTTGAATGTATCTTTACTCATGTGACGTATTTTCCGCGCGCGAGAGAGTATGAACTTTTGACCAAGATTATATGATTCTTCAGTGTCAATACGTTATTTACTGTTTAAAACATTGGTACTCTAGTACTTTTAAAATGTCACGCATAACCTGATTTCTGATTGGTTCGGAGAGGGTTGCAATGTTTCGAAATGTCCTGTTGTTTATCAAAGACGCAATGGATTTTATTTTGTTTCTGCGCAGTGAGAGACTATATTATAGGAAATAATCCTGTATTTAAGCATTCTTCATAGTTACATTGAATAGAGAGGTCATAAACGAATTGGTTCATTTTGTGTGTGGGATACATTATTCTTGGAGATCTATTGATATTAATACAGTACATTTAGGATTCAGTACTGTCTTCAACCTGAATTATTATACAGCTCCGTGAAATTATCGGAAACATTTCTAGAACTTGTGAGATTCCATATTAGCAAGGATTATTTGGATATAACTTAATCTTATCAACATATTAGCACAATAAAGGCTACTTCACTTCATTCGGAAAATACATTCGGAATATTTGGATTAACTTCCATAACCGTGAACTTTAAAACAATATAGGACTTTTAAGGATATTCTATACTGTAAGTTATCTTTAATTCTTTCACTTTACTTGATTGTTGAAATATTTTAATATTTTCGGATATTAAAGATTTGTATTTAAAATCTTGAAAGTTCGTTCGAGTCTTTTCTTTTGTTATATAACCCCAAGTCGTAACAATATATATATATATATATATATATATATATATATATATATATATATATATATATATATATATATATAGTGTACGAACGGATCGAAACTGATACGAGGTTCCACCAATCATACCGCGTGTGACATGATTCGGTCAAGGTGTGGTATATGATTGACAAGTGCTGAACAGTTCAAGTACAGTACACATGGCTGAATTGAATAAATTTCGTTGGGATGTGTCTGCTGCGGATACTTCTTATACTCATAGTGATAGGATGTCTACTGCTGTCATAGTGAGTATTATTCCAGAGGAGAATAACTTGAATTTGGATCTCCCTTTTTCGATTTCTTATTTTTGCAAGAATTTTTGCCGTTACCACCTTCTCCACCATTGCCAGCCTATGATGGTTTTAAAAATAAACAAAAGGAAGAGTTAGAGACTTGTTACAACGCGCAGAAAAGCAGGACAAACATTTGTTCGAAACTGCAACAAAAAGAGAAAAATAGAAAGCAACAAAACGAGATGGAAAACGTTGAACAGCGAGCAGAAAGAAAAGGGTGAAAAGAAAACTGTCCGTTTACTAGAGGACATTTTGACGGAGTTAAAAAATCCTTAGTTGAATGTATGAAACGTCTTTGGCGAATCATACGAGAAAGGAACCTTCGGAGTCCAAGAATTCTAAACCATCCATGACTACATCGATGGTCGGCACAGAGACGCCAGCAACGGCAGCAGTCACTACTATCACTACATAAGCAGTAAAACGTGGACGTGGAAAAGGTTTAAGTCAGTTACAGCTGATGTTGTCAAGTCTATATTTTTCTTTCAACACCCAAAGGTCATTTCAGGGCTATCCAGATCTCCTAGAAAAGAGATACTACTCAAATGATTGCCAAATCAAACAAAACAAATTCCATCACAAAAATGTGCGTGTATGTGTGTCTGTTTTGAATGTTTTATCAATACTAGCAAAAAGAAACAAACAATCAAGACATAGATATACTTAAGCTGTTTGAGTATATTCTTGTGAATAAGAATCACAACGGTATTTTAAAACACATCACAGAGGTTTGTTTTCTTTCTCCTTTTACTGTCTTCTTTCTTGAATTTCTTCACAGGAATGGGTTCTTCTACATTTTCTTCAGTTTCTTCTGCTTGTCTTTCTTTGTTGAATTTCTTCATTGGAATGGGCTCCTCGGTTTTGTCAGCTTTTGGAACACTCATTTTTCTCATTTATTGTCATTTTTTTGTTGGAACACCCTACAGATCCATGTCCTTTTTCTTGACAATAATAAGACGTGTCTTTACGTTTGTCTCTGGATTTGCTTTCTTCGGTCAT
The DNA here is from genome assembly GCA_029931535.1 of Margaritifera margaritifera. Taxonomy (NCBI): domain Eukaryota; kingdom Metazoa; phylum Mollusca; class Bivalvia; order Unionida; family Margaritiferidae; genus Margaritifera; species Margaritifera margaritifera. The sequence continues at coordinate 275,740 of JAQPZY010000942.1, forward strand.
GGATGTTCCATTTCTTTGATGTTGTGGGCATTCTGTAGCCCAGTGTCCTTTCTCCTGACAGACAGAACAGGTGTCGTCACTTTTATCTCGAAAGGAGTAGTCAGAAGTATTGGAGGTGTGTTTTCGAATGACTCTTTCTAAATCTCTGACTAGAAGTGTGATGTGTTGTGGCTCTTCCGTCTCCACAGATTGAAACTGAATGGGCGCTTTCTCTTAGATAGAGCATGCTTTATATATAGGGAGAGAGAGGTAACCTAGTCAAATTAAATTTGAATCATCTGCCGTCATGAAACAATCACACCTTTCCAAGGAGAAATTAGAAGCCAAGCAACGACGATGTTCCGTGTCAGTCAACACTGTCCAAGAAGTTCTGGCTAGAAGTTCTGGCAGAAGTCCACATTACCGATTTTGAAGAGAACGTGATTAATTCTTGTCCAACACGGTCAAATTTAAAAGGTTCAGGTCTCAAGTTTCGAGAGAGAAAACAGCTCTCTTCATGACTGACTTAATGGAGTCTCCGTTAGAGGAGTTGAAACCACGGTGCCAAAACTAATGATCACGGCCGTTTGAGTTTGCCGATCACTCAAGTCAGTTTGAAATCTCCTGTTTTGATCGAATTTAGCACGCCTGCATTATTAACTTCTTCCAAAATCGTGGAAAAAATTCAACACGTGCAACATTCGAATAATGAGTTTGACATAACCGATGGAAACAAACATTTCACCTCCATCAGGCAGCGGAAAACGCAACGTTTTATCGGTGGATCAGCCTCACAGTACCAGCCGAGTATCGTCCAGAATAGCACTGATCATGAATAGATGTGATTAGCCCGCGACATCGTGATAGTTTGAGCTCATGCAGATAAATCAGAAACACATGATTATGGAAAAACATTAGACAATCGGACAGAGCCAAAAAACGAAGAGAAGCAGAAATCATTTCGAAACAAGCAGGAATTTTAAAAGAGACCGTGTGTGGAATTTCTGTAATACAGACAATTCTACACGAACTAGCTGCTCGTTATACGTTGAAAGTGTACCCTCAAAGTCATTCGTGGAGATCTGTTTCGAGGACCAAATTTTCCATTCACATTTAACATCACCAACATCATGTATATGCTATTACAAGTATTACAGCATTTCTAGCACATGGACAATATTCTGACAAATGTGAACAAGGAATAGGGAGCAACATATTTATTGTGGAGAGAGAGAGAGGTCGTGGCTGCCTAGCGTCTAGACCTTGTGCTCCCGAAGGACAAGAAATGATTCGATGCTCTACATGCAGACGAACATTCATCAGTTCAGCATTTTACGAGCGACATCAAATGACATTATTCCAACAAAGAAAAGTGCCTACGAATTATTGACAGTGTGCCCCACCTGTGAACAGTACGTTCGTACCATTTCCAAAAAGTTACAAGTTTCTTCGGGAATGAAACGGTGTATTTGTAGTCAAGTCGTCGAATTGGTTCATCAGTGTTATATTCAGAGATATGGTAGCGAACCCGAGGAATTATTGAATAACCAGTACAATAAAAAGAAACGGCACCATAGCGTCGATTTTATCTTCTTTTTTGTACTTTGAATGTTCTCAAGTGACTGGGATTCACATTTCAAATTTTTGTATTGCTCATCGTGTGTGCCACGACTGTTTTCAGGACCTTTATTTTATTACTCTCGGAATTCTAGAGTCTTCCATGGGGGAATGTAAAACGATATTTTGTGGCTTCCATACTCTTTCTGAATAGGTTATAGACCCCACCAATGACACCTGGAGCGAAGACGAAGTGTATCGTTATGGCCACTGTCATTAATACCCTTCACCCATTGTTCATAATTTCTCAGGATACGAAAGACAATTACTTTTGAAACATTATTCAGAACAAGGAGCTGAAATTGTGCAAATCATCACGAATGGAGCCAAAATCATTTGCATGAAAGTGGGAAACGTACATTTTAAAATTAAAAAGTTATATGGCCATTCCATTGAGAAACATTCCTAAAATGTTTGGAATAACCGAAATGAATAAAGGCTATTTTCAACACTTTTTCAATATTAAAGAAAATCAACACGTCGTGCTCCCGCATTTGCCCGGAGTTCATTACTACGACCCGATGGCGTGAGAATAGAACAGCGACAAGCTTTCTAGGCCTGGTAGCAAGTTCACTCTTCAGACTTGTTTGATTTTCAAAAAGAGATGCTGAAATATTGTCAGTCAGATGTTGATATTTTACGACGTTGTTGTGGAAACTTTCGACAGTTATTTCTGGATCACGGAATTATCAATCCCTAGAAGGAAGCTTCTATCATTGCCAAAGTGTGTGGCGTAATGTACCTAAATAAGTTCATCCCCGAGATCAAACTAGCCATCATACCACCGCAATAGTATCAATCTGTCAGCCGTCCATATTCAGCCGAACCTTTGCTTTGGTTACATTACTTATGTGAAACTGAAGACAAGTGGATACAATATGCTAGAAACAATGTAGAGAAGAAGAATGGGTGTTATTCTGTGGATGGTTTGGATTTAGAAAATGCACAGAGCGTCTACGAATTTCAGGGATGATTATTTCACGGATGTTCCACCTGTTATCCTCAACAAGACCGGAATAATCCTTTCAAAGGGTTCACTATCGAAGATTTGTACGACAAAATTTTCCAAGGACGCCAGAGTCAGATCATCAAATCGTCAGACGATCCCTAGAAAAAGCGTATGAGATCATGTACGAAAAGCAAGTCTTCCCATGACAACACGGAACCGTACGACGGTCCTCCAGTACAAAAAGGGATAGTTCTGAGTCAGAAAGATCATTGTGACCAGAGACTTCCACCGAGAATGATGAATTCCACACAAAACACAGTGCAACGGACCTACTGCTCTTCATACTTACCACGAAATGTGTCTGGCTAGTTGCATACACTAACAGACTCATGATTGGAAGGATGTACGTGACTAGAAAAGTCCTGGATTCGACGCTTGAAAACAAGAGGTGGCTGACTATGCTAAAGACGTGTGTGCCTGATGAAAGAAAGAAAACGTGAACTTTGTTTTGAAATGTGAATATTTTTATTGTAGCTTGACAAATTAAACATGTATAAAATGTCTTACGTTCTTTGTAATTGTGTCAGACGTTTCCATACTACCCAAGACTTATGGCTGCATCCTCCGTTTTCAAAGTGATTGATGAAAGGTCAGATCGTCAAATTTGGGAGGCACTGTATCTTGGCCATCCCATATTAATTGCTGGACCAAGTTGTTCAGGCAATACGGAAGTTGTCAAACTTATAATCGAACACAAATCACTTCTGTTTCATCGTTCACCACAGTGCATCGTGTGGTGGTACAAAGAGTATCAATCTGCTTCAACGTTACTCAAAGAACGTCAAAGAGAATCCATTTTGTTTGTAGAAGGAATTCCTCACGAAGACGATGCAATTGTGTCTGACTAGTCAAACGCATCTTGTCAATATTGGATGACATGTTACGAGAAGAAGAAGAAGAAATTAAACTTTGGTTTATATGAAAAGGACATCATTGTAGGCCAGTATTATTTACATTACGCGAAATTTATTTCAAGAAGCGTATCGCACTGTCTGTATCAATGTTCATTACGTAGTGTTGTTTAAAAGTCCAAGAGGTAAGTCTCAAGTGCTAGTGTTTGATCGATTGTTTGGAACGTCGAAGACCAGAAGGAATAAAAACAGAAGTGTTAAACAACGGATATTGGTTCGCACTGGAAAAACAAAACGTACTTTGATAAATGCTATTTAGCCAACAAAGCTAAATGAGAAGCATCTGTTAAATATGCTTGCCATTGATGGTCGATTCCGGCTACTTTAGTGTGACTTCTGGAAAATTTTAGTCGAATGGATTTGTGTAACGTGTACGTCAATCGTTCTTGGAACCATTGCCGTACATCTTACAGACTTAGATTGTTTAGTTTGGTTTTGGCTGCACGATACAATTTTTGAATTCCTCCGTAGCCAGCTGCATGAGCACTATTGTAGTAAATGCTGGCCAAAAGACTATCCATTTTTTCATTACTCATGAAGTCACCCACTGTTCCTTACACCTTTTAGGTTCGTGTAGTACTTTGAATTGTGGTCCTTGACGTGTCCGACGAGCAATATGAGTAGGACAGGAAGTTTCCTCATCGTTTCTTTCGTCACTTTTTTCTTGATTTAATTTTTAACTTCTGTTTTCCCTTCTTTTTTCGGTTTTTTTTTCTGCTGAAGAGGGTGTCAGCATTATCTTTTTCACCCAGGCATTCGTTTTTTCTCGCCTCGGAGTAGAGAAAGGTGTCAATAGGGTTGTCATACTGGAGGGAAAGGTGTTTCAGCAGATGGGGTTTCAAACACTTCTTTTTTCTTTCTCTTCCATCCCAGTCGCTGTGTCTTTCGGCATCTTGGGAGCTGCTGCTTTTTGTGTTTCTGTGGTTTTTGTGACACTCTTTACATCTCTTAGAGTAGGTTTCGCAGCAGAGAAGGCGACCGAATCAAAAGTTCGGCGATTGCAAGCTTTCTTGAGTCAATTCGGTCACATCCACAGAGCCCCAGTCGGTCCTGGCACGATTCAAACATATGCTGATCTCCAGAGACCACATCAAAATGGTTCTAGGAGCCCAAGGGCCGACCCTTCCCCAGTGGATTCAGGAAACCTTTAAGATGTTGTTATGAGTCCATCCCCCCTCCCATGGGCTGCACCTAAGGAGCTAATACGCAGAAATTTCGGTGTGGCAGGCTCATATTGGGTATTTGAAAGAAGTGTTCGCGAATGGTATACATCAAAATTAAAGGCAATAGTTGCTGTAAGTGGTTAAATATTGGAGAGACTAATTGTTGCCAAGAATCATGTGTATGGGGTTACTGTAAAATTCACCTGCAGAGACAACGAAAGGGAAGCTCTTTGCTTGTGCCATGTCGATTGTCCTGAAAGTGCACACAATCCAAATCCAGGATTTATCGCCCGTGTGGTAGTGAAAGTGTGCAGCATAAGCTAGTGAATGCATAAAATAGGGCCAGGAGACGATTTAAGAAGGTATTGCATACGTAAGAGAGGTTGTTTGAAAACCCATTTAGAGGAAAGCTCACACATAGTATATCCCCCAATTAGAGATGAGACTCATACATAGTATGCCAACAGCAACATGGCAGACAACATGGACGATCTGAAGGACGACATGCTCAGGGGCTTCCGAAAGGCCACGATAAGCTCAGCATGCCAAAAAAGCAGTGCCCCCTTGGAGGTGCATTCGATTGGTACTTCCTGCTGGCCGTACAGCTTTACCTCGATTCCCTTGTGATACCCCATGACAAGCGCCAATTTGAGGGGGCATACTGTGGCAGACTTGCCTATATCATCAAGTGGGTCAGCCCCTGCCCAAAACACTCCAATGAGACGATGAGACGCTGTTTAAGTTCTTTCCCCATGGAGTCGAGGTGGCAGAGTATTTGGGAAACGAAGACCACCATTGGACTGACCGGTCTAACGTAGAATGTTGACCACTGTAGAAAACCTACCCGGGTTCACATTTCTACGGAGACAAATGACCCAACTCGTAGAATTTGGAACATATTGGAGGTCATATGTCTACACTTAGTAGTTTGTTTCACCGCGTGAATTTTATTAATTTAGAACATATAGCCAAACGTAATCACGCCATCAAATGAAGTTGTCAGACCTTTATGGCATATATAATTTGTTAAATTATGCATGTATACGTTCGACGGTATCATTTTTGGCGAAAAGGGAGACGAAAGCGATATATCACATGTAACTTAGATCTAATTTCTTTAAAATTTTGTTTTATCATCAACATTCCACTCGTTCTAGTTTTTTAACTGAAAGTAAGTTACAAATCAAGAATCTGCTGATAAATCTGTAGATTTAGACGATAATGATTTTAATATATCATCTAGCTATACATATGTAGTCGCTAGTATTCTTGATACTGGTACCGCTATGTTAATAAATAGTCATAGCTGATAAACATATCCGGTATCATACTCCACTTTAGGAAATTGGAGTTTGACGGCGACTTTTGGATCATTCCTTATTATTTGATAATACTAAATGATATTTTAATTCTTATGAATAGTCTTTCATTATAAGAAATCATTTGTAAATATCAACCATTTTTAATCGATAAGATTGAATTTAAATATAACACACACACACACATATATCTATATATGTATATATATATATATGTATATTGATATGGACAATTATGCTTTGAATGATCAATATTAACAATATCTTCATATCACAAATTACAATTTATAAACACTAATGGATATTCAATAAATGCTTGAATAAATGATGGACACTATGAAGAAACAAAATTATGAATACAGTCCCATAGAGAGAAAGCAATTTCATGGTGGTTTCAAACAATGTTAAAGCAACACCTAAACCTTTGAACTATTTGAACATTGTCCGTCGGTCGGTAGTATCAAAAGATGACAGCAGTAAAGTGTTTCGATATAGTCTCATGATGGGAAATCCTATGTTAAATCAGGTTTTTGCCGCCATCTTGTGAGTTTATAGGGTCAAGATGAGAAATCCTATGTTTTAAAAAATCCTACTTCAAAAAGGTCACTGACTGAACTTTATTCTTTTTTCTAATTTGCCGTCGTAGATTTTAATTCTTTTACTAAAATGGCTGCTTTATGTCTTTGCTTGATAAATATATTGGCGTCAATTGTTTTGCAACGCTCATGCTTTTATGAGGCAGATTTGTTTCTTCGGTAGTCAGTTTGTTACAAAATGACGAATTTTTGTGTATCCTAGACTTACAATAGATAACTGCAATCTCAAAGAATTCATCGTTTGCATTGTAGACACACAAAAAACATTGCATTTTTAAAAACGATCACTGAGTGTACTTTATTAGCTTTGTGCGATCTTTTTCTGTCTGTAGGTAAAAATGCAGAGTGACTGTTCAAGTTTGAAAACGGCTAAATTGAAGTAACAAAGTCTTATATACACATTAAAAATGATGGAGAAAAGAACAAATGTACAACAGTTCTACATTTTTTGAAAACATGTTACTACGCAAATCATTATGACATACTGAGAGAGAGAGAGAGAGAGAGAGAGAGAGAGAGAGAGAAAGTCCATAATTGTTTCAAAACCCAAATGGTCCGTTGAATAAGAATCACAATTAAATTTTAAAATACATGACAATAGTCAATTTTCCTTCTTCTTTTACAGTTTTCTTTTTTGAATTTCTTCACCGTAATGGTTCTTCTGTTGTTTCTTATGCTTATCTTGTCTTTTTTATTTTCTTCGCTGAATGGTTCTTCTTCTGCTTCTTCTTCTGAAGGCTCCATTTGTTTTCTTTTTTCACTTTCTTGAGGCTGCTTACACTTAAACAGTAAATTTGAAACAGTTCAAGTCTCAAGTCGTTTGAAAAAGGAAATAATGCAACTCCCTACTTTTGATATCAAAGTACTCCAAACCGAACGTGTTTGTTTTTTACACAATGTAATCATCGCGTTCTATAGCACGCAGATTATCAAATACAAAATATGTAATGTGTCCTATATTTTTCTGTGACGTTATTTTGAATATATCTACCTTTCAAGTGTAACCTAACTCCAGTAATGATTCGTTCACTGCTAGCTGGAACACGCCAAACTTCAATCACATCTATTTTGCCGGCGAATTGTTTATATTCGTTATTACTCTTTCGCGCCGGCATTCACTCACGAGCGCATAATCGAACTCTGTATGATTCGCCTCCATTGCTATATTGATCGCAGCTGAAAGTGAGAGAGAGAGAGAGAAAAAAAAATGGGCCAGACAGACATTGCCACAACATGTAGCCTTTGTTCCAGCTTGTGCGTATTCCAATGCGTTCTGCCCACTCACTAATATTTTGTAAACAGTAGAAACTTTCAATTTATTTTATACTGACGGCAAAAAAATATTGCAACTTTTACAACATATTGCACTACCAAGCTTTGTTCTTTGTTTTCCACAGAAAGAGAGAGAGAGAGAGAGAGAGAGAGAGAGAGAGAGAGAGAGTCTCTTGACGAACGGAAAAGAAGCCAAGAACACACATTTGAATGCCTCCGTGATATGTATGGAAACCTGACACTTCGGATGTCTTCAATGACACAGAGTTGACAGAAGCTGACCATCCTCACAATGTTGGATTTAATGACCGCCAAACAAAAATCAAACAAAGACGCAGTTTAGAAATGACGGATCGTTTGCATTTGAACATGTGGTTGCAAGACAAATATATGTTGAATGGTGTGGATGAACGTCTGAGACTGAATCAAAGTAGTATCGTGTTCCATTTGGTGACTAATGTTAACGAGTACAAAACAAACATCGAAGAAGCCAGACTTTACGTGCTACGTGTGGCGGTCTTACCTAAAGTGGGAAACGACATCAGTCTAACAACAGCCAAGTATCTTGTTCGATGAGTTGAAGTCCAACCCTTCACCATTGCCTCTGGACTCTGATCCAAGATCGAAGATTATTTTTTCCAAGGACAGCTACCAAAAGGTTTGCACATTGGCATCGACAGCAATGCGGCACTCAACGGAGCTATCGATCATTTCGAGCTCCAACAATTTAACGTGTCCAAGATAGAAGTCACCCGAGATGGCCAGACCTTGTGTACCAGACCCCTTTGAACCTAACCTTGTCCAGAAACATTACTCAAGAGCTTTCTTGACACTGTTTGAAGCCACAGGACAGTTAGGTACCAACAGCAGCCACGTTATTTCGTACGACGATTATGCAGGAGGATATGCCTTGTGGGATTAGATTTCACTACAGACCAAGGCAGCAACGAGGGACATTTCCAACGTTTAAAATCGGGCCAACTTTGTGTGGAACTTCAGTTTGCAGTAGCTCTGGCGAAAACAGTGAATGTCATCCTGTATGTAGAATTTTACAATACTCTGGAAATCAACAGCTTGAGAGAAGTGATCCTAGACTATTAGAAGAAAAAAAGATGGAACACGAATCTATGGAGATGTGCAAAGAGAATGTATTTTAATCACAACTAAAACAACATTCACATACCGCGAGTGAAGAAGACAGAAATATAGTCATGATGTCAAGATGGCCAGAAAAAGAAGAATATTTAGTCTCCTGTTTTGCTTGTGACTTGGCTGAACACAGTTACAGGTCTAGCCAGAGAACATTGTCATGGTTGTCAAATCAATCATCCTATTCAGAAACAACACGAAAAATGTTTGGTTATGAGTTGAAAAGACAAGTTGGATGAGTATCTGGAAGATGCATGGGCCCTCATCTCAGAAGAGAAGATTTTGACAAAGTGGTATAAAGACTTGCATGACCGTTCTATACCCCCATTGACTTCTCTGGAGACGAAACACATCGAAGCTATTTTGCAACAGAGTACGGAGATTGCTTGTTCATGGACTTATTTGACAGATAGTTTCAAGAAAAAAGTAAGTTGTGAATTGATAACTTATTACCTGTGAAAACATGGATACATGGAAATTTCATTACCTTCTGACTCACAGTTCCCATACAGCTTCTTGTAGGAATCCCTTGGAGTGTGCTAAAGCTGAACTTCCACATCGAAAACCAAAAGACATTCAAACCTATGTCATCAAAACAGACGACAGTCATCGCCCAGTAACCCATCAGGTAGCTGTCTACCTTCCCAACGACCAGTGTGGAATATTTTGATTCTTTAGGATTACCTCCTCTGGAAAACGACGTCACTGACTTTATGAGAAGAAATGTTGTATCTACTCAATTCAGTAATGTGAGATTACAAGGATCATGGAAAAGAAGTACATCATTCTCCTCAAGATGGCACAAGATCAAGTGGAAGATATCCTGCGAGAGGAGATTCAAAGAGACAGAGAAGAATGAGAAGCGAAGCAGCAGCAACAGCAACAACAACAATATCATCAGCAGGGAGAAAAGGTCGAGGAGTGGAAGATGGAGGCAGATGAAGTCACTGTTTCCTACAGAAAGATAATACCCTGCGCTGTAATGAAGCCCATGGCAAGACCTAGCCGTCCTGGATATCGTCGTTGGTAACATCTCAACGATTCAGAACGATAATCCAACGGTCCTTTTCAGGGCCATCATCATCTCGTACAAAAGAGATGTATTCAATCACTTCCAATTCTTGTTTATTTTTATGTCTGTATATGTCTTTGTCTTCCACAAAAAAACTAAAACTTATATCCCTACCCAGTAAAATCAGCAAATCACACAAAGGTAGGAGTCTTTATAGACACACTATACCAACACAAACATACTATCACACACAAGAGAGGGGAAAGATTTTAAGTTTTTGTTGGGTTGTGAACATAGATAGAGGGATAAACAAATATATAGACACATATATCTCTCTTTTCTCGAGATCTGGATGGTCCTGAAAAGGGCAGATTGGTCTCGTCAAAGTATTCTGTGGATTTTCTGACGGAGACAGTGAGCCTAAAATGAGGCTCATTGGCTTCCTTCTCCCTTGTATGTATGTATAAAGTATAGCGTGTGTATAAAGGCTCCTACCCTTTTCATTGGATAGTAAGGGGGTGTTGGATAGTAATAAAAAAGTAGGTGCTGGATAGAATATCAAAAAGTGTGTGTTGGATAGTATCTAAAATGTTTAACATTATAGACCTACATATTTTTAACATGGAACGGCCTATGACAATCATCCAAGTTAATATTACATTTCCCGAATGGGTCTATAGTGCCTTCCACCTGTTAAACCCATGGACAAGTTTAACCTAGGATTTCCCGTACGTACCTACATTAATTCATTTTGTGGTCAACTCTAACAATGTAACTCCATTTGATGTCAACCACTTCTAACAATGTGACTATATTATATATATATATATATATATATATATATATATATATATATATATATATATATATATATATATATATATATGGGGCAGGAAATCAATTGCCTGGGACAACTAAAAATTAATGCCGGGAAACCTTTTTTCCCAATGTGAGCGCCCTGTCGAGCAATTGTAGTTATTTTGTTTTAAAAATGATCATTTTGAAAATTCAATTGGGATTTATATATTTTCCAACGACAAAAAGTGATAATTAAATTGTCTCTGTCTCTGTGGGTATCTACAGCAGGGTGACTGAATTTTCTTCATATAATTCCGTATTTGAGTGATGGGTGATTGCTCTCGGTAAGAGACCACACTAATCCTCATGTGTCGGCTACTCATTATCTGATTAAGTACTCAATTCCATATTACCTGCCCCTCGGGGTGAACACTCCAAGAAACAAGACTCGTGAATTTTCGTCTTCTGTCAATAACCCGACATATGGTAACGGTATCTTTCTTCTTTAGCTTGACACACTTTATGCCTATCATGTAGTATTACTCTTCCTGATTGGTCTTTTGAAAAAATGGGCACTCGATGTAGAGCGTGTAACAGTAGCTCCTTTTTGCTAACTTGAGCTAAAGGAACATGGCTAGTTTTAATAATCAAACCAATCATAATTGCTGCTGTATATTATATTGACTTGTTAGGTCATGGATAAACAAAAGTCCCACGTGGATTGTTTACTGCTAAGAATAAAATATGGATACGTTTGTGGTGAGGGGTGGCCAACTTGTAGAAAAATGACAGACAACAAGACAGCGTCAAAAAAAGAAATTGTTCGATTATCTTGTATTAGCTGCTCTTAAATAGATTAGATAAGTGTATAAACTTGTCTGACACTTTTCCACTAGCAGGACTGATGGTGAGTTACAATCATTGTGTGCAATTAGGACCAACTATATATATGTGTCAAAAGTTGTCGAGTAATTTTGATTATGGACATCTTGGGGCCAATTGAAGCAATTTACCGGCCAAACAGACAAATCTGCTGGGCAACCGGATTTTCAAAGCTGGTTGCCCGGAGATAATCAGGGATTTTGAAAATGGTATATATAAATAGATGTCGTGGAATTATCCAATACATTTTCTACCTATCGGACATTGTCAAGCGCTTATTGTATGCTGTTAAACACATATAGGACCCAATACAATTGTTGTATCGTAACATGACGTCACACCAGGTCTATCTTGACGCAACAGTACATAAAATCCCGTCACGTCATATTATGTATATATTGTTTAATAAATGAGAGTATAAAAAGTAAAATAGAATGTTTGTACTGCCGAATATTGTGGTCTCCCCCGAAGTATATGGGACTAGTAGACTCTCACTGTTATAAACATGATAAAGCACGGTGCAGCACGTCAGAGAAACTGGCCAAGCGCTTTCGAGATCTATGGCTTCCTTTTTGAAGGCAGACGACACAAACAAATAATACAATTTTTAATTAATTATTATACACTTCGTAAATAGTCCCATCAATTTAAAGTTTTTACTACGGTTCAATACCCAGCGGTATTGACCGTAGTTAAGTCAAATTATTCACCGCTTCCTTATATGGAAAACACGTGCCTGCATTCAATAAACTACAACGGCGAAATAAAAATGACTACAGAAACTTGGAACGCTGACAACGCCACGTCATAAATCTGATGGCCATCAGAGGTCGACAAAGATTGTAACCCTTTCTAATTGACAATAGTGCTGGAGAATCAGTAGATCTAGCTATCATCCAAATAAAACTACTGTCAAGGGACCAGTTACTTCCATATTTGGAGGGTTTGTTAACTCGTTTTTTTATAATGCACAATATTTTAAAGTTTTAACTCTAGCTTTGGAATCTGGACCTAATGTATGAATATATCAAACAGAAAATTAATGAAAAACTTACAGTCATGCGTTGCAAAAACATCGTAAAGTATCCCTACTACTAACGAGTCTCAGTTTTCTCAGTGACAGTTCCAGTTAAAGCTAGCACCGTTATTCCCGATTACAAATTGATATATGGTTTATTTTTGTATGATAACAGAAAAACATTCATAACTTGTGTCGCAAAAGTCACTGTTTTCAAAAGGTAAGTTCTGCTTCACGAACTGTTAGCATTCAAAGCAATCGATGGTCTGCACCTCCATAGTGTTGACGGAAGCTGACATAATAAATCGCGCATGCGTCCAATGACAAGCTGAACTTTGAATATGGTTGTCTCAAAATCGTACATATTTTAAGATACTAGACGATATCATATGCAGCACATGAGTTGATGTAAGAAAAGCACGAACTATTTAATATTTGTTCATATAACCTCCTAAATAGACTTCATTTTTAAGTCAGAATGAAAAAAAATTATTACAATGTTCACTATAAATTCTGATACAGTTTACAACAGTTAAAAATTATTTTGTTTTTACTAATGTTATTTTCAGCTACACGTATATATATATATAAATAAATATATATATATATATATATATATATATATATATATATATATATATATATATATAGTGAGTGAGAGAGAGAGAGAGAGAGGTGTATATATTTGTACATGTAACATACTTCTAAATCTTGTAATCCGCTGGTTGGCTGTATCCTCTTTTTTCATTTTATAAATGAATTGCACTCTGGTTAATTCTGATTCAGTAACATGCAAAAATAGTGACAAAATAACAAGAAATAACGTTTAAAATATCAATTGAAACATGTATATGATGTTCTTTTTGTTTATTTTTATGTAGATTTGATAGAGCAAGACGTGCAGATAAAGTAGGTGTCATCACTGTCTTCCTCGTTTGTTAATCCAACACATGCCAGGTGGTACCATTTCTCGCATAAATCACAGCAAATCCAGTTTACACGTGCATCATCATCAATACTAGGTGGTTCGGCCTCTTTACATATCTCACATGCATCTTTCTCCTTATTGTTGTTTGATGTTTTCCTTCTTTTCTCCTGGGATTTTCCTTTATTTTCTCTCTCTGCTTCTCTCTGTTTCTTTCTTTCCTCTATTTGTCTTTTCCTACATTTAATCTGTTTTCTTCTTCGTTCTTTTTCTTCAGTTTTGTTAACCAGCTGCTGATAAAAGTTATCACTTGTTATCACTCTTGCCTCAGTGATGCATCTTCTTTGTGCTGTTTGAGGCTTTGCAGACATTGGAGGAAAGAGCTCACACAAGGCTTCTGGGATAAGCCCTTCCTTTACTAGGAGATTCCTGCCTCAGTAAAATCCACATTTGTCACCGGAATAATTGGATGTCCTAGTGCAGATGAAGAAGTTGTATTCGAAGATGTTAAAGGTGTTGGTTCTACAGATGTTGATGTCTTCAGATCTGGAGATCTTGCTTGGACATTTTCCGATGATGTTAATGGGAACTGGTTAGAAGTAACTTTGGATTGAATTGTGATATCATAATTTGAGTTTTGTCAATCGCATCTGGATTCACAGGATACAGGTCTGACTTCCTGAAACTATCCTTAATTTTTCCCGTAGAGCACAGGTAATCAACTGCATAAGACAAAATTACTGAAAACTTGTTGATGGTTTGATGCTAGTTGATGAATTCAAGGTTTCATCTTTAGAGGCCGCATGATTCCAACATCTAAAGTTTGCAGAATGTGAGTAGTATGTGGAGGAAGTACAAGCAGCTCAATCAGGTTCTCTCCGGCCATTAGGAATGAACAGGTCTTTAAACCACGTCAGAAAAAGATCGCTGTACATGTATCCAGGCTCTGATGTTCCAAAGAACCAGTTACCTGGAACATCATCTTTATATGCAGTTTTGGAGAATGATTTTTCAAAAATTAAAAAAGTAGCAAGGCCTCTATCTTCAGCCATTCAAATGTGGGCTATGATGTGTCCTGATGATAGCAGAACTTGATAATATGTGTGATGGCCCTTCACACCAATGACTTTTTGTCGTGTCTTCTCCCTTCCACTCCAACCTGTCTCATCACTATTGAATATTCTACCTGGCTCTTTTTCTGAACCCAGCTTCTTGATGATGCTACTCAAAAGTGCAAAATAACTGCTGATGACGTTTTCATTTGACATACGTGACCTCCCCCAATCCAGTCTCTCTCTCTCTCTCTCTCTCTCTCTCTCTCTCTCTCTCTCTCTCTCTCTCTCTCTCTCTCTCTCTCATAGAGTTACGGATGCCGGCTCAAGAAATTTCTAAAACATTTATTGGACGGACCTTTCTTTTGAACTGAATAGTGATGGTCTTTTTTTTATTATTTTTTTTCCATAACAGAACAAATGTACCCTCTAGCAATATCCCTTGTCGTTGGGAACCACTGCTGCAGCATATACTTCATGTAGGTAACTAAAGTGTTTTCTTCAGTTACATCCAGCATTCTGCTTGCTGACTGATGGTGAGCTGTGACTTCTTCACAGAGGAGACAGCAGACAAGAGCTCATCCTGGCCATACCGCATACACTTTGCCATTTGATCGAGAGTAAAAGATTAATTTCATTCAAAGTGTATATAATATTTCATATATAATATGTTTATCTCGTGATAAAAATGTTTTATATTGTAAACATATATATAACAATTACATAGTGTGTGTGTGTGTCTGTTTTAAAAAATGTGAAACAACTTAATAGTGAATAATGAGCTTGTTTATTTGGTACGGGTTATATCCCTTTTCTATTAAAACGTTTTGACATGCCCCCTCTTCTAGGAACAATTCATGACCAGAGTTACCCCCGTATGGAAACGCTGTATTGTATCATTTGTTTGTACTGGCATATTAATGTACCATCGATAGAGACCTAAGTGTATATATTACACACATTGGTGGTTAAATTGATACGTTATTCTTTGGAGGGCACATTTAATGGTAAATAAAAAGCATATGCAAGGTTTTAGGAAAAATATCCAATTTTTTGTTATAGAAGGTTACATACTTCCGGATGTAATATTTATGGAATAAGGTAAGCCCCCACCCCCCTTACGATGTTGATAGATTGGAATCTAGGTCACAAGGGTTTTCCAACAATAAGTTTCTTACCTTTATAGATGGATTTTTTTTCGCTGGCTTGAAGGAAACTGGACATAAATTATTTTCTGCAAACAGGAAACGTAAAAAAACGCATATGAGTGCGTGGAATATGACGTTGGCGGTAACTGGTCGCAGGCGGAAACTGGTCGTCTGCCAGTGTATAATATCCAAATTAAATAAAGACAATCTGAATACATCCAAAGATTTAAATTGCAAGTAAAAAGAATATAAAATAAATATGATTTATACAAATATTGAAAATAGACGCCTAGTGATCGCTATTTGCTGCTGTTAGTACACGAGAAAGAGAGAGAGAGTCTAACTGACCTTTGATACAAAGTTACAATGTATGAGTCAACAACGTCCCTTTAACAGTGTATTTTTATTCACTCTGAATGGCATTGTTTTATCCTTCACTCGGAATTCAATGCGGCACAAGCACTCCAAAACGAATATACATCCTTTGTTTAAGGCATTATCCAAGACCGCTGGACCACACAAGACCTTGGCAACAATCATGACGCAAACTGCACTTTCAAATTTACCTGCCGCCATGACAGCAGCACTAAACAATCCCAACGACACTGTAACATTAGACTGAATTTCTCTGGCTCACTGTCTCATAATGGTATCTTCAATTTTCATTGATGTATTGTGTCATTTTTTTTTTCCTAATATTAATATTTCGTTGTGTTTCTTTGGCTATATGACATCCCATCCTCTTCAACAAACTTAGTTTCGTTTAGTGTTGAATGAGAATCACCCTATGTACGCGCGCACCTTCAATGCAGTAAAGTAGCGTGTATCACTGCGCGGTGTTCGGGTTTCATTCATTAATTGAACGACGTGTAAAATGTTCAATAATACGTTGAAATATTTTTGTTGTTGTTCAGCTGTGTTATTACTATGAGATAACAGAATGATTAATATGCTTGTTTTTAAGTATACAATAAAAAGATTATCGACTGAGTATTTAAAATATTGGGCCCTTGTTCATAGGGCGTAGAATGCCCTAGCAAGCTCGGGCATCCTGCCCCAGATGACTTCGGGTTCAATATTTTTAAGTGCTCAGTTAATAACCTATACATAATGTTATGTTATGTTGAAACAATTTGATGTTGGCATGGGAACTGATTGTTGTTCATGATCTAGGCAAATTCTTCATCAAGGTTAGAAGGGACACTTCAGAAGACAAAACAAACACTAAACACAAATTGTATTAGAGGGGGTGATGGTATCAAAGATGAATTAAAACAATTAAAAAAAAAAATTTAAACTCGAAATCTAAGTCTACATCTCTTTAGGAGATGGGTAAGTTAAGAAAAAAAAGTTTTTTGCATGGAATAGCAAGGATGGAAAGGCATCAACAATTTAAAGTATGGATGATCAGAGAGAGAAAGATCTATCGACCCGGTCTCACGTGGGAAAGCAAAGAAGTGTGGCGGTAGATAAAAAGCAGCGTAGTTAGATTTTCAATGTGTCAAAGGATCCTATACGGTATTGATTTATTGCTGCACACTTCGTCATGTGACATTTGTTATATGTAAAGAGAATTTACTTCCCGGTTCGTTGATCAAGCTGATACAGAAGGCATACATTCAAAGTAACGACAGGTAAGTGTTGTAAGAAGTTCAGCTTTACCAGATTCCCTATTAACTCTGTATTCCATATCTAACTGTTTAGTTATTAATATATTATACACCTTTAACGGAAATTTGATTTTTAGCCGTCAGTTGCTTTTTACAATGGAAAACCTCCACCACCGCGCGGGTTTGGGGACACATAGTTGTGTGTGTGTGTCTGTGTCTGTGTGTCTGTCTGTGTGTGTGAAAGAGAGAGACAGACAGACAGAGAGAGAGGGATTTGAGTCAAATGTGTTATTGATGCACAGTTTGTCATGTGACTTTAATTATCATAGAGAGAATGTACTTCCTGGTTTATCAATGAAACTACAGGTAAGTATGGAGAGCCAGAGCTGTCTTAAATGGTCCGTTTTGAGCACATGCGGCTGACATTACATTATATGATATGCATTACTTATTATATTTTGTGCATTTAGTATTACATGTTGCACATTTATAGACTGTAGTGTTTGTACTATTGGCTGTTGTGTGCGTGACCGGAATACAACGGTGCTATCGAACAGAACAAACACAAAAAAAATTTTATTATATAACTTCTATTTTGAAACAAATGCTCTTTTAATTGTTATTTTAGAGTTTAAAGGAAACGTCTTGAAATAAATGATATTTTAATAAATAATATTGTACAATTCTTTGAGCGTAATACGTATGACAAAAATTGGAATTACGTTTTTAACATTTGCGTAATATTATGTCATGCGGGTGTGAATTTATGAACGAGATATCGGCAATGAATAAACTCTCAACAGTAAATACAGTGTAGAGGTCCTTGCGGGAAGGTTTTGTCATATTAAATTCATTCTTAATGTGAAGAATATTTCAAATAATTTAATATTAAATGATGGACACTTCCTGTAATTTTAAAAAAATAACGAACTCAATTACTTAGAAGCCAATACTTGTGCTGCGATTTGCGGAGCACACTGATATTTACAATGTACTCCATCCAGTGCAAGATAAGTACATTATTATTGTGGATGAATATATTCAGGATAAATGGATATCTCTGACACAGATGCAGTTTGTTTCATCCGAGATAAGTAGTTTCTGAATTATATTTAAAATTAAAATGCAATTACTGATAATAGCACCATTGAACAGATGTCCTAAACAATCATTGTGATCTTCGAACTGTGTGTCAGGCATATTCTCTGATGCGTCACTTGAGTTGACAGTGTCACCAGGAAGGATAAGTCGTTTAATTTGGTAATGGACGAACACATTCTAATACTGTATCCTATAAAATCCAGAGTTGTTGATTCGTGCTCAGAATCGTCAGTTTTCTAATAGAGACAAACATTTTGGCAAATAGTTCAATTAATTGCTTGGGGATACTATTTTATATTGATCTGGACAATCTTTTAATTTTTCAAAGACACATTTGATATTTTTTATATCTCTTGCCGTTGCTACCTTGATATTGTTGGGGGGTGGGGTCATTATATTTTCAGTGAACTCGTTGACAGCAATCTCTGTCTCATGTCCTTCTTTGTTTGAGGTCTGATTTTGTAGCAGTGTTGACAGAGCTAACCGATTCGGGTGGCCAGAAAAAAACTCATTCCTGGGAATATGATGTTTTTCGAGGGGGGTCATATTTTCTTTTTGTTTTTTATTCAGTATTTAAAATGTCTGGTCAAAAACCATTTAACGTTTTCACATGTTAAATTTGATAGCCAAAACATGAAATTATTTGCATTGTCAATGAGCAATTTCATAGCGTCTATGGAGAGCCATTGAGGGCATACTTTAAAAACGCTTAGCGACCTTCAACCTCGATAACACGAATTCGACAAAACAATTTAGCGAAAGTAGTACAGTTGGGTGATTAAGACTCAAACGTGAATCCTATGTTAATAGGGTCTGTGGATTATGGCTGTCTATGGGAATTTAGCACGGATGAAAATGTCCATAGGTTTAACATTATGGATCTCTAGCTGACATTTATGCCGTCGAGAGCACAATGTATATATTGTTAGAAGTTGTTGACCTCAAATGAGATCTTATGGCCTATAACGGAAATTTTACACTGTGGGGATTTCTAGCATCTAACGGGGAACAAAATGTTAAAAATCTCCATAGGTTTAACATTAATATGTCACTCTGGGGACAAGATGGGAATCCTCTGTTAAATATCTCTATAGGATACAGATGATGCGGTACTTGAGAGTCAAACGGGAATCTTATGGCAAGTAGGGTCTCTGGATTATAGGTTCAAATAAAGTAAAGATTTATTGTAAGATTGAAACATTTTCTTTTCAAATTTTTGAAAACTGAAAAACTGAACTCTAGATGATCAAAGATGGCATGGGATGAAATTCTGCCAATTGGGATTCTTGTATTGTCATCATCGTCGGTGGCATGGCAAACATATCTCTGTGTGTGTGCGCGCGCATGCGTGTGTGTGTGAATATCTTATCCATATTTAAGGACAAAATAAATCAAGACATAGAGACACATGCTTTTTGGGATATTCTCATGAATAAGAATCACAATGAAATTTCAAAACACATCACAAATGTCCATTTTTTCTTCTTCGTTTATTGTCTTCCTTTTTGAATTTCTTCGCCTGAATGGGTTCTTCTTTTGTTTCATCTACTTGTTTAGTTTTGAATTTCTTTGTTGGAATTGTTTGTTCTTATGGTTTTTTTTCTTCTCCTTTTGCTTCTTGAATTTCCTCCTTTTTTCACCTTTTTGGGACACTACGTATACCAACTTCCTTCTTCTTGACATTAATAACAGGTATTATCTTTACTTTTGTCTTTCTTTTCTCCTGTCTTAGAGGTTCCTTTTCTTTGAGGTCGTAGACATTCTGTAGCCCAAATGTCCCTCTTCTTGACATAACATGTGTCATCACTTTTATTTCGAGAGGAGTATGGAGTTTCTCCAGAAGTCGTCTTGGAAGCATATTTTTGAATGACTCTCTGCAAATCTCTGACGAGAGGTGTTATCTGCTGCGTCTTTTCCATCTTTAGAAATTGAAATTGCGTGAGTGTATTGTCTCAGGTGGAGAGGACTCTATATACTACTGCAACAGTAAAAGTCACCCCCTTCGCTTAATTGTTTTGTACTGCAAGAGTAAAAGTCTGTTTCTTTGCTGAATTGTGTGC
Organism: Margaritifera margaritifera; assembly: GCA_029931535.1. NCBI lineage: Eukaryota > Metazoa > Mollusca > Bivalvia > Unionida > Margaritiferidae > Margaritifera > Margaritifera margaritifera. The sequence continues at coordinate 296,361 of JAQPZY010000942.1, forward strand.
TGCTGCGAAAGTCAGTTTCTTCATTAAATTGAGTGCTACTGCAAGAGCAAAATCAGTTTTTTCACTCAAATCTGTGCTAAAGACAATTTTCTTTCATGAAATTTGTAAGCTATTTCGACGCATAGTCCTGGTGATAAAAATAGTTTAATGTCAGCCATTCTCACTGAACATAACATAATTTATACTGGTGTCGGTAAAGATACACAAACAGAATTTATCCTTATGTTGAAATCGAGACAAGAAAATATATCTCTCGGAATTAAAATGTAAATCTTCGGTTCATTATTTGTCTTCTGCTTGCTAAAACAGAGAGAGTATTATCTGAGTAGTATAAGGGGAAAATATGGGGGTTTTTTAATCACTAGTGCTTATGGAAATTTGACAATATCGTTTAGTTCACTACTGAGATTTTTGAAATTTGACACTGGGAGTTACTATGAGGCAAAATATGAATTTAAAGTAGATATACTTACAAACTTACAAGTACCACCAGTAAAAGTCTTGTTTTTTGTTGTTGTTTTTTTTTTTTGTTTTTTTTTTTTTGTTTTTTTTTTTTGCTTTCCATTAATTGTGTACTCTAGCAACAGTAAACGTCTGTTTCTTTACGCATTTGTGTGCTACTAACTAAAAAGTCAGTTTAATCACAAAAATGTGTGCTACTGCAACAGTCAAAGTAAGTTTCTTAACTAAATTGTGTGCTACTGCAACAGTACAGTCAGTGCTTTCACTAAATTGTGTATTACTGCAAAAGTTACTGTCAGATTTGTTTTACTAAATTCTGTGCTGCTGCAACAGTAAAGTCAGTTTCTGCACTAAAAAGTATGCTACTGCAACAGCAAAAGTCAGTTTTTTTTCAATAAATTGTGTAGTACTGCAACAGCAAAAGTCAGTTTTTTCAATAAATTGTGCAGTACTACAACAGCAAAAGTCAGTTCCTTCACTAAAATTGGTGCTACTGCAACAGTAAAAGACGGTTTCTTTGCTAAATTGTGTTTCTGCAAAAAAAATTGTCAGCTTCTTCACTAAATCGTGCGTTACTGCAACAATGCAAGTAACATTTGTCACCTAACTGTGTGCTACCGAAAGAGAAAATGTCAGTTTCTTCACTAACCGCGTGCTGCTGTAACAATACAACTCAGTTTCTTCACTAAAATGTGTGCTTCTGCTACCGAAAGGTCGCTTCTTCACTAAATTGTGTGCTACTGCTACAAAACGTTGTTTATTTACTAAATCGTATGCTATTGCAACAGTAGAAGTCAGTGTCTTCACTAAATTGTGTGCCTATGCAAAAGTAAAAGTCAGATGTTTTCACTAAATTGTGTGCACCTACAACAGTAAAAGTAAGTTTTTCCACTAAAATGTGTGCCACTGAAACAATTAATATATTCTGTCGCCTGCAACAGTCAGTTTTCTGCACTAAAATGGGTGCTACTGCAACAATAAAAGTCAAATTGTGTGCTGCAACAACAAAATTCAGTTGTTTCACTAAATTGTGTCCTACTGCAACAAAAAAGTCAATTTTGCCATTAAAATGTGTGCTACTGCAAAAGTTAAAGTAAGTTTTGTCACTCAATCGTATGCTACCGCAAAAACAAAAGTCTGTTTTCACTAAAATGTGGCCACTGAACAATAAAAGTCAGTTTCTTCACTAAAGTGTGCTAATGCTACTGAAAAAGTCGTTTCTTTACTAAATTGTGTCTTAATTCAACAGTACATGTCAGTTTCTTCACCAAAGTGTGTGCCAGGGCTACAAAATAGTTGGGTTTTTGTCACTAAATTATGTCCTACTGCAACAGAAAAGTAAATTTCTTCAAAACATTGTGTGCTTCTGCAAAACGAAAAGTCAGAGTTTTCACTAAACGGTGTGCTACTGCAACAGTAAAAGTCAGTTCTTTAATTAAATCGTGTCGTACTGCAACAATAAAAGATTTTTAATTACATTGTCTGCTACTGCAACAGTAAAATATGGTTTTTCACTAAACTGTGCAACTGCAACAGTAAAAGTTAGTTTATTCACTAAAATGTGTGCTATTGTACCAATACAAGCAATTTCTTCACTAAATGTGTGCTATTGCATAAATAAAAGTCAGTTTCTTCACAACAATCTTTGCTCCTGCAAAACTAAACGTCATTTCTTCACAAAAGTATGTGCTATTGCAACAATAAAGGTCAGTTGTTTTCAATAAATTGTCTGCTTCTGTAAAAATAAAAGTCAGTTTCTTTAATAAAATGTGTCCTATTACGACAGCAAAAGTAGCTCTTCATTAAATTGCGTGCTACTGCAACAGTAAAATTCAGTTTTCTCACTAAATCGTGTGTTACTGCAACAAAAAAGTCAGTTTCTTTACTAAAGTGTGTGCTTCTGCGAAAAGAAAAGTCAAATTTTTCACTAAACTATGTGCTACTGCAACAGTAAAAGTTAGTTTCTTCACTAAAATGTGTGCTACTGCATGAGTAAAAGTGTGTGTTAGTGCTAAAACAACGTTCTCTTTCACTACCTTATGTCCTCTTGCAACTGTAAAAGTCAGTTTCTTCTCTAAACAGTGTCTTATTGCAAAAGTAAAAGTCAGATTTTTCACTAAATTGTGTGCTACTGCAACTGTAACAGTCAGTTCTTTAACTAAATCGTGTCGTACTGCAACAATAAATGTCAGTTCTTTCACTACATTGTCTGCTACTGCAACAATGAAAGTTAGTTTCCTCACTAAAATGTATGCTGCTGTTCCAATACAAGTGAGTTTCTTCACTAAATGTGTGTTATTGCAAAATTAAAAGTCAGTTTCTTCGCAACAATGTTTGCTACTGCACAATAAATGTCAATTTCTTTAACAAAATGTGTCCTATTGCAACAGCAAAATTCAGCTCTTCATTAAATTGCGTGCAACTGCAACAGTAAAAATTAGTTTTATCACTAAATCTTGTGCTACTGAAACAATAAAAGTTAGTTCTTCACTAAATTGGTGTGCTACTGCAATAGGCAAAATACAAAGTCAGTCTTTTACTAAATTGTGTGCTATTGCAACAATAAAAGTCATTTTTTTCACTAAAATGTTTGCTACTGTATCAGTAAGTCGGGTTTTCACTAAATTGTGTCTTACTGCTACAAAACGTCTGTGTTTTGCACTAAATTTTGTGCTACTGGAACAATAAAAGTCAGCTGTCCACTAAAGTGCGTACAGCTGCAATAATAAACGTCAGTCTGTTTTTAATTTGTGTCCTACTGCAATAATAATACTCAGTTTCTTCCCTAAATTGTGTCCTGCTGCAACAATAAAAGTCCGTTTCTTCACCAAAATTTGTCCTACTGCAACAGTAAGAGTCAAGAACCTGATTTTTACTGTTGCAGTAGCACCCAGTTTAATGAAGAAGCTGACTTTTACTGTTGGAGCACGGCACAATGTAGCAAAGCTATTGACTTGTAAGTTGCAGTACGACACAATGTAGCGACGATAGTGACTTTTACTTTTACAGTAGTATATAGAGTCCTCTCCACCTGAGACAAGAAGACTGCTCGAGAAATTCCAGACTATTCTTGAAACAAAAGTAATGACATCTGATATTTCTGTCAAGAAAAAGGATATTAAGCCTCAGAATGTCCACGACGTCCAAGGACAGGAACGTCTTAGACGGAGGAAAAAGAGACAAAAGTAAAGATAATGCCTGTCATTAATGTCAAGAAAAAAGGAGTGAAAAAAGAGGAAATTTCGGAAGCAAAAGGAGAAGAAACATAAGAATAACCCATTCCAGCAAAGAAATTCAAAGCAAAACAAGCATATGAAACAGCAGAAGAACCCATTTAAAAAAGAAAGACACTAAAAGAAGAAGAAAAATGAACTTTTAAGGTGTGTCTTGAAAATTCATTGTGATTCCTATTCAGGAGAAAATTCTAAAAATGTCTTGATTTGTTTTGTTTTTTAAGTAAGGATAACACACATACACACACACACACACGCAAAGAGAGAGAGAGAGAGAGAGATCCATTTGACATGCCACCGATGATGATGACAATGCACGAATTCGTAGAGTTTAGTCCTGCAGTGTTCCAAAACTTGAATAGACATGTTGCAGCATTGCAAGAAATCCTAACTTTATTTGACCCTATAATCCACAAACCCTTTTTAACATAGGTTTCGTGTTTGACCCCCCAAGTGCAGCATCATGTTAATTATATGGATATTTCCATTCACAAGATTTCCCATCTTGTCGCCAGAATGTCATATGAATATTAAACCTATGGGTATTTGTAACATAGGATTTCCCATCTTGCCGCCAGAGTGACATATTTTTGTTAAACCTATGGACGTTTCTAACACCACGTTTCACGCTAGAAGGCCAGAGAGCTGCACTATGCTGCGTGCTGAATTCTCGTAGGAGGCCATAGTTCCGTTCCTATGTTAAATTCCCCTTATGCTGCATAGTGTAATTCCCATGTTAAATTCCCTTATACATAATGCTGTTCCACGATAAATTCCCTTTATGCCCCATAACCCCAAGACCATTTGTTAACACAGAATTCCCCTTGGCGCTATAAATCCACAAAGATGACGGCCTAATGTTAGAGGTCATATCATAGAAACCCACACATGTTAAACCCCTTTAGAGGCATTCCCATAGTATAATTACATTTATGCCCATAGTACCATTCCCATGCTAAATTCTCGTTTGCACAACGAATCTGTATCGACCATGTTTAACGTGATACTGTCTCAATACCGTGTCTTCCACTTCTGGTAGTTAAACTTGTACATTAACAGTTTTTAAAAGTCAATCCACGGAACCGGAACGTATTAGCTCTAAGTCTTCATCGATTATGTTACGATTTGCAAACCCCAGATTACGTTGCCACTTCATATACCTTTCATTTGTGGTGCAAATCTTCACAGTGACCCACATACTCAAGTTCTCAATTTACTTGCCAAACACGGCATTGTTCATCAGCTTGATAAAATCTTTTCCGACGTCGTTGGACGTTCTTTGCGTCAGTGAAGTATAGCAAGGTTGCTGGTTGAAATTGATTAACCTATGTCCTCTTATCAATTTCAGCCCCACCTCGATGTGAAGTTTCGAATTCCCGTAATGCACATCATACTTCGTTTTATTTTGGGAACAGTGGGCTTAGTGGTATTTCCACTCTCGATGAAATATTTATGCATTGGTAACATGTCTTTTCATCTGGGGCAAGTTTTTCAGAAGTAAGAGGATAGTCCCCTTGAAGTTATTATGCAACTGGTCAGGTATTTCCAAATCTATCTCCAGGATAGAACCATTCTCGTTGTCATCTGCTACAGACATCATGTTTTCCATGGTCCAGCGATAATCATTTTCATTTCTCCACCTAAGGTTTTTCAAAGGCATATGTTGTCACATAGACTAATCAAATAAATTAATTATATACACGTACATGATGTAAGATTTTGTTTTTACAAACCCACCGTCGTTTTTCCTTTTTCCGTCAATATCTTTTCCATACTCATTGTTATCTATTAAATACAGCTAGGGAATCACGCTGATACCTGCACGTATTCCTCTTCCCGCCATCAAAAACATGTGATAGTCTGTAAATAGGTCTAACTAATCCCCTGGCAGATTTACGCTTGCGTTACCTGCCAGATTTGGAACATTGCAATAGTGCACAGGATCAAGCTGATACCTAGACATGCAAACATTGCAAAACTTTTCAAATATGTCTGTCAACATCAAAGTGTCATTTTAATCTGTGCTATGTTTAACGTCTCTGAGTCCGACCCTGAGTGCGAATTGTAAGAGTAGAGATTTATTTCCTGGCATGCTAGAGTTATATATTATGCACTTTTAAATATATGATGTGCAGTTGCTACTATATGCTGTGCACTTCTTATTATATCATGTGCTGTTGTTTTCATATGCTGTGCATTATTTATTAGTATATACTCATCTTTTTCTCCATTAACTTTGCATTGTCAGAATCGTGCAGTATTTCTCCATACTGCACGGCTTCATACTGCACGACACGTGTGTCTAAAAATAGTATCGCGTATTAGGAACTACTTTTTATTGTAAAAAAAAAAACAATGTACCAGACACCGGAGCTTTTGCTTTATTAGATTTGTCTGTGGATGAACTAAACAAGCTGTTTGAGAGTAGAGATGATAAAGCTGACGATGTGGATGAATTCATTGAGTCACAAAAGAATCTTGCAACCAAGCAAGTGACCGAACGCGATATTCACAATGCACAGAGGTGGCTTTATGACAACAAACGTGAGGCATGCAGTATTGAAAATATCATTCTGATCATTTAAACACTTATTTAACCGATGGTTCAGACTATGAACCATGCTCTCTAGAGTCTATAAAAAAAATAGCACAAAAAGGCATCTTATGACCAAATGATATTCCGTTTCTCTCAGAGACCGCCAATTTTACAAGTCAGTCCAAGCACTAAATTCGAAAAAATACAACTAAAGAAGGCGGGTTTTGGTATAAAAGCAAGTGCCTCGGAGCCAAGAAGCCACGATAACGAAGAAGCCTTATTTTCCGCTGACGAAATGGGCTCTCACACCCCAGCCGCTTTGCAATTTTGCCTGTTTTTTTTTCTTTTGTTGTTGTTGTTTTTTGGGGGTTTTTTTTAGAAAATGTTATGATTTATAGTGACAGTACATTTAAATATGTCATCTATAGCTGGTAATAAGAATGGCAATAAATGTACTTACTTTTCTGCATCTTGAATTTCTTCAAAATGTACTTTCTGATCCACGGCGCGAAATTGCACTGCAATCTAGACTACATTTCCAACAGAAATCACATTCCAAAGGAGAATTTACTGCACTCCAAAACGAAATGAATATGATATTCCCTAACAAAAATATTTAATCCTGCATCTTCTTGAGAATTTCAATTGAAAGAATTTCATATTTTGTCCACCTTATGATTCCAAACTAGCAATGGCAGGACAGTAGCACATATGTAAGCTAGCTTGCTGTCTAGGCCAGTCCCTCTAGCTACATCTACATCGCACGTAATAGACCCAGCTAATAACGCAAGTTCACCACAGTTTAGATGAATCGACAGAAAAACAAAATCCCTCAATTCCAGATCAACTGGGAAAGTTGTTCCAAGGCGCAGACATTCACAATATGACTCAAAATTTCAATTTTAAGTAGACCAAAATGAGATTTCTTTTTGAAACAAATCACTGAGCGCGCGGTACTCTACCAAGTTCAAAGGTCACTGGGCGGTGCCATGTGCGCATGAATACTGTTACTGTGTATTGGTTTAACTTCGGTTGTGTATTTACTTTAAAATATAGCAGAAATTCAGTTAATTTGTTTCTTGTAGTGGGTTCTTTTTATTATTCAGCCTTAGCTAGAAAAGCGAAATGAGTATATAATAAAAAGGTTACTGCGTTTGTATGGGAAAATATGAATTCGTTTTTTCTGAGCTATACTGCACTCCTGACGTCGTGCAGTATAACTCAGAAAACTCGTTCATATTTTCCCATACAAATGCAGTAACCTATAATTATATGATGTGCATTTATAATTATACGCTATATATTTTTAATTAAATGCTGTACATTCACTAATAGTTTATGTACCTTTGTTACTATATAATGTGGTCAAATATAAGTTTTACATGTTGTGCAAAGTTCATTATGTGATGTGGATGTTTTCATTACACACATCTTTATGATGAGGATCCAACTGAAAGCGCCTTGAATAGTGAAAATGTACTGCTTTGCAATCAGGTCATAACTATTTGTAGTATTCGTCTGCTAGTGACTTTACTGAAAATCTTCTATAGTGGGAACTTTAGAGCTAAAGTCAATTGCATTATTATTTCCAATAAATTTGCCTGATCTTGACAATCTGTTAATTGAGGCTGGTTGTACGGTATTTCTGCACCAATTTTAAGAAAATTAAAATTACATATGGATTAAACAACAATGTTCCTACTAGTTCAGTGCGTTTTAAAGTACAAAATAGTTAGAAACTTATTGTTTGTAGCTTTTTGTCTCGATTACCATCAATGTTTTCACCCTTAAAAAAGTCCCATACCGTAAACAAAAGGTTCCGGACCAATTTGCACGCTGAGGCACGTCGAACTAGCAGACAAAATAGCTGTTTAATACCATAGAAATTTCCGTTGGTTAATATCAATGCAGAAATACTTAACAACCAGACTCAACTGCCAGGCCCTTGCCTAAATTCTGAAGTCCTCACCACAAGAAAAATTAAAGGACTTGTAGAACTAAAGTTACATCAGCAAATAATGTACATCCTAATTGCCATTAAGAATTGTTTGAAAAGGCTTCAAATTAAACTTTGAAAGTAACCAAATTTCGATACTGGATACTTATGCTTTGAATAGAACACCAAAGCATTGGAAGTGAAAAACCCTTGACGATGATAGCCATCCCCATCCATTCCCATCACCTGAGATCCATCCATGGAAGAGCGACTGCGATGTATCGCATCCACTGATGTGTGCTCGACAAAAAATTAAAGAGAGTCTGATGGCTCACTATTACAAATTTCCGTGCTTTTCACTGCAAGTCTTCCACCCCCCGCCCTCCCCCCATGCGTTCACTCACATCCTCAGACCGTGATCCAGGGGTGATAACAGACAATGCCTACATATATGATGAATGTTCCTGTTATGACTGCATATACTATGTTTGGTCAAAAAATATTAAAAGCATTTATGGCAATTGCAATTGTTGCACCCTGGACCCAAGGGGAAATATGACATATGACTAATGTACCAAGTTTTGTAAATTCACACTTAGTGGTTTAGGGAGTTGTGTGGTAACAGACTAACGGACAGACACACATTATAAACAATTTAGGAAATTTACATACGATTTTAAGCCCCCAGTTGTAATCCATTTACCTGTATTTAGGGCAAGCTGGCAACGGGTCCTATATCAGTCAACCAAGATTTGTCATTTTCGACACGTAACTGAGATCTATAAGTACACAAGTTCCTAAGACATCAACACAAATATTATTCTATTGATGTATGTTTTAAATTTGTTATTGAAATGAATTTTATTTAATTGTCAAATTTCCTTTATGATCCTTACGAAAGTCTATTATATGTCTCCCAATATGGCTGTCGATGATATCATCTGAAAGGGTCAATAATCAAAATAGCAAGAGACTGGTAGAGCTTTGGTAACATTAGCTATTAAATTGCAACAAATCTTAATGAATGTACAATATAATTAAAAATACTCAGCACATATTTATAAAAATGCATACCGTATTAAAATATAATCTACAACATGTAACAACAACAGCACACAATATAATAAGAGAAGCACGGCATATAATAAAAAACGCACATCATATAATAAAGCATACACATCATATAATAAGTAAATTATAGCATATAATAATAAATACACAAAATATAATAACCACTTCACATCATGTAAAGTAGATTAAATTGCCTGAGTTCGAAATGGACCACTGAAGACAGCTCAGGCGTTACTTAGGTAAGTGTTTCTAAGAAATTCATTTGAAACCAACTTCCCTCTCGTGTACAAGCGTTCCATTCCATATGTTAACTGTTAGTTATTAATATACAGCGGCGTATCCAGGACTTTATATTGGGGTTGGTGTGGGTAGGCTTGTTTGGATTAAGAAGGACGGGGCGGTCACCGGTATAAATTTTGAAAAAAATAAAACGGCGTTTAAAATCACAGATATCCATTTACCACCGTAACGAACGATATTTACTTTTTAACTCTGCCCTAAAAACAATCTTTACTTCATAGTTGCAACTCCACTACCCTGGGCCTATTTTTTTTTTAGTCTCCCCTGCTTCCCTTCTAAATCCCTCCTCCCCTGAATATATTATCAGCCTTCATTGGCAATTTGATTTTTGATTTTGTCTGTGGATGATCCTTTGCCATGGATAACGTCTTCCACTAAGCGGGTAACTGACACTGTTTAGAGACACATAGTGATGAGTGTGTATGCTTGCTTCTAGATGTGTCTGAGTTGGGGTGAGAGAGAACTTAGGCACATGCAAAAGTATTCCAAACACCTGCTCAACATACATACACGCACGCACACACACACATACACACGCTCAGAGACACAAACATACATACACACACTATAATATGTAACCTCAAATGTGTTAAAGCGATTCATAGCTCCATATACCCAGATTATCTGCTTCACCTCCGTTGATTATTAGGAGAAAATTCAGAATGATGTGCAAACTCATTTGCACAAAACTGGGCCACACTATGCAGGGATTAGTCTCTGCTATATGTCTGTACCAAAAAACAATGACTCCCTGGTTTTCACAGTGAAAGAACCTTATTTATTGACTAGATTTTACAGAAACCACATTCTATATACGGTCAAATTTAGTATAATTTTGAACCGGACAAGAATAAAGACCACATTATTGTAAATTTTATTTATATATATATATATATATATATATATATATATATATATATATATATATATATATATATATATATATATATATATATATCACTCACATTTCTAATTAATTCTTTGTAAAAATGCATTATTTTTAGGAAAATAATATCCCTTTCAATTTTCTTGATGTTTTCCTATCGTCCTGGCATAGTGGTCTTTTTCAAGCTGGGTAATAAATATAAACTCGTTATGTTTAAAAACAGAGCATATATATTTGCATGAAACATTTTTTGTTCTAGCTTGTTAACTTACTTAGTTTGGCTAAACTCCTGCTCGAGGAGACAATGATCATTTTACAACTGTGTTGAGTGACTACTTCCGTCATACTACTCAGCAAAATTATATATTTATCTTTTCTAAAACAAATACAATCAAACAACACAAAACTGATAAATATATCGTGAGATTATATTGAAAAGTGGATGAAAGTGAAATTGTCAAAGTTATTACAGTTGGAACGTGTATCTATTATATACTGGAAACAACTCTGGTCTCTAATGTTCCACCCGCTCTATCCAGCTACCAAGTTCATACGTCATTACAAAATGATAACTGCACCTTGCTGGCGAGTACATTGGGGAGCTACGCCCTGGAATCTCAATTAATTAGTTGACTGACATGTCAATATTTGCTGCCAAATTTAGTATAGGAGTTATACGAAAAGTAGCATATGTACGATCGTTCATGTGCGCAGAAAAAAAGCCTGCGTGCACATTTTATCAGTATTACTATTAAACTGAGACTAATGTTTATTTATTATACAGAAAGGGATTTAAATGAGTCACTCGTATAAGATTTAAGTTCTTACTTTTTAAATGAAGTCAACATTAAATATTATTTGTCTTTACAGTCATGTGTCAAAGTTACTCGTTACTACTTATCATTTGGTGAATTGGTAATTTATTGTCAGTATGATTGTTATATAGGTTATTAAATGCATTGAATCAACTTATATTTATTTTAATTGATGCTGCATACAGCTATTAATTTGGAACACACCAAAGAAGATGCATACATTCAAACCGATTATTAAGATAGATACATCGATAGACCTGGCGCTTTGCACAGTTCTTATAAGTATAAGTAGCAGTGCTTGGGGTTGGCGATGGGCAGACGAGGAGCTGAAAGGGGAATAGTGCGTGACGTTACTATATATACTCTAAGTTGAGTCCCACCAATTGCTCCGTTTCTGATGTCATTGTAGCACATAAATCCATGGCTACAAATTTAAATATGTCACCTGGTATTTATTGAAAAAAATTGTTTTATTTGAAAAAGATATCTTCTAATTTTGACACTGAAAGCCAATTTATCAACCAGCCTTTCAATATTATTTCTATGTTTATTCTTTTATATCTATTCAATAAACTGTTTTATCACACATATTTAATTTATTGAAACCAATTATTTGATTATGAAATGTTTTCTCTAGCCAACTAATGAAACAATTGATGTTATGTTATTAACTTAACTTTATCTTTTAAATATCGTTAAATACAAATAGAAGAGAATTATTGTTAAAACCACTTTGAGTTTTAATTCTTGTTGTATTAAACATGTTTCAACAAATTTAACTTATTTAACTTAGTTTGTGAAGCAAAAAATAATAAAGTACATATTTGACAAGGACATTGTTAAACGTTTCTTTTCCAAATATGACATTCATTGATGTCTTCCAGCGACTTTGCACTCGGTACTTTTGCAATAATTTATATAATTTACATGTTTATAAAGATATATATATATATAGAGAGAGAGAGAGAGAGCGCGCGTAAAAGAGACAGCTTCTAGTAACCGGTATTACTGACTATGTAGATGTTGCGCTTTGTAATCTATGCACAGCCTTTTGACGTTTTATGTTGAACTATTCTTCTTGCTGCGCCATTTTTATTTGGCTTCTTTTTCAAAACAGACATATAGTCTTGTGGACGGTGAGTATTCCTTGTAATTTTGCGGACGCTACGCTATTTACTGTGTCTCAGCAGGCCGCGTACATGAACATATCATTGTTAACCAGCGACAACGAAACAGTAATGACTTAATATTGTCAAACGTTTATTGCGTAACAGTTTATCTAATAAAATTAATTTTGCTCTTAGGTAGCTTTGGAACTTCTCCAGTATCCATTCTTGATGGTGGACTATCTCTAAACCTCATAGCTTTTTCAAAAGCATGATGTAGGTAACAATGAGAGCAGAACTTAATGTCGCATGGCACATTGTATTGATAATATTTTAAAAGACTTTTCACAGAAACAATTTTTTATTTTAGACCCAATGAACTATATACCAAAACAGCTACACCACCTTCTATCAAATAATAGATTATGATGATCCAGTTTGTTTCATTTCATTCAGGCATTTTCATTTCATTCATCTTGTGATTTAGTAGAAACTTTTTTTTTTCTTGCAATGTTCGGCTCTGGCTGTTTTAAATTGCTATGAATGTTTTCAAAGTTGACTTAATTGTTCAACTCTAGGTGCAACGTTTGGCTTTTGTGAATTTACCTTTTCAGGTTCTTTGCTAACTTCAATTTGATTTTCATGTTTACTGTGTCCACCTTCTATTTATTTGACAATGACATTTGGAACGTTAAATGAACATGATATCAATAGTTGACTTACACTGATACTTAGAATGACTGAAAAGTTATTTGAAATCGAATTTGGTAAATAAAAGGATGGATTTCAAGACATCTCCTAGGTATGGAAAAGAGAAATACATATCTGAGATTCGCAGAACAAGTCGTTATTACAGATCTTGTCAAAGAGAATACATGAAAAATTGGAGAGATGAAAATACAAAGTAAAGTGAAAATGGAGAGAAGAAAGCTACAAGCACTATGAAGAGTATTTTAGACAAAGATACAACAACGATATAAATCACAGGATTTTACAATTGGCGAGAACTATAACTTGTTTTTCTAAACGTAATAGCTCCATTGGCTTTTTCAACATGGTCTGATACTGCTAAAACAGACATTGTAGTAGATGTTCTTTAAGGTGCAGATTACATAAGATCTAATAATGTAATTCAATCTTGAAACACCTTTGTCTGCTATCGTTAACTTGCAAAATGAAGAATATCCGTCCAGCAGATTCAGCGTTGTCTGCTATATAATTCATTCCACAGCTGACAATGTTCTCCAGTATTCAACCTGCCCCATAGTCATATGTGCGTTTGTGCAGCAGCTAACACACAGCAGGATGTGTAGGATTCCCAACACCTTGATGTACAGTTTTTTGTTCTTCTGGCCTATTATTCATTGAGTATTTGTTTTTTCCTATCGAGATATCTCCTGTCATGCTGTGGTAGAATTTTTAATTTGCTACAGATCAAATTAAATTGTGTCATATATATATATATATATATATATATATATATATATATATATATATATATATATATATATATATATATGCTGTGCTGTTTAATTTGAATGCATCAATATCAGGTAAAGGTGTTTTACATTCAAATAGAAGAAAATACACATAAATGTTTACTAATTTTAGTATACACTGATCTGTTTAAAGTCAGTAGGAAATTCCATAAACAGCTGTCGACATCCGCACGACCCAGTTGAGTTAATTCTGCCGAAATCTCATGTCATACGGTGACCTGTATATTTTCATGGAATTGTCATTGACAAAGGTTAGAGTATAGTTATCAAAAATGTTCAATGGTATGTATGTAAAACATTGCGCATTAAACTGAGTTGCAGGACCAAAGTAAGGTGCTGTACTAGTTTGATTCTTTTTTGTTTAAATGTGAAATTCATAGCCAAATGTGAGGTCTTCTTCGGGAAAACACATCAGAAGCATAGTCTATTACTTTCTGGCTTGGGCTTTTCAATGTTGTTGCTGTTTAACTAGGGTCCACAAAAACAGTATTGTGTCCGCCTCTATGAGTAAATCTAGTCAAGCCCACGTATCTACGATTCAGTCATAGCGTTTGCTAATTAACATATTAACATAAAATTAGCTTTCCTAGTGCAAATACATTCAGCCTCTATTTGCTTTCTACATTCATGTGTTATTCTATGTTGAATTTTCTCTTTAATATATTCATTTCTTCCACTGCAGTAACATTTTATGCTCGTTAAAATTACACAGCCTTTGTATCTCTGTTATTTTATATTTCCTTTTTCATTTCCTATAACAATATTTCTCTGTTGCATTTGTAACATTTTGCAGCTTCTAATTGTACCATTTATTTTGTAAGTTTAAGTTCAGTTACTACTACGTCAAATAAAGTTTTACGAAAAGTGTGTCTTCAAAATCTGTATATCGACTAAATTCGAGTGCAGTCAATCTTCTAACCTCCTTCTGACTAGCTGTTTTCTTTCTTCTTTTTTTTTTTTTTTTTTTTTTTTTTTTTTTTTTTTTGTTGTTTTTCTTCACAGCTTTCACATCCTATTAGTTCGTTATCTTTCAAAAAAGCAAAGTTGCTATACTCTCTAATACTGCTAATCATGCATTATGCCTCTATCATCTTTTCCTGTGACGTGTACGTTTGGTACATTATTGATGTACTGGCACAATGATTTCATATTATTCCGAACTTTAAATGCTTCATTATTACCCTTTACATTGAAGGGGTCCATAATTTTTAGCGCTAAAACCTTTTGTTTTAAATCTTACAAACTTTGCATACGTCATCTTGTTTGTCGTATATACACAATTCTCGTGCGTGAAACAAATATTCCAGTTTGTTAACGATTGAATTACCTAAAATTATTTGCCTGAAGTTAACAATATAGCCCTTTTCAAGAACTGATTTGTATTTCTAAATTCTAACTGTTTCATCAATTTTGAGTTTAGGCGTACCAAGTAGGCCAGCTATCAAGGAACTGAATAGGTCGATCCATACGTTTGTCCTGTTTTCAATCTTGCTTGCATCGATTGGAATAGAATCATGTCCACTGATGTGTGATGAGTGTTACTGTGTCGGTCAATTAACTTTGGTCACACGTCAATCCATTTCTGGTTTCAGTTTGCGTACAATGCTTCCATATTCTAGTCTTTCTACAACATTGCTTTTTTGTCTTAGTAAATTGAAAAGTATGCGATGTCCTCCTTTCCACAAAATCCTTAACTTTCCTGCGATAAAACTCTTTTCCCTCATTAAATTGTATCTATTAAGGCTTTTGCTCTTTAAAGATGTCTCCTAGAGAGTTTTTCATGTCATCTCCCTTTCCGGTCGAAGCGTAATACGGGAAGGCCGCAGATCTTACATGTGATGAGATAAATTACATTCTCTGTTTTGCACGTTCTGTCTGGACCATGTCCTAGAGAATGTGCTAGTATCTATCATATGTTGACAGGTTTTGCACCTTTTACACAGGTACCATATTTCCTAGGATGATCTTGGCTTGTGATTGGACTTAGTTTCGCTCTGATTAGGACATCTTTGATGTTCTTTGGTCTGCGGTAGGCAACTACTGGTTTGTTCGGGAGGATTAACTTTAGTGTGTCACAAGATTCCACGATGGGCCAGTGTTTCTGGATGATTTTACCGACTTTGGGGTTGTCTGGATGGTAGGTCAGGATAAATGGTATCAGATCAACCCTGTCCTTCTCTCTATATATTAATGGGTCATTGCGGTTTGTTTGTTTAGCCCGTTGTGTTGCCTCCGCTATCAGGTTTTTGTCGTAGCCTCGGTTCATCAAATGTTTAGATAACTCTTCAGAACTTTTATGGAATGTTTCATCGTCGGAGCAAATTCTGCGGATACTCATTGCCTGGCTATACGGAATTTTCCGAATGCAATGTTTCGGATGACAGCTGGATGGGAGAAGATACTGGTGTTTATCAGTTGGTTTTGAGTAGATGTCTGTGTGGAGTTTATTTTCTACCAGTCTTGTTGTTGTGTCTAGAAAAACATGGTTTGAGTTGGAGACTTCTGCCGTGAATTTTATTGAAGGATGGAAGTTGTTTGCTTTTGATATAAAGATTTCTCTTCCATGTTGCCACTTCATCTATGTATCATCGATGAAGCATGCCCACTGGTATGGTGTAAGCTCCACCAACGCTAAAAGTTGACCCTCCAGTCTTCCCACGCTTTAGTTCCATTATAAATAGTTATGTACACTTTTGTAATTTAATCGCTTTTTTGTGTTTATCGTTTGTCTTGTCTCTGTTTTGTGTTTGGCTTTGACAAAGACTCACTGAAAATCGAAAGCGCTTAGACTAGTTAAAACTAATTTTGCACTATTCGTAGTCAGTTTATTGCATTTATCTTAATCATTCCCTGACACACGCAATCCCTTGCTGAATCCAGTGCACTTCAAAGGACTGTTATTCGCCATATGATGTGTAATCTTTATACACACACACACACACACACACACACACACACACACATATATATACATATATATATATATATATATATATATATATATATATATATATATATATATATATATTCCGCTCAGTTTGGTGTATACTTGTAATTCTCTCTCTCTCTCTCTCTCTCTCTCTCTCTCTCTCTCTCTCTATATATATATATATATATATATATATATATATTGTTGTTGTTGTTGTTATTATTATTATTATTATTATTATTATTATTTAGGAGGGCCCGATACTCAACAACAATATTACTTAATATATATGTATCAATAATCGTTATCATCAACATCATCATCATCATCATCATGATACAATAAATGCGTGCTATGTTGCTAAAAGATTGTTTTAGGAATCTAAATGAAATTTAGTATGGTATATTTTGCAGGTTCCATCTTGCCTTTGTAACTGATATGCATGTAGTCCATAATTATATTGGAAGTGATCAGTTAATTCTACAACTCAAGAACAAGCCAACTTGCGATGGAGCCTGACGTAGTTATAGCCCTTGACATAGGTAGTACCTACTCGGGTTATGCCTGCCAGTTTCGGGATAACTTCAAAAATAACCCCAAGGAAATCTGGATGAATAACAGATGGGGCACCACCACCAACACCACCAGCAAAACGACTACCTGCGTCCTTATCAAGGTCGAGGACAAAGAGCTGGTTGCTATTGGAGACAATGCAGAAATGAGGTTCTACAAGCTTCATGACAAAAACAAAGCACGTGACTACTTTTTCTTCAAGAACTTCAAGATGATCCTCTATGACGAGGTCAGTAACAAAGTGTCTTCAAATTCAGGCAGAAATAAAACAATGAGTCAAAACAATCGAAAAAGTCTGTTAAGTCACCAAAGGGAATTTCGCGTAGAAAACTGTGTGTAAGGGGATGGGCTCTGTTAATCCCATACCAAAGGATGCTGCACATATACCTCAGCTTTTAATAGATTGCATTCTGGTATTTAATTTTGCTATTTATAGCATATGTGAGTATGGAGAAGGTCTGGGCATTTTCATATTTCGGATTATGAGAGAGATACGACCCAGACTTAATGTATCAATAACATTTAAACACACATTTTCTCTTGCACTGTTGGGTTTAATCTCTGTAACTCTGTTGGTTACCGCGAACTACGCTAGCATGATGGTATGTTTGCAAAACGAAACCTTTATCTTTTTTGAACGGAACGAAACTACAAGAAAACGTATATTTTTTCTTCTTCTCGTGTGGGTAATGTGTGCGCTTGCATACACCCTTACCTATAAAACAACGTCAACAACAACTATAGCGGCAACAACAAAGTTTGTTTCGTAACAAATTAAAAGACTAGCATGGTACTAAACACTCTTCATTTCTA
Source organism: Margaritifera margaritifera (assembly GCA_029931535.1). Lineage (NCBI taxonomy): Eukaryota > Metazoa > Mollusca > Bivalvia > Unionida > Margaritiferidae > Margaritifera > Margaritifera margaritifera. Next base: position 314,520 of record JAQPZY010000942.1, read on the forward strand.
TCGGTCCGTCGAACATAAACAACAACTTGCTTGGACAAAATATACATATGTGCTTTATTCATAAAACAGGAAGGGTATATATATATATATATATATATATATATATATATATATATATATATATATATATATATATATATATATATATATATATTCATGTTAAATACATTATTTATGTATGCCCGTTTACCCTGACTCAAGCAGAGCTATACGGAATGTGCATAGCGAAAATGGAGAACAACGATTCGAGTTGGCATTCCTATATAAAATAAAAATTAAAATATCATCATAAGAAACGTAAATGTTGAAAGTTTGGAATGCGAAGTCTAATGCAATTTGATTAGACGTAGGTGAGCGGGAGAGAGACCATATCGACCAAGATGTCAATGCATTAAAGAAAAGAGGTAAGAGCTACAAAACCATGCTTTAATTTGTCTTGTGTATGGAACTTGTTCTTCAAGGTAATTTTCATATTTTTGATCTTTGTAGACCTTCAAAGATGACGGAGGGAAAAAAGGAAGCGCAGAGGATTATTTTGGAAGGCATGAGCCTATTACCTTCGTCATGTCAAAGTTTATTGAGGGGCTCAAGGAAGATTGCCTGAAAAAGTTTAAAGAGTCTAGAAAACTGACGATTCCAGAGGCAAATATTAGATGGGTGCTGACCATCCCTGCGATTTGGAATGATAACGCGAAGAACACCATGAGAAAATCCGCTGTAAAAGTGAGATTTTTGTATTTGTATTTACGAATTGACTCTGCGAATGTTATCCAGATTATTACTAAAATACTATAATATGTTTTAAATCGACATAATGTTTGTAATTATCAGGATGTGTAGAGATATTTTTACCTCGTTCTCGAAGCAAGCCTTGCACTTCTGTTAAAATGTAAAAAATGGGCTAGGTATCTAAACATATATTGAGTAATTGTGATTCGATGCAACAATTTTCATGGATTCCGGCAGGCGAGTATTAACTTAGGTGGAGAATTTCGTTTTAATCACCTCGTGGGATATACTACAAAATATGGCTTCTTTTCATCTCGTAGGATATACTACAAAATATGGCTTCTTTATATTGTTAAGATTCAATTTTTCTTGTGAATTATCAATGATCAACGATCAGATTCGAAAGGCCAATAAATTTCTCAAGGAGTTAGCTTAAAGTTATATACTCTTGAGTATTGTGTTAAGGAAGTGCCAAACAATGACAGTCATACAAGACATTCAGTATGTAAGATCTTTTTATGGGTGCTCATCTCGTATACAGTTTATGAAACTAGTTACAATATTTCAAGATTTTATTTTGATTTAAGACCCCAACTACTGTATGCTTGAGTGTAAACAAGTATAACAAAGTGAGCAATAGACGACAAAGAAGCATACAAATTATAAAATTTTTAAAATACAAAAATGAAGTTTATTAAGTTATACAGAATGGGAGGGAGACTATTGCAATTTTGCTTGAGTTATTTTACAAATGTTTCAAGTTTTATTTATCTTTGTATTGTAGGTTATGAAATTATTTTTTTAAACATTAGGTCTGTGAATGTATTCATAATATAGAAATCTTTGTCAGTCTACTGTCCAAAAATGACATTTATGCAAATAATGATATTAATTCCCAGTTTCGTAACATTCACGCGGGTCAAAAATGCGATTATGTTTATCAGCTCTACAGAATGATTGAACATAAACAGGAAGTAAGTTCAGAGATAATAATGTAATAATTTATATATTCTATAGTTTCTACATTTATGTGTCTATTCCATCAGCTTTAACACACTAAAGATCTGAGAGATTCTTTCACTGAATGAAATTGGAAAAAACGCAATTTTTGTGTGTATTCCTTTTAATCAACTACCAAGAATTCAGATTTTTATTAATATCATGCAAAAGTCTCGTTTTTTAAGATGTTACTATGGCTATGGGTGACGTCCAAAGGTCATACCACATGTTAGCAACGTGACAGGGATTAATGGATATATATATATATATAAAAGAGGTATGGAACCCAGCATTGCTTGCTTTTATTCTGATCTGCAGGCCGGAATCCCAGATGACCGGCTGATATTGGCACTAGAACCTGAAGCTGCAGCCGTACATTGTATGTACCTTTCTACACAAGAAAAAGCCAGCATGGATGGACTGGGGCATGTAGGAGACAAATTCATGGTTGTAGATTTGGGAGGTTAGTAAATGCAAACATTATGCCACTTCCAGATATACCTGTAAACGAAAGGTGGTTTCAGTAAGACGTAAGAACATATGGAAAATCATAATGTATAAAAGTGCTATTTTATACTAGAATACTGAATTTAAGATAATCATGATTCATTGTGGGGAGGCTGAGTAAGGGTGTGTGTCAGATTTCAAGGCAGCAGTTTGGGATATGCGGCGGTGTTCTTTTTAATGGTGTGTCGTATTTAAGCAAAGTAAGATATAACTTAACTGTGAATTATATAACCTTCTCTTCTATTGAAGGTGGCACAGTCGATATAACTGCGGTTGAAGTTATAGGTGATGGTTGTCTGAAGGAGATCAACAGAGCAAATGGCGGACCGTGGGGTGGTCAGAGAATAAATGACTCCTTTTCCCAATTGGTCAGAGATGTCTTTCATACTGAAGATGGAAATTCAGTTTTTGCAAATTGTAAACGAGCTGATCTCTTGAAAATGGAGCAAGAGTTCGAGCAACAGAAAGTTAATATACAGGAGGAAACACCACGTGGTGAAGAATGGATCAAACTTCCCCTACCGGACGACATCTGGGATGAAGTTAAAGATCAGGTCAAAGTGAACCCAACCAAGTATTCTAAATACTTCGACAAGCAAAGGACGGGCTTGGTCTTCAAACCAGAAGTTATTGCCAAAGAGCTATTTGGCGAGACAATGGTCTTGATAGTGAAACATCTTCAGATGGTATTTCGTGAGACATCAGTACAAGATATCATGAAAATTGTGTTGGTGGGGGGTTTTGCGGAGGCACCAATCGTGCGTGAAAAGATTCAGGAGGGTATGTCAGGAAAGCGTATATTTGTACCGACAAATCCTTTTTACGCCGTTTTGAGAGGAGCTGTGCTGTATGGTCATAATCCAAACATCTTCATGAGCCGGATCTCTCGCTTCACGTACGGTGTACGTGTAATGGATCCATTCGATCCTTCAAAGCACGATGAGAACCGGAAGGAAAGAAAAGAAGATGGCACGTATCTGTGTAAAGATATCTTCAGAGTCCATGTGAAAAGAGATCAAATAGTGTCGCTGAATTCGGAACAGCCAGGGATGATAGGCCATCCACTTAAAAAAGACCAAACCAATGCTGAAATTGAAATCTATCAGTCTGAATCCCAAAACCCGATCTACGTCACTGACGAAGAGTGCAAAAAAATTGGATCCCTAATCGTTGAAATGCCCAGCACGACTGGTGGATACAATAGAGAAATCGAAGTGACAATGATCTATGGAGGTACGGAATTGGGGGTCAAGGCGATTGATAAAAATACAGGAAAAGAATTCAAGACGACATTTGCCTATGACAGATACGCATCTTGACAGAAATTCTGTTCATATACAAAACATTTAAAAGCAAACTAAGTCCAAACTAATCTGCGTTAGCAGAAAACCACACACACACACACACACACACACACACACACACACACACACACACACATATACATATATATATATATATATATATATATATATATATATATATATATATATATATAATGTTTTATTCCAGGGGTGAAGTAAATGTCAACATCTTCAACTCTCAAACTCATTAAAATAAATCAATAAATCAATAAATAAGATAGCTCGGACTAGTTTGCGTGGTATTTCCTCAGGAGGCGTTAGTTTGAAAGTTCAGTGGCCTTTAATATACATACTAGTAAACAGATATGTGCCATAAGACAATACTTATATGTAAGTTTCATTGACATTCTACGATTTAATTTACATTCGTCTTTTACACGTTTGGAAATTCTAAGTAAGAAGACGATTATGACGATATCGCGATGTCTATTTTGAAAATGTGTTCGAAGATCATTATCGAGCAAATTCTTTTATGACGGAAGTAATAGGCAAAGTCATGTCAACTGGCACAAATAACGCCAGGATGCCCTGTGTAAATTTAGCGGCAGACCCCAGTTGACAGGGCCGCTTTTTGTCGCACGACGTCAGAATTTAATATGACCGTCCCAAAATAGTGTCCTGGCATTAAAAATACCATAAAAGTGGCAACACTATTAAATCTCAGTTTTTTTCAAGAATATATTTCCACTTTATAATTTTTTACTCTGATGACTGTAATAAAATCACAAAATGTTGATTATTGACATCTTTACATATAAATTGACTTGACTTATCAAGGACTTCGACATCAGTCTGTAGGCAAATTTTTGCTTATAAGGCTTACGTGTTGGAAAATGTGGACAGAAAATTTGTAATACACAATGTTCATGTTCAGGTACTCTAAAGCCTTCTCATGTGTGTGTGTGTGTGTGTGTGTGTGTGTGTGTGTGTGTGTGTGTGTGTGTGTGTGTGTGTGAGTGTTAGGTATTGCTTTTCATGCATTCTTTCATATGAAAAAGGTTCCTAGAGGTGCCTTTGGAGAGAAAAAAGGAAAGGCCTTGATTTGAAATTTCATGAAGAAAACAAATACATAAGATTGCAATAATCCCGAGTTTAATCTATGAATGGTATCAATCTATTTCCTTATTCGTTATCTAAGCTATGATTGGACCCATACATATTTGCTTTGTTACAATGGTTATATTATATTTGCATTGTCTATTTAAGGATATGCTTTGACTCATTTGTGCATCTTTACATATTGCACTCTGCTACCGCCAAGTCGTTTTTGTCCTTGTGAAACAGCCCGGCAATTAATGAATAGGGTGAATGTATTATCCATTTAGACCCGACAGACGCCTATCTTCATATTTCTATTCACTAGTCCCATAAATATCCCAGATTTGGTCTGTAAAGGATGTTTTACCAGTATTGAACGCTAGGTATTGTTTGATCTAAACCTAAATCCTTAATGTTTCACAAAGATCATGTACTGCGTGATTTACTACTGCTATATTTTGTCTCTTTGTCCGAAACATGGCTCGTTGATTTTGATAGAATTGAAACAATAATAATATCCAGAAAGACGAGACAACATCATCATGTTCCTTTTCTAATGGACAATAATTAACTTAGTAAAGTATGTTTACATAAACATCTCGGTTTAGTACTCTTAACCAATGGCAGTTGGACTGAACACATCCGATATGTCATTTATACATTTTGGATACGACTAAAATTTAACGAAATTACAAATTTACTCTGGATCTATTATCTCCAAAAAGTTTACATAAGACCACTTCTGGAGTATGCAGAAGTTGTATGCAACAATTCTAATAGAGAAAAAGGAATAGTCTAAAAGAAGTAAATAATGATGATGCAAGGATCTTCACAACGGTAACGACACTAGTCATTATAACAACAAAATTGCTAGTAATCTCAGAGACGGTTTGGGAAAGTTTAAAGAACGTTAACGTAAACATACGTTAAGTTTGTTCTATAAAATGACCCACATATTGTTTCCTGACTTTCAATTGAACTTATTTCCTGCCAGAAATAAATCTCGTGCGGCGTATAACTCACGAAATAACGACTCTGTACAAAACATTACAATGAGAAGACAATTATATCAATAATCCTTTCTGCCCTCAAACATAAATAGCTAGAATGAACTCCCACCTCATATAATACAATCTAAATAAATTCATCAATATCACAGATTACCGAATGACCAGCGCTTTGATATTTGTGTTTACTACACAACCGGCTAAAGATTAAGTTATATTCCTCTCCGTATTGAATGTAGCTCTCATAAAACCCATTTATATGCCAGTAATATAGTATCAGACCACTAATGTAGTTGAAATAGCACACGGACTTTAGAACACTCGTTAGTATCATGCCACTGTACACCGAAGGAACAAATTGGTACATATTAAGTTTACTTTGTCTGTTGACTGTGCAAAAATTTCATAATGGAAATAAGCAGTATGACTACTGATACCAATATTCGAATTGACAGGACAAGTACAGGTTAGCTTAACCTCCTCATCTGTCACTTGATGATCAAAAATGCAGTAATACTTGGTGTACGTCTGTTTTCCACAATTATGTATTTCTTCATAGGTTGTGTTAATTCAAACATGATAAAACCTGATAATTGTGTTGATTTGGACCCTACAGCATTACATATGCTGGCACAAGTTCTTAATGGAGATAAATAGTCTTACTTAATTGCTTTACATTTGATATATTATGTAATTAACATTATTGTTATGGCAAGGTCAATATTCAATCAGTCAAATAAAGTATACTGTCACTTTATGCATATGCTCATAATATTTTGTCCATCATCATAGCTCAATGTAAAATGTTTATTATCGAATTTATATTAGTGTTGTTCTCAATTTCATGCAATGTATACCTACTTATATTCCTTGATTTCATGTGTAATTTCAACATCCACAATCTACTGTACAAACGATTATCTTTGTTTTAAGAGCCATTCTCAAAAGTGGTTTTAGATAGTCTTAATTACATAGTCTTAATTAATACTATTGCAAGTAGGTGATATTGTAACATTGTAACTAACCCCAATCCAAATTTGCACTTTGTCTCATATATCAATATCATAGAATAGCAATAACTCCAAAGTACTAAAGTTTTGCAGAAATATATCTACTGTCATTCTTAACGTTCAAAATATAATTGAAAATGTAGAGATATTATTTGTAGAGATTAAATACATTTAATATGTCATGTTCACTTGATCTTGACTAAGTGACAACATGAGTAATGATGCAATTCTGCTAGAAGGATTCCAAGAACTATACAGATGTTATCTGGATAGTCATGAACGAGAATTAATTGTGTATATAAAAAAGAAACCATACTATCGCGTAGAAGATATGATCCAGACATCAACGGCTTAGAATGCGTATCGATACAAATTATCTTGAAGTATATATCAGTATTAATAGATACTCTCCATCGGCAACTAAATATGGGTCCTTATCAAACATATCCAATCGAAAAGGCTACGCAAACAAATGTCATTTACATTAATATGACTGGTAAATTTAATGAAAATTATATTGGCTTATCTCAATCAAAACACAACGCGTAGAATGGAAAGTTTGCTATCTTTTCGTCAGCTGATAGATTAGTCAAAGAATTTCACTGAAACCTCTGCCACCTATTTCGATCTTATTGTTGTTAGTAACCCGAACTCGGATATCTCTTACGGAATAGCAAAAATCTTTTCCCCAAATAATATTTGTTTTCACAGTGCTTTATTTGCTTTGCTTAATTTATCTAAATGCAATCCACGTATCTACAGGAGACGTGTACGAACGTATAATGATGCAGATTATGATCTTCTACGCCAGCAGCTGACTGAAACAAATTTGGATAGTATTATTACTCACAATATTGTTGAGTATACTGACAACATCACTAAAGTACTTCTTGACGCCATTGCAATTGTTGACTCTTCGAAAATTGTAGCATGTTGGCTCCAAGAGCCACAGCAGTCCTTACATTAATTAGATCATGCAACTGGCAAGTGAAACTGACATGTGGGAAAAGCTATATTTAACTCAAGGTTGCAATATGCAGTATATGAGTTAAAACGATTGCAAATTTCGCTTTGCTTGTGTGTACATCGGTCATGGACGATAAAGAACTTTTACAGTAAAGGTATTATAACTGAGAATAAATATCAGAATCAATACTCAGAAGGAATACAACATAGAAAATGACATAGATATATACACACCAGAATGTATATTGATATAGTTAGAAAGAAAGTAATATAACTTTCGATAAACCTAAACAAATTCATCTATGGTAAACTCGTTACTGTACGCCATGTCTGCATCTGTTACCGCGCGATGTTGCCATCCAACGTCGTGTAAGTGGCTGTACTAAGGAAGACCAATTATATCCAAGGAATTAATATTATTCCCAATTTCTTCATTTGTAATAAGAGAGAGAGAGAGAGAGAGAGGGAGGGAGGGAGAGAGAGAGAGAGACCTTAATATTAAATTTACGGTAAATACCTTTTGATTCAAAAATTCACTCGACATAGCTCAGTTTATGGCGAGTTTACTATGATACTATTTCTCTTATTGAAAGAAAAAGGAAAGGAAAACATACACAACAACTATAAAGATTATTAGAAATTACCGAAGGTTTGAAAAAATAGCATTGACTATTTTAGACACATTGTTAAAACGCCAATTTTTGCATAACTCCGTAACTCTTTAAACTAGTACATTTGATATAATATAGAAGCTTTTGGGTAATAGTTGCTTTCTTTGCTCTCGGAAATAACTACATTCAAGGAGAATATGAAACTCATCACCGACGCGATTTTGCGTACAATGTTGGCACAATCTCTCATGTCTTGGCACATTTTTCCAATGACCATTCTCGGTAATAAAAGATGACTACATGTTCGAAATTTTATTATATTCGCCATCTATTCTAAAAGTCTTTAAAATAAATAGTTTTTTATTTCAATTCCATTTTGAAAATTTCATATTGGCTTTTGTTGAGTTAGCAATTGGTGAAATAGTTTGTATAAACTCATCAGGAAGTCTTTTGTTTAAGATTGTGTCTAACCCAGATTTATTAGGAATACTTTTATTTATCCAGACAAATTGATCCCCATTTTCCTCTAAGATGTTATGAATGCTCTAAATATATTTACTTGTGCCTATGTCATTATAATAATCATGTAATAGTCTCAAATATAAGATATAAGATAGTTTGGTACGTTTAATATTTAATGACATTTATCCAATAGCTGACCAGTCTCTTTTTAATTTGTAAATATACGGAGTCCTGAAACATAAAACATATATATCGAGGTGAATTTTTAAAACTTTTAACACATATATTAGAAAGTCTATATCAACTCTTTTCAATATATCTTGCTTTTCAAAACCCTAGATCGCAGCTGCATATGTAAGAATTAGAAATATTGTATCAAAAAGTTTTAAGATGGCAGTCTTCGGACAAACTAAGGTTTCATATTTTGTTTTATTAAGAAGGTACATAGCTTTCCTGACTTGACTAATTAGGTTTCTAATATCTTCCATTCTTGGCACAGGCTAATCCTAAATATTTCTCATTTCTGACAACTTCAAGTTCCGAATCTCCCAATTTGAACATTACATTTTGTCTATTTCTTAATTTACAAAAATCATAACTTTGATTTTCCTTGTGTTAAAATTAAGCTTATAGTTTGGTCATTTTTTATAAAATATATCATTTTATATATTATTTTGCATATATCTCTGATTGTCTAAAAATACAAAAGTATCGTCTGATAAAGCAAGACAAAGAATTATAAATATCAGACTGTTTCTCCATCCATTAATTAACTGCAATGCCATCAAAATTCCTGGTGTCATTAAAAAAATGATAAATAATGCATTCAACAGATACCCTTCCCCCCTTTGGATAAATCTTTGATTAAAGGCGAATAATTACACTTTATTTTTTATTACGATTTCCAGCAATCTGGTAGGCCAGGTCATTTTGAAATTGTTTGATTTACACCTCAATGAACCGAAACAAATATAATAATTTAGCTCCGACCACTGGCACTACTTTTTCCGACATTCGCAAAAAAATTTAATATATGTCAATTATTTGGATGCTACATTGACGAATTGCTGGTTTACATCAACAACGAGGGCATTGTGATCATATCATGTTTAAGGTGTATAATATATAATGTCGTGAATCAAAATAACAAAACAAAACAAATTCGACTTTATAAGGCGCTGAAAATATAAAGCTGAAAGTTGGATCGATCAAAAATGCAGATAATCCGCGTAGAGAGCGAGAGAAGAGCCAGTCATTAGCCCTGCCATTCCAAATTTTCGGCCAAATTACATTCTGACATGTACTTTGTAACATTGTTACATATAGTAAGGCCATGTTTAGTCAATTATTCGGGAGAGACTGAATAGCTGATTTCGGCTCGCGATTAGACAAGCTCTGGATCTAGGCCGATATTCATATTTTCATGTTTTGAATGAAATTGGAGCCTGAAAGAAAAACTGAAGGAAGTTAACATTCTCTTCAGTTGTAATTCCAGTTTAAATAAATAACTTGTAGACTTTAATAGTTAGGACCTTATCATATTCACCCATGAAGACATTGAAGTTTTCTTTGACTGTCGTAGAAACGTTTGCGGGTAGAAACTCAGCTGAAACTAAAGCTAATGTTGGGATTTACAGAGATGGCAAATGTTTTTCTCCAAGGAATTTATAATGGATAGATCTTTATACAGCAGAGAAGAAAAATATAAACTGTGTATATCGAGCTAATGAGTTCTAGACAAGATGTTTTAAAAAAGAAATCAAATAATGCTATTTTTGAATGTCAGCCTTGCAATCTCTCTCTGTCTCTCTCTCTCTCTCTCTCTCTCACACACACACACACACACACAGACACACACACACAAACACACATACACACACATTAGGTTACAAATATACAAATGCATATTTCCTTAGATGCTATCGATACAAATACATAGGTCTAAATATTGTATGCGGTCGTTTCATTCGGCATTTATCGAGAATATTTTTTCAAACAACATAAACAACAACTGCTTCGTTTTTTGCTTGAAACGATTCATCACTGATAGTAATCACAAGCAGCCCCCCTCCCTTGCTATCAGTTGTTATCAACCCGAAATGATTTAATTTTAAGTGTTTGATCCCTTCGTGCATTGCTGAGGTCCACAAACAACGGCTACTCTCTCTTTCTCTATCTCTCTCTCTCTCTCTCTCTCTCTGATAAAAGGTCCTGTTAAATGGACATATTTGGGATTTTTCAGTAAACTATAGACAGTGTTCCCAAAGCTAAAGAATAATACTTCTTTGTTTTAATAGCGAATGTTGCACACTCCCAAATTTCGACATTGGGAAATAAGGGTACAAGTAATTAAACCAATCAAAATTAATGTTGCAGTTTAGTCATATGCGTATTTATCCCCCACGGATTTCACTTTGGGTACTTAGATTATAGAGTTCAATGGAGGCTGCTCAAATAATGATTTAATGACAAAGGGTCAGTTTGTGCCATGTTATCAGGGAACTGGTTGCTGTCTTCTGATTGGCTGTATGCAAACTAGTGATGCTGATTTTATTCATGCACGGCTTGATAAGGTTGGAATTTAACTTTTTAAAGAATTTTAATTATTTTGTCTTTCATAGATGTAAAATTTTATTATAAGGATTGACAATTTTTATGGGTTATTTTACGTTGACCGAAGTATGAACCGAGAAAACCCTGTGCAAACTTAAGTATTGCACAGCGTTTTCTCGGTTCATACTTCAATAAACGTAAAAAATATAAATGGTGAATCCGTAAATAAACATGATTTCTCTCAATTGAGAAAGATATACGAGTTTATATCCATTAACAGGTTCATTGCTACCTTAAGTACTTTCCCATTTATATCAGTGCTATTAATTATTTTTTTCATCAACCAGTTTTCCATATGCTATCAACAGCATGAGAAAAATCAACAAAAGTATAGAACAATGCTTTGTTTCTCCTATTTAAAAGTTCTGTCAAGGCATTTAATGCATACCTGTCTGTGCCTCAGATACTAAATTATTTTCTTCTAGAAAAAACGAAATTATGGTATTAAGGAGAGTAGTAAATACCTTAACGGGCATCTCGGTAAAGTAATTGGCATACAATTGGTGGGATATGATTTAGTTCCCTTTTTGTTTTTTATATATTGGTTCAATGAATCCGGTTTTCTGATACAACGCTTCTTATTAAAATCAGGTTACAAACGTATTCACGTAGAAGGTAAGAAAAATTTCTCATGTACGTTTCAAGTATTCATTACAATTAGAATCATCACAATGTTACTTATTCGATTTCAACTTTCTCAGTACATCGAGTATTTTCTCTGAAGAGATCAGTTAGTTTAATACTGTATAATGTCAGATATTGAATGTTTCCCATTTTCATCTGCCTGGTTATTATTCTCATTAGATAAGTTTATATTCATAAAAAGGTATTGATTTCGATACCTATGACTTCATTTCCTTTAGTCAAATTGTTTATTATTAACCAGTGTTGTTTTGGATTTGCTATTTGAAATTTTCTTTCTTAGTGTGTGTGTGTTAAACATTTTATAAAGGTGTCGAGTCAGTCTATTACACTTACGGCCTAACTTGTATATTTTCCTATTCATCGGATTCTAGAGTTAGCTATATACACATTAGCACTGATACAAATCTCTAACACGCAGTTGTCATAGGTATTGCTACCTCTTCCATCACGGGTATATCTTTTGATTGGATATCATTATTAATGAGACACTACATTGTTAAAGTAATCAAAGGGATTTGATCAAGGTCATCAGTGTCGTCAATATTAGTTGATAATGTAGTAAAACGATCAATATCTGAAATCCAGCCGTTTGAATCGTCTCACAAACCTGCATATTTAGTCTCATTAAGTCTAATCAGTAGATCATTGTTAATTGTATTAAAATCAGATATTGATGAGTATTCTGATTTCCTTACAAACAATGCTATGCCGTAAGAGGTACGTTTTCAATATGCGTCTAGATGTTAATCCCTTTATCTCATGATTCTTTAAACTAATTATATCCAATTATGACATTTTGGTTTCAGCTAGATATATAGTATAGAATTTGCTTACATAATGATTAAACTCAGGATAATTTCCTTTGCTTTTTTAACCATAGACATTTGTGTACCACTAAGCGGGCATGGGTTTTCTTTCTAGTTTTGTATACGTTGAAAAAAGCATTTTCTTTATTCCATTACTCCTTTAAGAAGATGTTCACTGATCCCATAATTTTTATTTCGTAATATTTCAGTTGTTGACTTTCTAGCAATTTCTCTTTCATTAAAGTCAGTGAATTTTCGGGAGTCTTCTGCTTATTATTCTTGTCGTGTATTATTTTGCCCCTGCTTCTTAGTTTCAGCTATACTGAAAAGAATTGTTTCTCTTAGATTGCCATTCTTTTGCTTCATTTCATTCAACGTTTTAGCGATTTCTTGTTTGTGCTTACTACGGCACAGACCATTTAATTTTTTGTTCAGTCGGATGACGGGGTGGGGGAGGGAAGCTGAGAAAATTTAAAAACGATATCCGACCCTCAGATACCATGGTAAAAATTCTTCTTCTAATTTATGGAAGAAAGGAACCTATTATATCCATTATATTACTTGAAAAAAAATTGTGTTGAGGTAAAAGAAAACAACATTCCCGCCTCGAAAGAAAATATTAGGACACCCGTCCTGTATGTTGTGTACGGTCGGTCAGAATAAGGTCCAAAATCCACCGAAATTAAAATGTAACTAGATTTAGGAGCCCGATATAACCCAATTTGACAGAATATACGCATGTAAACTTCCAATGTCAACGAATATCAAAGCAAACCAGTAATCCAGAACATTGGGATCTACAAAAAAATAGGAAAAGCGATGAACCTTTTTAAAATGTATCACAGAAGATGTCGTCAGGACTTACAAGATATCATACCCTAACAGCGATTAAATATTTCTAGGCGTTTCCTCCATAACAAACAAAACAAAACTAATGCAGATATACAAATGATAATGTGCAGAATACAATTATACAGTTCATCTTTCCTTCCAGCTACAACTAGGGACTGGAATTCGATACCGAATGAAATGAGAAACAACTCTTATATAACAAACTTTAAGCGATTCCTAAATATAGATATGACTATAGTTTCATATGGAAAATACATGAATAAGTTTTATATTCACGTTTGAGGCTACAATAGAGTGAATTGAGAAAACACCTGTTCAATACAAATATCGTTGATTCTCTTCTTCGATCTTTTGCAGAAATAGAAAGAAAAAGCATTTTTATTATACTGTCAAAATTATGCTGAAATTAACAAAAACACTTTACATCGTTTATATCTACTTAGATTTGCATACTCTATTATGGTAATCCTCAAGAAACATACAGAGAAAACGATGACATCTTCTCAACAGTGCGTGTGGTAAAACTAGCATACATCGTAGACGGCTTCTGCTAAAAATCCGATTAACAACTTCAAAACAACATTTTTTTCGCAAAAACCGATCAACAGAAATTTGTCACATTAACCGAACACATTCTTATACAGGGAGTTTCTAAATATGTACCGATTATACCAATCTACTATAAAATATAGTTAACATTACATGACTATCTCGAACGATTGAATAGCACCCAACAAAATTTGAAAGAAAACACCATCACATAAAGAGAGTCAGTTTTGTACCAGTATTGCCCTATCCACCATTAAGTGTAATATTGCTGCCATTACTAAAATTAAAAAAGGGTTTTTAACAACTTGTCACAACCCGCATATATATATATATATATATATATATATATATATATATATATATATATATTTCTACAAGAATTACAGCTTGAAAATGTTCGATGGCTTCAACACGACTGCTGATTCTGTAAATTAGTTGGTTTTGACCTACAAAGGGATAAGCCATATCGCCATATTTTCAGTTGGGACATCATAACTCAGCACATCCCATAGTAAACGGACTGTTTCCATTAGTTGCCTCATTTAACATGCAGGAGGACGCATCAGGGCTATTCTATATTGTAAACTCGCTGGGAGTTTGCGATAACACATGCAGTCAAGTTGTATTTGCTTAAAAAATACATCAAGTCAGCATAGTTTCGTTCATTTGGAAACTAACTTTGGTGCCATACAGAGAGTCTGTGGCCCATGATTTGCACAGAAGGTAATTTTATTCGTAAAAATATTCATTTCAAAATTAACTTTAGTCTCCTTAATGCAATATTTATTAATAGCTTGTGTAATTCTAGCATACTGTCGCACATATCGGGCATGTCTGGATATGAAAGCAGTGTAGTTTCTTTACTTCTAAATCTTGAATATATTAATGTCCTTAACATCGCCATTATTTGAGAAAGCATTTCACAACTCACTGCCATACAAGAAGGAGAGGAGTATTACCTTATAAAGCTTTATGTATGGGATGGAGTCATTCTGGCCTAACTCCAGTGTCAGAGAAGCTGAAGAAGGTTTACTTGATTTTATCAATCGTACTTCTTTTACTTCCATTATACACGTACATTGGACGAATTGTAACAAATGCCTACTTGTAAGACCTGTTCTCGATGATGTGTTATCAAAAGATACTGATGCTGGCTTTCTTTACGCAGATCACCTGATACCAAATACCAAATACAAGTAATTTTTCGTTCCTCCACCTGATGATTATGTGTGTACTATATCACGAAATGACTATATATTTCTTTGAGTAAGATCAAAACATGACCGTTAGCAACTGTCGAGTAACAACAATCCAGTGAACTAATTCTATATCCAAAACCTGCTGTATTTAGTTCATTCAGTAGGTCTTACGTGTATACAAAGTACCAAATATTTTATATAAAAGCACCTTGTGTCACTCGATGTTGCATAGAAAATAACTCAGATTTGACATTTACCACTACAGATTTTTGAAAGGAATATCCTAACAAACGCCATATTTTAAGGAGTTTTTAAATACACCATTGAGTCATACCACCTCAAGTGCCTTTTTGCATGTATCCTGAAAAAGACTGCGTATGTAGGATTACGTAACTCGCTTCTTTAAAGACACCATCATCAAAACCTTGAAATAATACCCCCCGAGGCGTAGCCGTCAGGTGTCGTGCAATCAGTGTAATACAATGATGCAATTGTTGAATTTGACAGCTGTCCGTATATATAGGGATTTCGTTTTTATTTGATCAAGTGTGAGTCTACTTAAAGATATTTAGAAAAGAAACTAATACATGAAATATGTGGCTTGAAGCATTTTCGTATTTATTTACTTAAATACCACTACGATGATGATGTTCATGGTGTATTGAGAAACAGGAATTTTCGATACTGTCTTATAAGTTTACGGACATATATTCTGAAAGTGTCTTGTGAAAATAATGCCTTCTAGTTTCAATACAGTGCCTAATTCATACAAGTACGTTGCTCCTCCTCATTGTTTGTGAATGTTAAAAGGTTCATTAGACTTTTTTGCAGTTCAACAAGACCTCGTCAACCCTACCATGCAGTACATGAGCAGATTAAAACGGTTTTCAAATTTGAACAGGTCTGCAAAAAGAAGCGTATTCTTAGTTATGGTTCATACCTTAATACAAATCGAGCACAATGGTAATGCAACTAAGTTAGTCTCTGAAATCTCTGCTGCCCCGGCTCACGTGTAAACGGAATACGTTATTTTTTTACAAATGTATTATTTCAATTTTACATAATCTGCTTCAAGAGTTTGTAAATAACAGGAACAAATGCCTGATCGGATTTACTTTTACGATGACATTTGTGAATCGGGAAAAGTATGGCATTGTTCCTCAAAAGAATGTTTTAATGTTGGACTCCCCCCCACCCCCCCATTAAAGAATATTCGAAGGTAATTCATCAGAATCTTCCCATCATGTATTCAGTTTTTCTTTTGTATTTGTTCCAAGCTGGAAATTTTCTTGTCTTGAAAGTTTTTAACTACCTTTATTTTTTCCTTCAAGTTTCACTTCATCGTCAAGATAATCTTCCTTTTGATTTTCATGTGATACATTTTACTAAAGCTTTCATCGAAATGCGGAGAGATATTTAACGTATCTACATTTTCAAAAAAAATGTGAATATATCGGAAATATATCAGAACATGCTGTATAGTGACTCATTATACTCTATTTCAATACATGATTTGTTTCGACACTCGAAAGCATTGCCAGTTCTAGCCAAAAAACAAAATGTCATTAATATACTGCACAGACGCTGACCATCGTTCTGCCCTCAGTTCTCAATATCACGTGGTCTTCCATCAACGATGCATAGCCTTCTGAATTTTCCCAATTACCTAATGCTTTCTTCTATTAAGAAAACATTATTCCAAAAGATGTTATGGGTTGTTTTTTTGTTTTTTTTTGGGGGGGGGGGGGGATTGTGCCGCATCAGTGTAATTCGTTATACATGTCTTAAACCCATTATCAAACAAATCTATGTCTGACGAAATCTGTATGTTGCGTCTAACGAGGAATAATAATATTTTATCAAGAGCTTCTTGGTAACAAGCAACACTAACGTCATTATTTTTGTTCAATGTAGACAGTGTTTGGTTCTGAACAAATTGTATGCAACATTTTTACTGACAGCGAATATACAGTATTCTAATTCGCATATGGTTTTAAGTCTGCAATACTTTAGATTAGTTTAACACTATGATTTTAGATTGGCAATACGTCAGAAAGGTCTACAACTATGATCTTAAGTTGGTAATGCTTCAGATTAGTTTATCATTATGATCTTCAGTTTGCGATATGCAAGATTAGTCTGACACTATGATCTTAGGTTGGTAAATGCCAGATTAGTCTAACATGGTACCGTTATCAGATAACGACCAAATTACTTCATACATAAATACATATTAATCTAAGATTCTTTGGGCAGGAATGAAGGTACAGTGGGAATAACTGTCTAGGATTATATGACTCAAGACATATCTGAAACGTTGAAGATTTGTAGAGATGAACACGGCAAGTATCAATATAACTTGCAGTCAAACGACTTTCTTCTATAGATTTCCTAATTATGAATTGTTTAATACCATATTATGTTTCATGAGAAAATAAAAATCACTCGGGAAATTATATTGAATTTGCCATTAGTTACATCACATCATTTCACATCCCAATAAGTATCCGTTTAATGTTTGGCAATACAGTAAATAACACTTTTGATTAGACTGCTGATTAATTTTGTTTTAATCAAAGAACGTGAAATGAAAGAAGGTCGGACATGAGCAGCATTTCCATCAAGATGAATATCTATCATGGACAAGTGTTGTTTTGAACTCCTTCCTCTTGTTTTTATCAATTCCCTTGACACCCAATTCCGTTCCTCCATATATCATAGTCACTTCAACTTCTCTGTCACATCCGTCAGTTGTGTCAGGCATATCTATGATAAGAATCCCGAGTTTCTTGCACCCCTCATCAGTAACGTACTCTGAATTTTGGAATTCAGATTAAACTATTTCAATATTAGCAACAGTTTGATCTTCGTCCACTGGATTGTATGTTAGTGTCGGCTGTTCTTCGTTCAAAGATACAATCTGCTCTCTCTTGACGTGAATATCAAAGATGTCCTTGACCCAAAATGTGCCATGCGGTTTTATCATTCTATTCTTTTCGTTGGGTGTAGTTTTCTTTTTTAAATTAAAATTAGCACGTCTTTTGACCCCATAAGTGAAGCGCAAAATCCTGTTCTTGAAGATGTCAGGGTTTTGGCCATGGAGGACAGCTCCTTTCAATACAGCGTATAATGGATTTGTTGGTACAAATGTGTATTTTCCTGGAAGAGCTTCCAGGATCTTCTCATGCATGATAGGTGCCTGAGCAAAACGTCATGCCAATACAATTTTCTTGATACCTTGCGTTGATGTCTCACAAAATATCGACTTAAGATGTCGTACTATCAAGCTCGCTGTCTCCCTAAAGAGTTCTTTTGCAATAACTTCTGGTTTGAATACTAAAACAGTTCTTGTCTTAACGAAGTATTGTGAATACTCAAGTGGGATCAGTTTGATATGGCCTCTAACTTCATTCCAAACGTTGTCAGATAATGAAAACCTGATCCATTCTTCGCCACGTTGTGTTTCTTCCTGTTTATTTACCTTTTGTCGTTCACACTCTGCCTCCATTTTAAAGAGCTGAGCCTTTTTGTTCCTGGCGAAAACTTAATTTCCGTCTTCAGTTTGGAAGACATCTCGAATCAAGTGGGGAAAAAGAGTTATTCATTCTCTGTCCATCCCATGGTCCTCCGTTTGTCCTGTGGGTCTGCTTCAGACGACCGTCCTCTGTCACCGCTACAGTTGTTACATCAACTGTGCCACCTTCAAGAGACAAATATCACGGAGGTTTACATATCGGCTGTTAGATTATATATAGTTTGTTTTCTACTATGTATCGACTGCAAAACTTATATTTTTCGTCCATATCTAAATTTTAGCCCTGATATCATTTTACCATAAATAATATGTTGCCGCTCCGTACAATGCTTGATTGATCAATGTATAGTTGCCTTGCTGGATAAACATGTATATACTATACATATATACTATACAGTTATTCACTTTTGCTGAGGTTAATATGAAGTTTTATGAACCAGTAAACCTCATATTAACCGACGCGAGGCAAAGGATAATATGATTACTGGTTATAAAATTTTATAGCAACCAAAACAAAAGTCTGATTATTTTAACACGTGAAGTAAAGTCAAATGTTTAAATTCAGCTTGTTTCAGTTTAGTGAAAATGCCATTTCAACAACATGATGGTTCAATATAATGAATTATCGCAAATCACACGACGTCGGTTCCGGCAAATAAAAAAGCGTTTCTTACGGTAATTATGTAATAATAAATATTATGATCAGTATACGGAATCAGGTACCCAGGATCGGGAGGGATGTAGCAGCATGTCAAATATTAGAATAATGGCAAAAAGTTCATTTGAGGATATCGTGAATACAGGTTAAAACAGTCATGGCACATGCAGAGACTGCTACACCCGTAATATTTACATATTAGCAGGACCTGTTATCAGGATCTTATTGATCAGAATTAGATATTTGAAATACCCTCTGGTTTACTCGTCAATCAGAAATGTGGTAAATAACAATGAATAAATTCAATCAACCGTGAAATAATTGCGTAAATCACAGTATTGCAGCATAATTATCAAAAACAGTTATGGAAGGTGTGATATATTATATAAAATATTTTCCAAATCTTTTTATCGAGCATTGTAACCAAGTAGTGAAAGACACAGCCATCAGTCACATTACATATATGTAACATTTACGTCTTGCAGTGTTTTCACACAAAAAGGAATTCTGTACAGGAAAACGTGTGTTTTTTCATCTACTTTTGAATGTTCCATTACAGGCACGTGTGAATGATGATGAGATTGTATCAACACAGTACCTCACTGCAAGTCGAGAACGTCATTTATACTCAAAAGAAGACACTTACCTTTAAAACAAAAAGAGTGGGCCAGTTTATTTTATTAGTGAAAGAAAATATGCTGACTTTGATATTCTTGTCTTTTCAACAAATGTAATTTTTTTTTTGTTGCTTTTTTTCAAGGTTTTATGTTTCAGTTCGGGAAAAATAGTCAATGTTTCCTGGAATAATGCTCTTTGAACTTCAATTATGATCTGTTTTGTATTAATTCTTGAGGCGTACATCTGGATACCAGTAATCTTGTCAACCATGAGGTCATTTTGAAGCGATGATAAACAGAATGCCGTATCAATCTTACGCGATAAAGGTGACAATTCCCTTTCTTCTATTAAAGTTTAACGGAATAAGACAGAGTGCAGCAAGTCAATACTGGGGAATAAAACACCTCCGTTTTAAGCTTCATCCCATAGCTCACTTCCTGTAGAAAAACAAAGAATTGATTGAAAACAATTATGGATAGATAGCTGTCGTGTAGGAAGAAGTGCAAAGCAAGCGAAAGGGCTCGTATTGCACAGTTATTCTATTTTTGTTTGTGTTTCTTTTTTCTTGTTGTTTGTATGGGGGGATACCACCTATCTTTCATTTTCATAACTTTCATTTACAAGAAAAGAATATTTAACAATACATTAATAGAATTTTCGATTGAGAAGAGGTACAAGAAGTTTATATACATGTAATCATAAAGTGCACTGACGAAAATAGATTAAACGAATGAATGGATGGATAAAGAGAATACAGATGGTTCAGAAGTTAAAGGGATAGATAGACCAATTAGACACATACATACATACATACATACATACATACATACATACATACATACATACATACATAAATACATACATACATACATACAAACATACATACATACATACATACATATATATATATAGGTTGGTAGATAAATCTATGGATGAATGGATAATTGGCTGGACGCATGGAGAGAGAGAGACAGAGAGAGAGACAGAGAGAGAGACAGAGAGAGACAGACAGACAGACAGAGAGAGATGTATATTCCTAAATATGTTTTCTTTGAATCATGTTCCCTGCAAGTGCATCAAAAAATATTCAAAGTGTGATATATGATTTATTTCCTTTCTGTTGAGTATTTCAATACAAGTGTCATAAAAATTACTAGACACTTTTGAAACAGTTTCACATTGGAGCGTTACAACATAATAAAAAAATGTATCCGTCATGCACAGGTTGTGCCACACAATTCCTAAACAAAATTATTTTTAATTTCAACAACAACCACGTGAAAAATAACTATCAATATTCGTGATCGACAACAGGGCAGTAATGCAAAAAAATAGAGGAGGTTCAAAATGTGGAAAATTTCTTTCTCCAGTGAATTCCATTTGCTTGATGTTCAAGTATACCAGACCCTGTAGTCAGGAAACGGATTATACAAATTGAACTCGTGATCAAAGCCTCAAACTTGAAAACCATAATAAGGTATTCCCTAACGGGCTTGGGAATGTAGACTAAGCCTAATGTGACCTCCTGCATGTTGTAAGAGAAGTCTAATAGAGGCAACATGTTTGCCGTGGAATATATCAATGATGTTCCAACTATGAAAGACTGAGAAAGTCTTGAAAGTTTTAAAAGAGTACTTTTTATAAGGAAAAATGTTGGGTGATTCTTTCCTTTCTTTCTTTTTTTAAATAAGGATTTTACACTCTATTTATATATATATATATATATATATATATATATATATTAGCTTATTATTTCTGTTTATTATCTGTTGTTGTTGTACTTGGGGGGATGGGGGTGTTCAGGGGGGTTGCAGCATCTTTACCTTTTTCCTTGTCTTTTGTCTCGCGCTGTATATTTACTTTTGGTTGGGAGTGGGGGTATCCTCCTGGTGATATTAGCATGGATTCCGCTATATTTTTGCTATCTAGCTTTTGCTCGGCATTATGTAGCCAGAATTATGCTGATGTGTCGTTTAACCCCATACTTACATATATACATATACACACATGTATACATACAATCAATATATATATGTATATATATATATATATATACATACATACATACATACATACATACATACATACATACATACATACATACATACATACATACATACATACATACATACATACGGTCTCTTAATACCTTTGAAATTTCGTGCATATGTATGCATACTAAAGATACGCTATTTCTTAAATTTTCATGATTCGTGCATGGCTTAGTTTAAAGTTTAATTTAATTCAAAATGTAAATGTTTGAATTATTACCTTCAGTATGCATATTGTTCTTAAAATGTGTCGTGACTAGAGGGGAACTGTAAGTTTGGTTGCGAAAACTGCACCATTCTCCCCTCTTAAATATGTTCTTCTGTTACTAAAAGAGACAATTCTGCCAGCTAAGCTAGCATCTGTTATGTAAATGAAGGAAAAGAATATATCGAAAATTGAAATTTCAACATATGTCTTTAGAGTTAAGGTCGATCCAACAACAAAGCATAGCCTATGACGTGTGCATCATTGAAGTTGGGTTTTTCACGTCAATGTAACAACACCTGTATACACTTTTTACAAAATTAACAACAGTTCAGACCGAGACCTCGACTGGTATAATGAATATTCAAATCATAGATCCATAGTCTATGTTTTCGTTGTACAAATGATTGCCATCAAATAGCGTACACCCTAATCTGCAGGCACCGTTTGTGGCGGCAAATCTGGGTCTTCGCTGTTTAGAAATGGTCATGAGTTATATATCAGCATATACAGTAATCAGCTTTTTAAAACGTCATGGTCATAACATAAAAACCTCTGACACAGCACTTGACAGACATATTTATAAGTTTCGACATGATAACTGGTCCTTTGATGCAATACTAAATATCTTATCAGCGTTTTGCATAAGAGTCAATGGCGACATATGAGTTGGAATTTACATGTTGATAAAATCAATAATTTGGAAAATTGCTCTTCAGGCTTGATTAAATGAAATATAAGAATTAAAAATAAAAAATTCAGAGACAATTCTTTTAAAATATGTAATTAGACCAAAACTAAAATATTGTTGAACTGTTTTGGACCCAAGTTATAAAACAAACATCAAAAACATAAATACCGCACGCTGAGTTGTGAGTAATTATTCAGATTAATAAGATTATGATGGGTAGCCTTGGATGACTAACTCTCGAACAGAGACGGTCTAGTTCTAATTTTTAAAAATGTATAAGGTGTTTTGACAATTCCAATACCACTATATCTCTAATTAAACTTTTGAGATACAACCATTTCTTAACTTTTAATCAATTCCATACTATTAAAGAAATCTAAAAGTACGCCTTTTGCCAATGGTAATTTTTCATTGCAATTCCATTTCTATACATATTGTAAACTCACCAGACCTTTGATGTTTCAGTCGTACAATAGGACATTTTTACCGCGTCAGACATGCAAGCTGCTAGAAATTTACCCCCACCTCCACCCTCGCCCACACCAGAGGGTGAGGCAAAATTATGAAGATTTAATCATTACCGATGTAGTTACACTTGTGTTGCTCTTGTGTTAACCTTCCCGCACATTGCACACCAATTCTTTTTAAGCAAAATTTTAAAACATCAACGATTGAAGGAACCATTAGTATCGTATTGTGTAAATATTCCAACGATGGAGGTTACAGAATACAACTTACGCCAGGGGCTCATACCTCAGTTGTAAGCTGTATATTTGTATCCTGCTTCGTAGTCATTTCTATACCGCATGGTACTACGGGTTACCTCTGTCATTAGTTTACCCTCCCGCATTGATTTGTCTTATACCCAAATTGGTATACATTTGCGTGATTCAATCTACGGAAGAGCCACTTGGTAATCGTACTGACGTTGATTGGCAGGACTCATCAAATCATATAGATATATTTGTATGTTGTATGCTAATTAGCAATTATTTGGATGCGTTTATAAATAATACGCACATTCATGCAACAACTCTAATTGTAAATACAAAATATTGATTAAAGTTCATTTACTTTACTTATTTACAGGCTCACCTATAAAACAAGGACAAGAACGGCCATGTTCTTTCAACCAGATTTGTAGATTCACCAACCGCAAGAGAAAACATTCGAAGCAAACCTTAATCTTGAAATCTACAATAGCTTGTGTTGTTGTTTTATCTTTTTTTAAAAAATCTTCAAATTGTCATCCTCTCTCTCTCTATCTCTCTCTCTCTCTCTCTCTCTCTCTCTCTCTCTCTCTCTCTCTCTCTCTCTCTCTCTCTCTCTCTCTCGCTCGCTCTCTCTCATTTTTAATCTATTACCCACACAATTTTATCGTCATTTCCTGACCCACATTTTTTTAATCTGTAGATAGAGAGACACAAGTTGTCCATATCTTCGTTGAAGGTGATGGAATGTCATCTATCTTCCCGGTTATATCGCCTTTAACTACTTCAAGATGATCTTTACCCGGGTGTAACACACAAACCGCAGATATTTACTGATTAATATTGACATCACTCAGCATTAATATCAACATCAGTTGACAGGTCAGTCGAGTATAGACCGGATTGGTAGAAGTGTACCCGATTATTGTACAAGGAATAAATAATATATTGCCTTGAAATACGTAAGGCTATTATGTAAGAAGACGTAAAGTAAAAGTTGCCTTTAGTAGGGTGGATACAACGGGTCCATATATTTACTAATTACCTGCTTGTCAAAGCTGCAGTAATTTCAATTTTGGGGTGCTCTACAGATATTATGTAGTTCTAAGAGAGCGACAGGTGTAAGGTTAAGTTGTTTGAGTTTGCAACATGCACAATGAAGAGACTGTTGGCGTACCTCTATGATATTTTCATGTAATGTGGCTGAAATGTCTTTACATATTGTACTTGTGGAAATTGTACGTGATTTAAGCACACAGCAGACAGTAATGGCCGCTCCAAAATACTCTGAAAATAAGCCTGAATTAGTCAAAAGTACACTTTTTCAGCAGTTATTAAGATAGGGAAACGAAGTTTGCCAGAGTAGGGAATACCAGCCTCTGAAAGTACAATGAATGAATTACAAAATATATAACAAGTAAAAAAAAGTTATCAGTTCTTTTTTATTTGCCTTTGAAGTCCAGGAAGTGAAAATGACCATGCGGAGCTAACAGTTTTTTTTAGAGGTGCACATCTTAAGTAAGACCAAGCTGTATACACCATAACCCAAATTGCACCCATCAATCATACACCAAAATAAAGGGAATTAAAGTTCTTTTAACCTAAGATATACAAGCAAGGGTATTGTTATAATTGAACTTCCTACGATGTTTTATAAAATCCAATTTGTATTGTCACGACTCAAATTGTTTTTTAATTTTAATAAAAGCATAATTTGTGTAGTAGCTGCACGCTATGATACTTTTTACGTTACATAAATATATTACAGTGGTCCTTTCTATATTCTACGTTAGTAATTTAAGTAACATTATACAGTAAGATGCTACGTGCAGGAAAAGATAAGAGCCGAGTTCTTTTCGCTTATGTTAGCAACTTCTTCCACGCTTTACGTCAGTAAGTTGAAAACATGTATAAGTGTTGGGAACTTAATGAACTCTGAAGTCAGATGACGTGAGCTTAGTCCTACTGGATGACCATTTTGGGTCAAGGAATACGTTATACAAAAATCTCGTGGCTCCGCAACGAGGGGTTGCGTATATTCCCTCTGGCCTGTGTTCTTGTTTGGAGCGCATTCCAAGCCTCAGGCTCTATATAAGTAGCCGCCCAAATGCGTAGGGAAGCAATACGTACCTGCGCCTTTCAGAGTTCTGCCTCTTCATTACAAATAAGAAACAATAACTTTTTATTACATTTTAAATGTGCTGCTTGTGCATTTTAAAGTCTTTTCTTCTCATGCTGCAACGCAATAAATTGGTGTTTGATGACGTTGTGGAAATGATATTAAATTTTCTCTTTAGATAAACTGTATTCTTTTTATTCTAGTGTAAATTGTAAAATATAGTGTTTTATAAATTGTTTAAACTTTTATGAGGAATTAATATGTTATTTGTCATTTCAATATTAGATTATTGTTGAAAACGATTTCACTGCCAACTTCATGTTCTATGATAATTAATTTGAGAAAGAAAATACTTTCAAAGTTACAAACCATGATGTTTCGGCATTTAGGGTAAAACATTAAATATTTTGTCTTTCGTACAAAACGATTTCAGCACTAATTACAAATATTGGGTTCTTACTAAATTCTTACTAAATTTCAAGTATATTTTGGCTATTATATCTATCTAACTGGGAATCGCGGTATGAAGTTGGTAAGCCTTGAATGAATATAATACTTTTATGTGTAAGTTAATATCCAGAATGTACACTTTTACGTGTGTAATTTTCTACATTGAGTGTTGTTCAATTTAATAAAGCATAACGTACCTGCACATTCTGAGTTCTGCCTCTTCCTTACAGTTCGAACCTGGTAACCTCTCGCACCCCAGCGATGTAAAACCATCGTGCATCGCAAAGGAGTGACACCTCGCTGAGGGAGAACAGAATGCTCTGACTGTTTTTTTCTTTCGATCTGATAGTCTCCCCGCCAAGAAATTTGTATGGCAACCATCAGGAAATCCGAACGCTTACATCATGCTAACATAATAAGCGGCGGATAATCAATCAGTTGTGGCAAAAAAACATCGTAATATTTTCTTTTATTTGTAATGCAAGAAAGCCTCTAAAAATTATATTTCACTATATTCAAACTTTACCTTTCAGACTAGCTCACAAACTACTCTCAGAACTCTCTTGGTTTTATTTCATAATGTTTAGTTTAAGAATATTTTATTGCCAAAATTATAATAGTACAAGGCACAAGGATTGGAAACAAGTTGTACAACTTACAAGTTCCTCTCCATTATAACATTATATATCCAGCATTCAGGAAATATGTATATTTGTTTGATTGCCAAAAGCAGTTCCACTAATTAAATTTCATCGAAATTGATCATTTGATAGTTTATATCTATCCCGTCATTTCTTGCGCTAGTCTAAGGTTGTCAACAGTTTTCACAAAATATTGGAACTCACTTTTTTCTTTAGAATTTTTAGAATATTTGTCCTTGGGTCAAATGGAATCTTTATCGCACTAGTGATAATTCACGACGTATACTTCTTTACAGACGACTGGCATTACAAAATGCAGGACTGATCATCAACAACGAAAATATATTGTGATAGTGTGTTTTTTAAAGAAGGATTGATACTAACAACAAATATATTTTTTGATAGTGTGTTGCTTAAAGAGGCATTGATATTCAACAACAAACATATGTTGTAAAAGGGTACTTGTGCTTAAAAACAAACACAGGCATGTTTTGGGGGTTTTTTTTTGTTTTTTTTTTTGTTTGTTTGTTGTTTTTTTTTTTGTTGTTTTTTTAATCATTGGGGATGTTACCTTTTATCTTAGACCAATCTGATATCTAAAGGATATATAATTTAAAGCTGATATGCAGGGCTTAATTAAACAACCTGGCAGAAGCGACAGGTAGCCATGGAATTCAGCAAGATAAGTGCTACTATACAATACAAAAAGTCTGATGACTAACAAGGCCAGGACACTGTCAGATCTATTTTTTAACAACTTCAAATGTTTGTATTATTTTTGAGAACTTTACAGAAAAAAACAATAAATGGAGGGACCTTTGCTGAATACATTGTATTTATTCAAGAGGTGTGTGTATTACTATTCAGTTCACTTTCATAGTAATAATTGTTTTTTTCTGATAGTTTGCTTATTCATAATAAGGGAAATAAATAAAAATATTTGCTTTCAGAAAATGTTGCCTCGTGCGGGACGGTTTAAATTATTGATTTAAGTTTATAAACGTGTTAAATGATGTGCTGGTTGGCATTTCTGTCATTCTGATGAGGAACAATTCCCAAAGACATACAATCATAAAATACTAACCGCCTCATTGATGTTGACCGTATCAGACCGACGCTGAATGAAATGATGTGGAGGTACTGTAAACGAGTGCTCATCGATTTATAATAATAATAATACTTTGTTACTCCCGAATCTTCTCCCAGTATATTGGTGCAATAAATCTTATCAAAATCAAAACAAAAACATGCAAACTGTGCATTTATATTGTGAACGCACTATATGTGCATATAGAAATACACAATATAGACTCCACCTCATCTTTGACCTCGTGGTCGAATAGTTTAGTACTTATCGATGCAAAAGCCACAAATGTTTGTTTTCTTTTGCCTCAAAATAATTCTTTTCTTTCAAAAAACATAATGTAAATAACAAGTTTTTTTTGTTTTTTTAGTTTTTAGGTTTTGTTTTACAACCAGTGCACGAATATTATTTTCAAACTATTTGGGAGCCGGAAATTTGTCTCAAAAAAAGCCCAGGCCTCTCCCAGAAAATAAACTTTGCAAAAAATCCGAAACATTAACATTCCATTGTGAAACGATCCCTTAAGCATGTAGTAGTTACGCTGGGGTTACTCACCCCTAACATCAATGACCAATATGATTTGAATACATGACTTCAATAATATGAAGACTTTTGTGCATGTGCTGTCCCGAACATTTATCTCAAAATATCTTTGAAAAACGAATGTTTTGGACGTTGTTATTTTTATGTGCCCGACGTTTGGCTGAGCATATTAACCTATCACCCTGTCTATCTGTATGTCTTTCTCTCTGTCCGTCTATACGTTCACTTTTCCTTTTTATGTACGATAACTTCAGTACACCAAGCCCTACCTTCAACAAAAATTACAGGTAAGTTCTTCTTGACGACAGAAGGGAGTCTGTTGATTATTGGACGGAGGTCAGAGGGTCAAAGGTTAAGATCAATGCGACTGAAAGAAAAATAGTTTCCTCAATATAACATTAGCTCCACATCACTAACCTGGACCAAGCTTTGTGGATGGCATGCACTTGTGTTTTGAAAGTAGCCCGTCAATTTATGGGTCAAAAAGTCGAAGGTGACAGTCGCTGTAACCTAAAGAATAGCACATAAAAACTTCAGTTCTCTGAACCTACACAAATTTTGTGGATGATTTACATGTTGGGTAAGAAATAAACCTGTTGATATTGGGATCAAATGGTTCAAAGTCAAGATCACTGTGACTGAAAGAAGAAAAATGGTTTTTGCTTAATAACTTTAGTTCTATACAAGGTACCTTGACCAAAGTTTGTGGAGGGCTTGCACTTAAGGCATGGAAAAGTTGTTTTGATTTCAAAGTCATAAGGTCAAAGATAAAGATTATTGTGGCTCAAAGGAAAACAGGTTTCGCAGAACAACTTTTGTTCTAAAGTAACTACCATGACCAAACTTTGTGGATGACTTGCATTTATGGTAATTTAGAAACCTATATATGTTCGGGTCTGTTGGTCAGAGATCACATTCATGGTAAGTCTAATAGGAAAATAATGGTTTCTGCCCATTAACTTTAGTTCAAGACCGCATACATTAACAACAGGTCCAGGACCTTCAGACTCGTTATTCAATAGTCTTACTAGTGCCTACTTACAAGACAATTAAACACGGGGTAAGCGTATAACATGACGCGCACTGTACAATTGTTTAATGAAGTTTTGGGAACTACAAACAGCTCGTTTTTGTGCAGTTCATTTTATTTTTTAATCTATTAGCAATCACAATAATGTAATCAAGGTACTCCCACCAGTTAGATCTACTTGGAATGTATAGTTTCTATTGTGCTTACTTGAAGTCATATTACCAAAATACATGGTGCAATGACCAAAGTGAGAGGATAAACTTTTGATCTGATCTATACAGACTGGGGCTCTAGGTTCGCTGATTTAAGCATGGCCAGATCCTATACTAGATTCATTATCTAACCTTTTACCAAAGCATGCCATAGTACAGTAGAAACATATATATATATACAATGGTTTTGATGGCAACCTTTAGCAGGAAAATATTACGTTGAATCACCAACTCCGAAATAAAAATCCCGACCCCAGTCTCCCATACAGTTTTTGACACCCGATTCCATGTGATTTCCTAAGGCTTCTAGTGTAAAAACAGTGTAGGCACGAATACTGTCAAAATTTTTAAAGTGTCGTTTTTTCCTTTTTTATCACAACATTCTTCCCACCATACTAAAGTGGTACATCTTGCTATTTTTATCCCACAGCATTTGTTGCCAGGTCTGCGTGGCGCCCATTTTTATTCTTAATTTTCATCCACATATTCGAAAGAGAGAGAGAAACAGAGAGACAGAGTGTTACCCGCAAGCGTTTGTGCATCAAGTTAGGTATACTATTATTGGCCATCTATTTATCTTTAGACGTTTTTAGTTTTCATTATGATTGTGTGTGTGTGTGTGTGTGTGTGTGTGTGTGTGTCTGTCTCTTTATTACATATACAAAATAAGGGACATGCATATATAAAGAGACCAATTTATGATAAAATATTTAGAACTTAACGACATCAGTATCGTGGTTGTCGAATATCTCGGCACAAACATGTAATGATTAAAAGTAAACAAAGAATCTGAATCTAAAACAATGTATAGGACTACAAACAACTTGGGACTTTTTCCCATAAATAACGTGTAAGGACTACAAGCAACCGAGGACTTCTAGTTCCATAAATAACGTGTAATATTGCGCATTAGGCTAAGTTTTCTTTTAAAGAATCATGTAAGAGTTTCAGCTGGTAAAAGTTAAAATGCGAGGGGTATCTGAAAAGTTCTGAATATTTTGTTATAACTTCTTGTTTCTTTAAACATGTAAATACATTTAATGCCGATCGATAGACAAAATAACGTTCTATAAAATGATCTGCATCTGCACGTACAGCATGCCGGACACCTGCAAATATATGGCTGTAACGTAACATAAGTAAATGAAATTGACGTAAAAATGTCAGAGAAACAATTCCGCCATTGAGCAAAGAGCATACTGTTAAATCCGAGCGCTCTTGGGGTACTATATCCTATATCAGAACATGGGAAGTTATGTTACCAAGCTTTGTGTGATTCTGCATGATGATGTATGATGATGTACGTCGTCCCCCGGCCTGAGATCAAATTTCGCTTGAAGGATATGTGAACTTCAAAGTTAAAGTCTCCTCGTTCCCATACGTTTCTCGTTATGTAATAAACGAATCTTGAAGTATGTGAGGGGGGGTGGGGGGTTGCACCATTTTATCATTATCCCTACCGTTTTTGTTCGCTGTTGCGGGTGGAAACAATATGTGTTGACTAGCTGGCAGCTCCCCCCCCCCTCCCTGCCAGTGAGGCCGGCTCAAACTGGAAGTTTTTAATTAATTTAGAGAAATAGGATTATTTGGCATAATGTTTTTAGGTTTTAAGTATATTTATAAGTTATAGTTCAAGGGAAAAGCAGGTGTGCTTGGATTATAATAGGCAGCAAAGAGATATAAGGAAAACAGTTATGAATGAATATTGGGGTATACATGCAGCAAAGTTTAGAAGAGGAAGCAGGGTTAACCTATGCTGGATATGTGGTATCAGGACATGGACAGATTACAGGATATGTGCTAGCAGCCGTGATCTGCGTGCGTTTTGCAAGAGACATGAAGAGGCTAGGCAAGGAAAGGTTTTAGTAAACTTATATGCGAACTACAAGCAAAACATAACCCCATTTAGAGAAGTGGGTTTCCTTAAGATGAAGATATAGCATATGCACAGCATTATGTCTACCATCACTCGTTTGAACGAGTTGCTTCACAAAGGGATAATGTCCTAAAGTGAATATAATGATGGACTTGATGCATTATTGGCTGGTCGGCCAGTTTCAACACCAATGCAGAATGATGGACAGCCAGTAGCACAAGTCCCACGGGACAATTTTGATTATTTGATAGACGATATTCTTACTGAATTTTCTACGACCCAGCCAGCGACCCCAACGAAACGCGTGCCTGATAAGTCGGCCATTACATTTGGGCAGCTTGTCGATCCAACGAGGCAGACCTATACCACAGAGTTTGAGATTACACTTACGAACAGAAAAGGAGGTACAGAGAGGTTTTGGGACCACAATTTCCGGAAAGGCGGCATGGTGTTTATACAAGATGACCTGAAGCACTTTCGCTAGGTCCAGCGAGACCCCATACCGAGCAGCGCAGAAGTTGTTACTGAGCTCTTTGCAGAGATTGGCGAGATAAGCTGGTTGGAGATACCTGATTCTCTCTAGCCTGAAGTTTGTGCCAGGAGCTGCCGCTTGATTGGCCAAAAGTGGAACCACGTGAGGGTGGTAAAGACCAACCCTCTATCTTTTCCCAATGGCTGGACAACTCACGGCTGCTATGGAATAACCCAGACTTTCGTCAGAACCCATGCTTTCTGAGTTTGTTTCTTGGTCGGTAAAAGCAGGCTCTTGAAAGGCGCTGTATAAAGGTTAATCCCAACCTTATATACAAAGGATTATGGAGATTTTCCCAACTCAACGACAAAAGTGTTGGTGACAAACCATGGGAAATATACTGGACTGACGCTGAGTGGTGTTTGCCAGGTATTGCTATTGATATTCATGTCAATGTGTATAACAACCATGTTTTGTTTGTAAATAAGGATGACAAGGCCTTCGAGCAGCTTTACTCCAACAAGCCCATTTTGGTAGAGGTTCCGCCGACAAAGATCAGCGACCAGATTAGTGGCAGATAGCCTCGCCCCAGCAAATCCAGAGAGCTATTTCAGAAGACTCTGCCAACGACATTATGGAAACCCTCTGGAGTGTATAAGCTCTCCGTTTTAAAGAAACCACTCTGCGTCTTCCATTGTTTGCTGCTGGAGAGCGAGATCAAACATGTTCGCAGCAGCAAAAAGAGACAAAGGTGGTTTGTATTACTGGCAAAGAGCCAGAGGATCTCATTTGCGATCTGTACCGTGCTCACAAAATCAAATCTGGCGGTTTGGTGTGCCGCAACGGCGTCGTAGATTGTTTTTGCGTTAAAGTAGACTAGCATTTGTCCGATTTCGGCGTGCTTTGCCTTGTGACATCGTGGGAGACCAGTTTTACGACCGTAAGAGACGGACCGAAAAGTGCTACCAAAAGGCAAAAGGTCGTGGTGTGGGTCAAAGTGAACACGAAGTGACCACCCTCCCCATGCTGCGCTTTCACACCACAGCGATGATGCGCTTGCATTCTTTAGTTGTTATTGCCGAGGCCGGCGCGGTAGTCTCAGTTGTGAGCAAGCGCTGCCAGAGGGCACCAAGGTAATTAGTATCGATGTATTTGCGCCTAAACTGCTATGATGGCCAAGCTGCCATCTTTACGTGCGCTATCCAAGTTTGAATACCTGCAGAAGTGCCGAGATGGTCCAGTCTGACCCGCCAGTTTTTGCCTGGTAGATGTTACAAACACTGACTCCATTCTATTTCTCCCGAGACATGACTTTGTCACAGGCACGGTCCTAATGTATGCAAAGGAGTGGAGAATACGCTTTACGATTCTTGGAGAGCTTGTAACACACACAATTGAGTCCCGCAATGCAACCACGTTATTGTGTCAGCTGTGCAGCTGTTCTAACACGGAGGTCAGTGACTATGACAAAAAGTACGTAGCAACCCTTATCTAAGGCAGACGCAATAATAAGGCAGACTGGACTCAGCTCAACCAAGACAAGAGCGAGGCCTTAGAATACAACAGCAGTCGCCTGCGCACAGAGCTTGACCCAGACCTCCACCTAGTTGTTGACCAGATACAGAGAGAGCTTTCAGACGGCTACCGACCGATTTTGCACCACATTCTCAACGGCATACGCGTCCTGCTCCACGAGCTTGTTAGTGCACTGGGCGACACTGCGGTTACAGTGCGTACAAATTGTGTCTGCACAACTTTGGCGGAGCAGGAAACCCGCCAGCGTTTACAGGAGTCTGGATTTTTGGTTTGCAGAAACATACTTCTGTGGATGGCAAGTGGGTCGCCTTCGTATCGATGCCAGCTCTCGTTTGCCTCAACGCCTGGTCACTTGCAAAATGGAAGACCGGAGTGTGACTATATGTACACGTATGTCTGCCCTCGGAAACTAGCAGAAAATTACTATGGATAACGAATGGGATGAGGATGCTGCAAAACTGATAGAAGCAGACGGACCACGAAAGTGGGTGGCAAAGGAAATATACGACTACATAACAAAGCGACGGGGTAAAAAAAATGAAATAGAGCACTGGAGACAAAACACTTTCCAGTAAACAGCTACAAGCTTTCACACCTCCACCAGGGGCCGGCCCTCTCCTGGTTGTTGGATGTTATTCTTGAACTGTAAAATGCACTCTTGAACCTGGCTGGGGAAACAGCCTTGGGCGTAGCACACGTGGGAAAGTGCTTGTTGTCAGTCCCACCAGCTTCTGTTGCGACAGAGCTGCCAAGGAATACGGGCTGGGGGCCATCACTGTACACATCCTGATTGTCCGCAGACCGGAAAGTGCGGAGGACGATGCTATCTTTACCCGCCACAAAGCGCAACCAACGACACAAAATTGCCGACGACACGGCCGGCAAGCCGTATAACAGTACTTTGCCGGAACGACAAGCCAAAAGACGGGAGAGGAGCAGGCAGCGGCAACCGGTGGAACCAAATATGTCAACGTCGACTAGGCTCGCCTGAAAGCGGTTGCTCAGGGCTGCAAATGCGCTACCTGGTCTGAGCTGCTAGACAAGGACTAGATCATCGACTGCATTAATAACGTTCTAGCGCACGCCCAGGTTGATTGCTAGATTACCTGCAGGCGCTGCCAGAACGCCAGTGGACACCGACCCACGGAAAAATACACTGTCAATGCAGCTCAAGAGCGGTGCTTGCTGTACAAGTGTATGTTCAAGAAGACTGCGGCTTTGGATTAGACATGGCTGCACACATTGCCCAAAGGCCAAAGGACTGGAGAAGGTACTCTTTGCAACCAGGGACAGGAGCACAGCTTCGCAGCGCGAACGCAGTGTTCCGTAAAACCTAAAGAGTTCGCCCCCACTGGGGTCTTCCTGGTACATAACAAGCCGACATAGTGTTCTTCGACGATCTGAGCAGGCTCAACCAAGGCTACAAGAGCATTCTCAAAGCAATCGACTCCAACAGCCGCTATGTCTACGCCGTGGGTGTGAAAAGCAAAAGCGACACAACTGCAGCAATGGCCCGAATGTTGGCTCAAGCTGCGCTACGAGACCCTCTCAACAAGCTATGGACAGAGAGCGGGACTGAGTTCATTTCTGTCTTTTTGCAGACCTGCTGAAAGTCAACGGCATTGACCAACATTTGTTCTGAATTACCCTGCCGTTGTCGTTAAAAGTCAGCTCGAAGTTGAGGTGGTCTGAAAGGCCACACTTTTAGTATTGCATGTGATCATTTCGCAGCTTGAAGTCGAGCGGCACAAACAAAGAAGCAGATCCCAAACGCGGCAGTGATAGACGCATCAGGCTGGGTAGCAGTGACCCTACTGCCAGCGTCGACACGTGTAGCGTTAGTGTTGGCATTCTGTATACCCTGATAGGCTACATTAGTCCGCTCTTTTTCCGTCAGCCAGAGATCCTTGTAGATACCACAAACATCAGCATCGTCAGTGCAGGCTAATGCGTTTCCTTAAAGCTTCACCATGATCTTTCTGACCATGGTGCAGCCAAGGTTCTTTTGCAATTGTACAGTTGGCGTCCGGCGCAAAGAAATTGTGAATGCCAGTCTACCGGTGCCGGGCATAATGACATCGTTGCTGATGAGGTTTGGAAATCTGACAATAAACTGCTCATTTTGGTCTGTGGTGCTCGAGTTATTAGTCACAACGACGGTGCGCGGCAGTGTGGGGCGGAATGGATCGACTTTGTTTTCTTTTGAGACATGCTTAAGTTTTAACAAGTTTGGTGCAATTGGAGTTCAGGTGTCCTTCCTTTAATATGTTGAGGGTTGTCGCATTAGTGCTTTGTTTAATAGTGAAATATGGCTGAAAACTTTGAACTGATGGACCTTGGAGATTCCGAAGAGAATCCCCTGAGGAAGATGAAAGCACACTTACCGAAGTCAATGACACGGAAGTGCTACTGGCGGAAATCCCTTCATGGTCTGGCGGTAACGAGGTGCCTGCTAGGTGAAAGCAAGACGCTGTATCCACAAGGGTACTAAAACATCACCTAGCCGAGTTTGATGCGTACCGCAAAACCCTGGGCCTTTCTGGAAAACGCACCGTCAATCTCAAATGTGTGTGTGTGTTGGGGGGGGGGCGGGAGCTGGATTCCGCTAACGAACAGAAACAACCCAAGTAAATTCTTGGCTCCGTGCATACACAAAAGCAATCGGAAATTAATTTCGTCTGTGCGTTAAGTCCCATAGAGTTACCGTCCGAATCGCGGAGATAAGTCGCAGACGTTCACGAAGAAATCACGACCGAAACATGCAGGATGACAGCCTCCCGATGCGAGATAACTTCTCAAAGCTTACAGATCTTGATAACCACATAACCGTAGAAGAGAAAAAGCTAACCGAAGTGGAAGACGAAACGTCGCGCCAGGAGATACAAGATCTCATTCGACAGCTAAAGGAAGCACGCGGAGGCTGCCAGCGATAACTGAGAAGCCCTTTGCAACCTAATTTCCCGGATTAGGGAGACCGACAGCAAAATTCTCCACAAGAGCACAACCCTCGCCGAGCGTCTGCGAACACTATTCCATTAAAACAGGATATTACTATGGTCTCGATTCTCATGTCGCTGGGGTTCATCATAAGAATAATTGTCCTCGCGATCATAGCCGTGCAGGCGCACAGACGCCACATAAACCTGACCCCAGCAGCGCAAAAGAATACGTTAAAAAAAGCAGCTGAAGCAGCAGGCTGGAATGCTCAAAACGCTCGCAAAAAAGTCTTGAATGTCGCTGACCGGTATCATTGGCACTATTGTGTCATTCCACCTAAAACAGCTGCCAATGCCATTGTGTGGTGCTGGTTTGTGCAAGCAAGTCTTGCAAAGGCTGATCAAAGTTGGTCTTCTTATGCTTTGTCGGTTGCGGAGGCTGCGCTGTGCTACTTGTAAAAAGTCTGAATTACTGACAACTGGCTGCCTTGTTGCATTCACATCAACGTTGGTGTCAAGTGACAACGCGTTGCCTGCCTTAACAACTTTGTCTTGACACCTTTATAGATGCCAACGCGAAGATCCGTGTGAAATCCGTGTGATCCGGCATGAAATACACGTAGCCGTTTTGAGTCGCATCGTCTTGAGCAATATGTTCAACGTGCATGGTTGTTGGTGCTGTATATGTATGATGAACGGTGTAGCACATAACGAGAGTAAGTTCATATAAACCAATACCGCTAGCATTGATATATATTGTGCAAAGGTCTTGCTTTTGTCGCCACTCCGTGTTTTTATCCACATCAAAGTCATTGCAAATCGTCTCATAGGCATCCATGTTGATAGTATTGTACAATGCGCTCCACTCTGGAGCCTAAGCGCGTACTGCATCTGGTTGAGGATCTTTCTCATCTAGTAGTAAATATGGAATCGGTAAAAGCTGCACTCAATGCTTGTTGGACTCATTGTCGCAAACACTAACACCGCAACCGGTGCTCGCGTAAGAAAAGGAAAAGTTTATCTGATTTTGACAAACCTTCATCGGGTCACTTGACGAACGGTCCACGATCTCCTGTGACCTGACAGAAGACAGCACATACTTTTTGGTTATGTCGATTAATCTGGTTTTAAACGAAACACCCTCTTTCACATACACGTCGGGTTTGAACTATGCTTAAGTAATTGTGCTCTCCCCTCGTCAATGCAGCTAAAAACGCCGCCGGCTCTATAATTTGCTTCGCAGTTGAAGAGAAATTCTTGTGGTTATACCATTATCGTACTCTGCTTAACAAGCTACAGTCTTGCAAATTAATTAATATTAACCAATCCTCTAGTTGGACGGGTGGCTCTAGAACAGGTGATCCGCACCAGTGCAAGAAC
Organism: Margaritifera margaritifera; assembly: GCA_029931535.1. NCBI lineage: Eukaryota > Metazoa > Mollusca > Bivalvia > Unionida > Margaritiferidae > Margaritifera > Margaritifera margaritifera. Next base: position 352,624 of record JAQPZY010000942.1, read on the forward strand.
ACGGGCAGCGCTTTCGAGAGGTTTCGTTCAGGCCCGGACAGCGCAACGTTTTGGCTGCGCTTGGTAATAATTACTTTCGCATGATCGAATTCCATCACCATAACATTTGGGCATTTCGATTTTTTAATCAGGCAACCACATAACGTCTAATGTCCCAGCGTTTGTTAACGTCCCGCGGCTTTGTGTCCACCTCGAACAAATAAACTCAGCTATAAATTTCCTGCTGGAAAAAAGAGCACCCTGCTACAAGTTATTAATGTGGGTGGTGAGGCGCGTACTGTCTCCTACGGAATGCCTCGAAACAAACCGCTGAATAATCACTGTGCGATTTGTATTTTTCGTAATTATTATTAGCATTTTGGTATAGCGTAGCGGATGTTCCTAGTCATGCGGATATCTAGTCGATTTAACTTTTGTTGAATAACGAATATAAAGCTTGCAGTTCCTGACTGTAGTGTTTGCTTTTGTCATGACGAGGCAACACAGGTACATTCCTATACCATCGACAATGCACACATTCGCTAGAGCTTGTTTCCGAAACGAAACAAGCTCAAACTAATAAGCTACATTGAGAGTCGCTTCAATTGTTCGGCTCAGTTCATTTTTCTTTCTTGTTCTCCTCCTTCCTCTTTCTCTTTATCTTTTCCACCATTTTGTTTCTAAAAAATTGGTTCGGTATTGAAATATGGGCTGATGGTGTATTTTATATAGTATTTGTATCATTACTTAGTACCATCTCTTTAAATGAAATGTATATGAATAATACTTGTAAGTCAGAGGATCCTTGATAGGTTGTGAAAACTTGTGGTCCATTTTGTCTTTGCCTTTCTATACTTAAAGGCAATAACATTGTTGACATGAAATAGACGCATGTTGTAAATGTGACATACAGTTGATGTGGTTGATTTGGTGTTTAACGGCACACCAACACAAGTAGGTTATTTAGTACCGAAACAATTGGAGTAAAGTGCCTTGCCCAAGGACACAGTATGGTAGGATTCGAACCCGCGCCCTCTTGGTCGCGAGTCCGACACGCTAACCAATGAGCCACCGCGCCTCCACATCAAGCGAAACATGTCTTAAAGCTTAACTACATGTATTCAGCTGCCACTTTTATAAGATTTTTAACTCAAACATTTAGAAGAAATAAACATATTAATAAACCAATTGTTTTCAAAGCTATGTGCCTCACTTCTTTCAGGCGCTTTCTGGCGACAGATTTGACTACGAATTTATTATGACGTAATACACAAGCAAAACAGTATAATTGACAGAACAAAGTTAAATGGCATGTAAAATAAAACACATTACCACTTTCACGGAAGTCATACAAAATATTTGATAGGTAAATGTCAGTTTATTGAACACAATTAACCTAAATAGTCTAAAAGGACAATAATTTACTGTGATAAAGAACAGGTAACAAGGATTTGATACAAAATAATAAATTAAACACACAATTGATTGATATTGATCAAAATGGATTGGAGAAATGGCTCTTTTAGGGTAAAATAAATGTATTGAATTGCTTTTGTGTAACTATATTATTTAAATATTAATGTCTGGTTGTGATATATGACTCATGAGTTAAGTTTTGCAATTTATTGTGGTAAAGAAAATCAGTTATGCATTGCGTTCGATTCTGTTTACACTTTATATAATGCCATATTTTTTTTCTTCATAATTATGTTCTTGACTTGAAACAAAGTATTTCTAATGTTTCTGCCAGGCAATAGAACCTAATAGAGAAAATTTGAGGAATAGCTCTGGAAAGTTTGTCACCTGAAATATTTATTTTGCATTGAAATGTTAAATTACATGTAAAATTTACAGCAAACAAAATTATATCCACTTTGTATCCATCACTACTTATACCACTGCAGATCACTGACATACCCGTTTTATACACTCGCCATAAGGTCGAGCGTATTATGTTGTCCGTGTGTCTGTTACCAATTTCGTTTCCACACAATAACTCGAGTTGTCCACCATCCACAGTTACCAACTTTTGTAGATGGATTGCATTTGGGGTAAGAAAGGGCCCAAGCGAGTTCAGTGTCAAAATGTAAAAGGTCAAGGTCACTGTGACTGAAATAATCAAAATGGTGTCCGCACAATAACGTTAGTTTTATATCACATACCTGTCCCAAAAATTGTGGATGGCTTGCTCTTCTGGTAAGAAAGAACCCTGTCGATCCTGGAATGAAAAGATCAAAAACCAAGACTGAAAGTTTAAAAGTATTTTCCACACAATAACATTTCGGACCTGTGGATGGCTTTCACTTAGGGTAAGGGAAACGCCCTTTGGGGTAAAAAAACTAAAACGTAGTGTCAAGGACACTGTAGCTGACGGGTTGTATTAAGGGCTCTGTAGCTAACACGTACTTTCAAGAGCACTGTAGCTGAAAAGTAGTATCAAGAGCACTGTAGCTAACACGTAGTATAAAGGGCACTGTAGCTAAACGTAGTATCAAGGGCACTGTAGCTAAACGTAGTATCAAGGGCACTGTAGCTAACACGTAGTATCAAGAGCACTGTAGCTAACACGTAGTATAAAGGGCACTGTAGCTAACACGTAGCATCAAGGGCACTGTAGCTAACACGTTGTATCAAGGACACTGTAGCTAAGACGTTGTATCAAGGGCTCTGTATCTAACACGATGTATCAAGGACACTGTAGCTAACACGTTGTATCAAGGGCTCTGTAGCTAACACGGTGTAACAGGGGCTCTGTAGCTAACACGTTGTATCAAGGTCTCTGTAGCTAACACGTTGTATCAAGCACTCAGTAGCTACCTCGTGTATCAAGGGCTCTGTAGCTAACACGTGGTATCAAGGGTTCTGTAGCTAACACGTGGTATCAAGGGCATTGTAGCTAACACGTAGTATCAATAGCACTGTAGCTAACACGTAGTATGGAGGACACTGTAACTAACACGTAGTATCCATGCAACCAGCTTTAGTCACCATACCAGTTAAACCCTTTTTTTATCTCGCGCATCTTCTTGTCCCATGCTATGATACCAAGCAACATTTCAGTATCTGGCATGTAGGTTTATCATATCTTAAATGTACAGTCATTGTAGGCTTAATATATACGCCAAGTCCGTTCCAGACACGAGAACACTGTCAATCTGCGGGCATCTTAATGTCAATACAGGTCTAGGGTACGTTTCGTATTTATTTTAGCATGCTTCAAATTTTATTGAAGAAAGTTTTACTACAATCATAGTATCCGCAATACTTTGTGACATTTCCATATACAAAATGTGTCAGTCAAAATTAGTTTTTATTTAATATAGAGCGCTCACCGAATTTTCTTTAGATTTTTCATAATCTCAAAAAAGGCCTTAAAAATCATTCTAATCGTTGTTTGTTTGTGTTAAACAAATAAGAATACATTGAAAGTTTTTGTCATGAAACAACTAAGTACTATATATCCAACTGAAGAACAAAGCTATTAGAGGCAAATTGTTATGAATCATATTCACAGTGATACCATTGAGTTTGTAAGTCCTCCTAATTTAATTACAGGTCATTTTCTTCGTAGATAAATCAAGACAATCATATATTTGTTTCTACCGATAAAACCGCATAGCCTATATTGTGCTACCAGTTAGAATACAATAATTTTGCCTAATGTATAAGCTTGATTTCAGAGACACAGCAGAATATTTTTCAATAATTTGCATAACATTGTTGATATTACCATAGTGTGTGATTCTTCTCCGTGTCAGTACATACCAGGACACTGCATGCTTTACCTCCAATTTTAACAACGTTGTTCAATCTTCTACCATCGCCTCCTAGTTTTATGGAAGAATGGTTCATAATGAAACAAAATTTTATATCAACATTATCGTACGTGAGTTTAAATAATGTGATCTATTTGCATATTAATAATCACTGAAAGTATCCGTAATTTTCTCAGAACCTGAAAAGAATGGCCTATTAATTCGCAATAATCCTATTGCAAGTTTATTTCTGAAAAAAAATAAAGTACAGATCAATATCATAAAACATTAGTCACACCCAGATTACATGTTTTCCCACACAGAAGATTATTTCATCGTGTGTATCCTGTCTGTGAGAAAGTCATTAAACACCAAAATCGTATTTAATTGCCATTTATGTTACTCAGTAGGTTTATGTTGAATTTATTCAAAATATTTAATTATCACAAATACATGCCAGGCGTTTGCTCCTATAGAGGTATTCCCTGTACTTTTTATGTTGAAATTTGAAAGCGAATCATATTATTATATCCAGATTCCAATACATGTTAAATGATTTAAAATGAAGATCTTGTACTAAATAGTGAAAGATTTCGGTTGTGTGTGTGTGGGAGGAGGAGCAGAGGGAATGGAAGGGACTGTGGAGATTAATATTTGTGATCAAAAGAAGTCACCAGGTATAACTGACCTCATTAGTACGTGAGAACTGCATTCACTTTAGAGTGATTGAAATTCTACCAATATTAGGAAAACATGTTGAATAGAGAATGTTCCAAGCTGATACATGTTACGACTCTATGTCTTAAAATACGTAGCAGAAAAAAGTGAAACCAATAAAATCAAGCAAAATCAACAAGCAATTTATATCCATTTAATAAAAGTGAAAATTCAAAGACACTTTCAATTTGTGAGTTAAATTCCAAATAATCCCAAGTGTCCTAATAACAAGCCCAAAATAATAGAATGTTCCGAATGAATTCCAATAGTTTTAAAAGCCCTGATGTACCACAAAGATGTAATCCAGAATGTATTTGAATTAGTTCACATAAATCTCAAAATCATGTATCAATCCAAAAGTAAATGAGCACTTTAGTAATTCCAAAGAATATTTTAAATAAGTAATTCCTCTCAAATTATATCTGATTTCAAAAACACAGCTGTAAACTCAGACGGATCTTTAGAACAAGAATTTTAGAATAAGAATGAAATTATTTACCAAAATCTGTATATATATATATATATATATATATATATATATATATATATATATATATATATATATATATAATATATATAATATATATATATATATATATATATATATATATATATATACACACACACAAGCGTACCTGACCCATGTCACAACAGAATATGAGTAGTTCTAATGGAAAAACACTTGTCTTCCTGATTCATGTCACAACTGGACATGTTGCGAAATACTATGTAATTAACTGGACAAAGTTAAGTATGTATTTCCAAATAACCATACAACTTACAATCATAGACAAACGTTAAGTATATATACGTCATACATAACATACATGTCTCAACAATCTTTGATCCGCAGCTCAAAATAGACTTTAATGTCATGTAACTGTTCAATGCTGAGTGTGGTATCAGCCATATTGTGTTTCGGACAAAAATAGACTATGATGTACATGTAACTCTTCAAGACTTAGTGAGGTATCCGCCATATTGTGTTTCAGAAAAAGATTCATGAGAACTGTACATTAACAACACTCTAGGATTAAAGAAAGTGTCATTAGAATTAATTTCGATCTGAAGAAATACAGCTACAAACTCAACAGTATGTTCAAAGAATAGGCAAAATGTAAATAGCCAATTTTAAATGTCTTCTATTATTGTGTCAGCTATATAAATATAGGGTTTTAGTTTATCAATTTATAATATGATAATTCAAAGCGTGTGAAAAAGGTAAACGTCTTTTTATCGGCCCCCAATCAGTTCGTTTCCAAAATTCGATTACTTCATTTTTATGAAAGTCAAAAATCCAAAAACATATATTTGTGTATGATTAAACAGACACGTTTAACATCTTTTGTTTTAATAATAACAAGTATACATGTAATTTGTTTTAAATAATATAAAAAATAATAATAGTAATATTAATAGTAATAATAATAATAATAATAATAATAATAGTGGCATCATTCAATCAGAGTATATAGATTTATATAACAACAAAAGCAATGACGGCAACAACAATAACAAAACAGCTTTACAGTAGAACCATTACAACAGTAACAACCGCAGCAGTAACAATCGCAAAAGAAACACTACCATGACCACCATAACCTCCAGCAGCAACAATTATCATCATCATCTGCGTCGTCGTCATCATCATCATAACGTGGCTGAGAAGAACAAGAAGGAGAAGAAAGAATAGGAGGTTTACCATTCACGCCAATTTTAACCGCAAAATGTAGAATGTAAGTATCCATAAATACGTATTCTTTTTTTATTTTACACACTCGACTCTATCCTGGTTATAGATATTTCCCATGATTTCTAAGACGTTTAAGATGTTTTATTTACATACAAGTTTGCAAAATAAAGACAATATAGATGAAATGAAATGAAATTCGCAAACATCTTTTTCTGTAGTTGATATTAAGTTTCTGGATTTTTCATCAACCATGTCATCTTTCCAGATGATGATGATGACAAAGTTAACTAATACAATTCCTGTACTTCCTTCTCCCTGTATTCTTTCTACTGAATTTTTTAATCGTAGTTTTATTATCTATTTTGTCCTGGAAAACCCTCATGGTACCATAACTGCAAATATTTGTTTCTGCAAAGTACGGATTTTCCATCAGATTTGCGGATATGCGGCAGAATTGTCAGCTGTTTCTCTGCATTTTGAATTTTGTGGAATATATTTACTTTTTCAATTTTCTCTGCTTTGTCAGTATATACAAATATGTAATTTCTTGGTGGTTTGATGCACATGAAGATTGTGATAATCGAGTACATGTAGATAATATCCGGTTTCATGTCAAGGTAATGTTTTTAGAAACTTTCTGGCGAAATTTGTGGATTTATCCAGAAGTGTTTGTGGTCATCCGGTCCTTTCAAGCTGAAAAAGTAAATAATACCAATTGCCACCGAGTGCGGGTATGTGAAACGCAGGACAAGCGTGCATCGCGGTTTAAACGTGTAATAAAGGTTGTAATATAATACTGTTTCCCTGCCTGCATTAAGTTATCATGCGGAATTCTGATTCAGTTAAAACTGTTCAAGGGAATATACAAATAAAAGCATGTGTTCTTGCAAGAATATGTAAACACTCGTAATACCAACCCAATTTCATCGCTTACTTGAAATTCAACTCAGTTATGAGTGAACGTTTACCACCTGTCGAACTTGTTACCTGGGTATTTTTGCTCACATTTCTCTATATTTTATGGTCACGCTCTCGCTTTCCATTTTTCTCTTATAAAGTTCAGATTTAACGAGATTACCGACGTAGATTCAGCATGCAACTCAGAAGCTTTCAGTGTGTAACATCATATGTTTTCAAGATAAGTTCAGCAAGAAATAAAGTATTTCTTGTTCAGGTCAAACAAAAGATTTTTAGAAAAAAATATAATACATTTTACTTCTTAACCACTCATTTTTAATTGGTATAAAATGGACCAGAGTTTACAACTTTCAGACAGAAAACAAATAATATTAATCAAAATTGGCTTTCCTTTAGGCAAAATATGCGGATTTTGCTTCCTTAACAAAAGAAGTATTCGTAGTTGTCAGGTGCTGTGCGGTAATTTATTGTATTTCCAACTTTATATGCTCAATCATGCATGAAATTTGCATGCATTCCTAGCTATTTTAGTCGTATTTCGTTGTCGGCCATCCGACAAAAGTCAACACTTTTGAAGAGAAAATATTTTATTGAATGAGAAATCTTGTGAACTACATGTGTACTCTACATATGCTATATGTGACACATTGTGAAGTACTTGTGAATGGAACAGAACTTTGTGATAATCAACATAGTAGATAATTGCAAAACAATCATAATTTCTATATTTAATTGTTATACGTGTTGTTTTGCCTTGCATGAATGATAATATACAATTATAGATCTTTCTTGGATGAATATGAAGTTTAATGAAGTGAATTTTTTTATTGCGTAAAGTCAGTTAGCCTGGCAAGTACAAAATAAAGATAATAATATACATACGATTGGAGAGTGGCACATAAATCTAAAAAGTTGGTGAAATGCATTATCAGATATAGTTTTGATTATAATATATTATTGAAGTATAAATTATAATATGCATAGGATTGGATGGTGGCACAGAAATTTAGAGCTGGGTGAGATGAATATATATCATTTCATAGCTACATTTGCATTATCTCATAGGAAGAAGAATTTTAAGCGAAGTATTCATTTAGTCAACAGAATTATATTTTGTACATTCAATGATCAATCATAATTTTCAGAGAAATTTACATCATTTAATAAAAGTCACAGGACAAAAAGTCACAATTTGAATTTTCACTATTATGAGAGACGTGTAGGACAAAAAGTCACACTTTGAATTTTGTAATGTTGCAGGTTTTTTTTATATGAACGACACAAGTCACACTTTGAATTTTGTAATGTTGCAGGGTTTTTTTATATGAACGACACAAGTCACACTTTGAATTTTGTAATATTGCAGGGTTTTTTTATATGAACGACACAAGTCACACTTTGAATTTTGTAATGTTGCAGGGTTTTTTTATATGAACGACACAACTTAATGAATTGCAACTTCTTCATTGAGATATTAACATAATAAACAATATCAGTATAACCACCCTTGTTGCTTGTGATGATTTCTACTTTAGGATGATTTCTACTTTGTGATGATTTCTACTTTAGGATGATTTCTACTTTAGGATGATTTCTACTTTGTGATGATTTCTACTTTAGGATGATTTCTACTTTAGGATGATTTCTACTTTGTGATGATTTCTACTTTAGGATGATTTCTACTTTGTGATGATTTCTACTTTAGGATGATTTCTACTTTGTGATGATTTCTACTTTGTGATGATTTCTACTTTAGGATGATTTCTACTTTGTGATGATTTCTACTTTAGGATGATTTCTACTTTAGGATGATTTCTACTTTGTGATGATTTCTACTTTAGGATGATTTCTACTTTGTGCTGATTTCTACTTTAGGATGATTTCTACTTTGTGATGATTTCTGCTTTGTGCTGATTTCTACTTTAGGATGATTTCTACTTTGTGATGATTTCTGCTTTGTGATGATTTCTACTTTAGGATGATTTCTACTTTGTGATGATTTCTACTTTAGGATGATTTCTACTTTAGGATGATTTCTACTTTGTGATGATTTCTACTTTAGGATGATTTCTACTTTAGGATGATTTCTACTTTGTGATGATTTCTACTTTGTGATGATTTCTACTTTGTGATGATTTCTACTTTAGGATGATTTCTACTTTGTGATGATTTCTACTTTGTGATGATTTCTACTTTGTGATGATTTCTACTTTGTGATGATTTCTACTTTAGGATGATTTCTACTTTGTGATGATTTCTACTTTAGGATGATTTCTACTTTAGGATGATTTCTACTTTGTGATGATTTCTACTTTGTGATGATTTCTACTTTAGGATGATTTCTACTTTAGGATGATTTCTACTTTAGGATGATTTCTACTTTAGGATGATTTCTACTTTGTGATGATTTCTACTTTAGGATGATTTCTACTTTAGGATGATTTCTACTTTGTGATGATTTCTACTTTAGGATCATTTCTACTTTGTGATGATTTCTACTTTAGGATGATTTCTACTTTAGGATCATTTCTACTTTAGGATGATTTCTACTTTGTGATGATTTCTACTTTAGGATGATTTCTACTTTAGGATCATTTCTACTTTAGGATGATTTCTACTTTGTGATGATTTCTACTTTAGGATGATTTCTACTTTAGGATGATTTCTACTTTAGGATGATTTCTACTTTAGGATGATTTCTACTTTAGGATGATTTCTACTTTAGGATGATTTCTACTTTAGGATGATTTCTTTGACAAAAACCTTTGATTTTTATATTTATTTCAATCAAACATAAGGTGGGTTTCGCTCATATGACCACATTTCAAGCCATGGAAAGTAAAGCCATTTATCGCAAAAAAGGGTTTCATTTTATGAACATACTTTATTAAAAAGTAATTAGAGATTGAAACCAAAATTTTACTTCTATATTCTTATCAAAGCTACCGTTCGCTGTCAAAGAGAAGCCTTAAATAAACCTCAGTGATCTCAGTGTAATATGCTTGTTTTACAATTTATCCTTAAGACTTCAGTCACTAAACAATTTCCCGTTTCCTGTGAAGCCATATATTTAATAGTAATAATCAAGAATTATAGAATATAATGCTTTTCGTACATTTTTTGACACGTTTTAAATACATTTTTCAAAATTTAAAGTGTGACTTTATGTCCTATGACTTTTTGTCCTACATGCCCACCATTACTATGATAATTCAAAATTGTGAATTTTTGTCCTGTGACTTTCTGTTCGTTTACCATTTTCCCTTACCACCTTGACAGCAATGATAAAACAACTGTGATGCATTGCTGAAATGGACTTTCTTTGTTTTCAGATAGAGTAAAATAATGTACAAAATGTCGAAAAGGTTATATACTGCAAGAGATTAGGTCATCATAATCCTACCGCTGTCATGAGTTGCAGATATTTATATGATCAGCCAATGAAAGTGAGGTGAGTCCACTAAAAAGGGGATATGGTACCGTGCTGAAAAGTGAGTTTACTCTTCTAAGACTCGATTCGGGAGCAAATTCGGTATATAATAAAAGGAAACGTTTCTTTTCCTGCGTAAATACAAGATATATTTCATCGTGTGGTACAAAAACCGATATATTTAACTCGTGGCTTCTCCACTCGTCAAAATATGACTTTTTTTTGGAACACACAATCAAATATATCCGGTATTTACGCAGAAAAAGAAAAAATCCTCTATTTATATAACAGATTTATATATGCAAATTATGTGATAATGTCTTACTTTTGAAATTAAATTTTAACATTTGTATATTGTAACTAATTTTAAACATTCGTTATATCCGAATTTCAGAGAAAATTTATATATAGCCTAGATCTTGAGGATTCCTCTATCCTTGAATGCCAGCTTTGAACAAACTTGTCAGTTAAAAGTTATTCGACAAGTGATAAAGATACATTTGTGCTTCCAACAGATGTTTTTGTTTTTTTTTTTTCTTTCTTTCTCCAAGCTTCTTCAAGAACTAGATAATTTTATAATTACCGTACCAGAAATTCCCAATTTATCTTCTCGTGCTAACGTTCTAGATCAGTCAACATTTAACTGTAGACATTATGACACTTTGGTCCTCTGCATGATAGGCACGATACACACTTCTTTGAATTTTGTACACAACTTTGTTGGGTTGATGGCAGCATGACATAGATATGTAGTTTACCCGTTTTCGACCGTTTTTTAATTTTGTCTTCTTCATTTATTCCATTGTTTATCCTTTGTTTATTTTTCTGTCATTGAAATATGTAGGAGTCAAGAATTTATCTTGGCTTTTGTGTTTAGTGTTTGTTTTGTGGATGTAAATTGTTTCTTCCCCTGACGAAGAGCTTGTTTAGCTCGAAACGTTGGGAAGCTGTTTTGAATTTGCGCCGTTATCAATTTTTGTGTCATTATATATATCTTTCTTCTATTATTTATCCTTTGCTTATTTTCTCGTCATTGAAACATGTAGGAGAACAAGAATTTATCTTGGCTTTTGTGTTTAGTATTTGTTTTGTGCATGTAAATTGTTTCGTCCCCTGACGAATAGCTTGTTTAGCTCGAAACGTTGGGAAACTGTTTTGTATTTGCGCCGTTATCAATTTTTGAGTCATTAGATATATATATATATATATATATATATATATATATATATATATATTTACTATTATTAACACATTTAACTTGGGTCCACTACTTTAAAATACTGTATTACTCATTTTTACGAAACAATCTTCCCAATTCAGCACAATAAATCCCCATACTCACAACTGAATGATTTGTGAACAATTACTTTATCCATTTACTTAACAATTATCATCGAGTCACCTTAAAACTGGAGATATGCATCAAAATGTTTGACAAGCCGACTTTTGAGATTGAGAGCACTTATTTTTATCGATTTAATTATTTGCCAAGCAGTAAGTATGTATCGGTCTCCTGTAATTATCAGGTAAACAACAGATCATAAACACCGCTTGTGGGTGCTACATTTCCGGTACATCGATCACGCTTTGGAGGAAATACCCTGGTGGTTAATCGTTAGAGACGAGTGCTTTTATTTCAAAACACACCTGTCAAAGAAATCTCACTAGTTATATTAACAATAATTAACACCTACTCACCTTAAAATCGGCGAGATGCATCAAAACAATTTTTGACAAGCCGATTGTTTAGAGTCGAAAAACTGAAAGTCGGCGAATCCCGGATACGTACAAATATTACAATTAGAATGTAACTGATAAGTTAAATAGAAATAGTTATTCCTTATTTGTCACAACTACCTTGAAATAGTAAATATTCACATTATCACGTCTGCGCGAGAAAATGCGAGATTAGCCTTGACATTGACTACAAAATGGAAATGACATGATAGATGAAAGAAACTGTGGCCGGTGACGTAATAGAAGAATGCGGTACATATAAACACTAATAAAGGTGCTGATATATATATATATATATATATATATATATATATATATATATATATATATATATATATATATATATATATATATATATATATATATATAGAATAATAGCCTAAACTTTTGGCATATGACTGTACTTTAAAATACGTTCAAATAGTAAGTCGCACTCTAAGTTGGGTTAAGTGATCAACAGGATTTTGACTACATTTGAGTTAAAGGTCAGAGTTGTTGACCATTTCTTGAGGATATTCCACTCGAATGACGCATTTTGTATTGCATTCTGGGTCGTAAGATAACACGTTTTCTGTTGTGAAATAGGCCATTTGAAAAGACTATATAAGATTTTGATATACATTATAATCATTCCAATTTTAAATCCTGTGTTAAAAACATTTCTGTTTTTATTATCAGTCTTTGGAATCACCAGATTGTTTGTAATCATAGTTGCGCTGTAATCTTGTAATCTTGTAGCACTGTAATGCCGTAATGCTGTATTGCTGTATACATAATTCGAAAGTAATTATTTATTTGAACATTGATTGGAGTTACCTAAACTGCTCACTAACCTTTGGATTTAAATATATGACTTCTGGATACCTGTGGACATTCTCAAAGATGATCTGGATTACATTATCGTTGGTACATCAGAACATTCCAGACTACACATTTATTCGGAACATACATTCACTCGGAACATTTGTTCATTAGGAAGATTCATTCATTCGGAACATTCATTCAGTCGGAACATTCTATATTTAAGACTTGTGATTAGGACACTTAGGATTATTGGATTCTCTGGGTTTTAATTCTAATTTGAGCTTGTCCCGGGAGTTGAGCAATTGGATTTGTAAATTATATATATATATATATATATATATATATATATATATATATATATATATATATATATATATATATATATATATGTCATTATTAACAAATTTAACTTGGGTTCAATAGTTTAAAATACTGTAGTATCCCTTTTTATCCGTAGAGACAATCGCCCCAATTCACAACAATAAATCCCCATTCTTCAACATCATAATTTAAATTAGTACAACTAGAATAAACCTGTAAGATTCATACTGACCGACAGACAAAGCAGTTGTACGCTTCAAATCCAAAAAATATATACTCATTTTGTAACAAATGAAATGTATTTGCCATGCCTTGTTGGTTGACTTTTAGTGTATACGTTTAAATTGTAGATAAAATTGGAAAATAAAGACAAACTCATCTTTCATGGCTGGTTTTGATTTTAGCGATTACTATGTACATTGGAAAAGGAAGTCATTTATTAGACAAAATTATTATAGTTTTTCATAACCATTTAATTATGCATTATATTTTAGAGAGATGCGTTTTATTTGTTTGTCGCTTAAATGTTTAATGCTCTACCGATCCTCCATCAGTATACAGATGCATACCCAATCATTCAAAAACGTTCGTTAAAATATGTAGGAGAAAAACTGCTGGCAATATTTGAAATACAATGAATATCTTTATATCTAGTTAATTAAATTTTTGCCACATTATGAACTAAGATTATTTTGTTATAACAAAGATCCATTAACCATCCAAATGTATCGAAAATAGATTTCTGGTTGCATTGTGTACATTAATAAGCATTTTATTATAAACTGCAATCTTTGGGATCTGTGAATGATAAAAGGTTTATAGAACAACCTGTTATCGTGCACGTGTTTTGTCAAAAATGAGCATTGGTGTACTGAATGAAACCATACACATTGCAAATTTCCTTCAGAAAAACAAGCTTAATTTAATTTCATGTTTTCTGTTCGCTTGGGGGGGGAGGGGATTATCCTGGAAAGAATCCATGATGGTTACATATTTCACAAGGTCACAATAGTCTGTGTTTTCAAAATTATCAGGGATGACTACAAGATTATAGGTACATCGTCAGTGCCATTTGGTAAAAAAATCCCATACTTACGCAAATTAGTATTTACCTAGTGGACAATTTATATTCTGAAAATGAATGCTGATGTACAAAAATCAGTCTTACTCAAAATTAATTGAACCGGAGTCCTATATTATTATACAACGTTTCTTCGACAGTAGTTTTTCTACATTTGAGTACAGCCGTGTGACCGCTTGCTTTTGTATTAAAAGATGCAGTGATGAACACTTTCGATTAACCTATGAATATCCTACGTGTTCTAGAATAAATACGTATTTTCTTCCAAAGACTGTGTGAAGAGTGTTTCCATCAAGATGTATATCAGTCGTAGGCAATCGATATATTGAAATCTTTTCCTGTAGTTGTATCAACTCCTTTGACTCTGAGTTCGGTTCCTCCATATATCATAGTCACCTCAGTCTTCCTCTTCCAACCCTCGGTTGTGTCAGGCATTTCAACCCTCAGAGTCCCGAGCTTCTTGCATCCTTTGTCGTCAACGTATGTTGGATTCTGGGATACAGACTGATAGATCTCGACGTCAGCACAAGTTTGATTTTTTTTAAACGGCTTGTACGTGTGAGTCGGCTGCTCTTGGTTTAAAGAAACAATCTGATCCCTTTTGACGTGAACATGAAAAATATCTTTGCAATAAAATGTTCCATCGCTCTTTCTCACTTTTCTTTTTTCATCGTGTCTATCAGGATCAAAGGGTATGGAAGAGTTTACCCATAGGTGAAGCGAGACATCCTGCTCTTGAAGATGTCAGGATTGTGGCCATAAAGCACGGCTCCTGTCATTACAGCATATAAAGGATTTGTTGGTACATATAAGCGTTTTCCCGGCAGAGCCTCTTTGATCTTTTCCAGCACGATAGGTGCTTCGGCAAAGCCTCCAACCAACACGATTTTCTCGATACCTTTTATGGTTGCATCACTGAAATTTGACTGAAGATGTTGCACTATTAAGGTCATGGTCTCACCAAATAGCTGGTTCTGAATAACCTCTGGTTTGAATGCAAAGCCAGTCCTCTGCTTACTAAAGAAGTGAGAATAATCAGTCTGGTTAACTTCGACTTTGTCACTGATTGCATTCCAGATATCATCAGGCAAAGTAAGTTTTATCCATTTGCCACACCGTTCTTCCCGTATATTGACTTTCTGGTTTTCAAAACCTTGCTCCATTTCCAACAGATCGGCTTGTTTGCATCGTCCAAATGCCGACTCCCCATCTTTAGTCAGAAAGACATCTCTGATCAACTGGAAGAAGGCGTCATTTATTCTTTGTGCTCCCCATGGTCCACCGTTTACTGTGAGGATCTGCTCTAGACGCCCGTCATCCAGTACTTCAACAGCAGATATATCAACTGTTCCACCTTTAGAATAAAGATATTAACAAGCGGATTTTAATGTTTATTAAATGCAAATGGCTGTTATGTATCATTACATCACATAAAATCAGCAAACATTGATATACTTCACAACTCAATAAATATGGTCAACAAAAACTACTGTTATTACACGGTATCAATATTAGTCATCGCAAAGTATACGAATCAATTAAAACTCAATCTATTCTACGCCAAAACTCATCAACACACATTTGTAATTAAGCTGTTACAGTTCTATAGTTTTCCTTTTAGAATATACTCTTGAATGAGCAAAGACTCTCTCCATCCAACCATTTTCATAGTCACTGTATTATGTTCGATACTATATTACATGATGTCATATGTGTTTTCCACACACGATACAATTCTAAACCACTTAACAGTCTGGCATAGAAATGTATGCCCCTTGTAATTCTACTTTTCACGACCAACTAGAACTCTTCAATACTGTCGGGAGCCGCAGTGACTCAATAGTTGGCGTGCCGGACTCACGACCCAAAGGTTGCGGGTTCGAATCCTACCATCGAACCAGCCTGGGTTAGCTACCGTTGTGTATCCTTGGGCAAGGCACTTTATTCCAGTTGCCTCGGAACTGAATAACCTCCTTCTGTTGCTGTGCCGTAAAGTACCAAACAAAACAAAACCAAATCAACATTGTCATCCGGATTACCTTTTTCTGTGTAACGGATCGTACTGTCATATCTTTCAAACCTAAACAGTTTCTCCTACTATTTTACTATATGAACCACTCAGAGATTCTGAACATTTTCATCTACTAACCTCCCATATCCACGACCATAAATTTGTCTCCAACACCTCCCAGTCCATCCATACTGGCCTTCTCCTGGGCAGAGAGATACATACAGTGTATCGCAGCAGCCTCGGGCTCTAGGGCCAAGATAAGCTGACTGTTTCGAATTCCAGCCTGTAAAGGAAATTAAAGGTTAAATTGACAATAATGTCCTGTTCAAGTCCTGATTATTTAATTTGCATGGTAAGTCTCCTTCATACCCCTTAGTATTTCCTGTTACAGTCGGGAGACGAAAACCCGTCTTTTCTTCGGGATCTCTACCATTATGAATGGTGCAAGAAAATCATTTAAAGAAGAATCAAAGAACAAAACTTAATAGGAAATTCAAAATATTGCTTTTGTGTTTTAAATACCGTTTTAGCAATAAATTGAGGAATGTGCTATGCTCTGTTTTCTTAACATAAATAGCCCCCTGCTAGCATAAATTTAGTGGCATCATAAGGTTAAAGACCAGTTTTAGCTGCATGGATTACTGCGCAACGAAGTATAAGTTAAGGCTGACAAAACAAAAGGGAGGCAAAATTTATAGCTTATGTCTTGGTGATAAGAATATCTTGTTTGTCTCGGTTTATTATAAATTGAATAATGTACAATAATATTAAACATTATTTAAAATAATGAAGGTCCAAGGTCAGATATTATCACTGGCGAGGTTTATAAGATTGTTTGGCAAGATTTAAAGAAAAAGTTAATTCAAATATTCAATTTGTAATGTTTAGATACACATACTGCCAAGTTTGCAAAATCTTGGTTTAGTATCTTCGATTCCTAATTTTCACTGATATTTCTAATTGGAGGCCTATAAGCTTTCTAAATATAAATTATAGAATTGCCATTAAAACCATAGTACAGAGAATAAATAGAAAATTATTCTCAGAATCATTCATTAAAGTCAAACCCGTTTCATTAAAATCAAACATTTAGATCAAAAGATGAGGCTTTTTTGGATATTATTAAATATGAAGAAAATTCAGATTACCAAAAGTCTTCTTTTCTCTGTCGATTTTGAAAAGGCTTTTTCTGTAGTCTAATTTATTCCTTTTTGTTTGAAACAATGGAATTTCTCAATTTTGGCCCAAAACTTATAAACTGGATCATTCTCATTTACATAGATGTCAAAAGCTGTATATCAAACAATGGTCATTTATTAGAACTTTTATCCCTTAGAATCCTGCGTAACGTTATGCTGCCCAATATATCCTTATTTATTCATACTGGCTATAGAATTTCTATCTTACGCTGTTAGAAAGCACGTTGATATCAAAGGGTAAAAATGAAACGAAACCTTCACTACAAATGATGCTTGTACGATTATAGATGGTTAATAAATAAGTTTTACTACAACTGTCAACCTGTTGGATGATTTTACGAAACTTTCGGGTCCTTCGTTAAAGCATAAAAATTACATTGTAGTTAGAAGAGGAACTCTCTGGCAAAATGTTTGTCTCGTATATTATCCAAGTACACCTTTCAAATGAACCTGCTAAAACATCAGGAATTACGTTTCCCACCAACTTACATCTCCTATATGAATCGAACCTCAACTCTACCTTGAAATACATTTATATATGCCATGATAAATAAAAGCTATATAATCTTCCAATAACTGGAAGAATAACGGTAGTTAAAATTTCCAAATCCCAAAATTAATTTCTCTCTGCTTGTCTTTCCAAAACCTTTCTATAAAATCATACAAGAATTAAAATCAAAACTTTTCCAGTTTGTATAGAGACCTAGGTCCAATAGAGTATCAAGGAAAATCTTCGTGAAGAGGTGCAATTAGGAGGGAAGCTCTCTCTCTCTTTCTCTCTCTCTCTCTCTCTCTCTCTCTCTCTCTCTCTATATATATATATATATATATATATATATATATATATATATATATAACAAGCTGAATTTTGGGTGTACAGTATACATGCATGATGTATGTAGATTATGTATACAAGCTGCCAAACTTGGTCTAAAAAAAATTGTGTGCATTAATAACGAGTTTGTCATATGAGTCAACATTAATATTTCCTCTGGTTTTATGTTTTATTTTCTTCTTAGAATTACTGTCGGCTGGTATAGTCTACAGGTTTCTACAGTTATCAAAAATAGGGTATATTCAAGCCGGCGGTTGGCATGCCAGATAATGTGACCAATAACTATTTTTAGTTAACCATTTAAGTCGGCACGATACCCAATCAATGCGTTTACAGCAACTATTGTTCAGTTTTGATATTTCATTGCATTTTAGTGTATTGATTCTGTCTTCTTTATTTGACTTGCTTAGAACACGTGTTGACTTCCCTTGCCATGCAGTTTACCTCGGTAGCGTTCAAAGAGTGAACTCAATACATGCAAATCTCCGTTTAGGCATTATGGGATCGCTTACTATATGCAATATTTACTTACCTCCGAAATTAAAGAACTTGACAACGTACAAAAAATACGCACCTCCAAAACTGAAGATTTGGCAATGGAAGTGCTAGAAAGAGCGATGGCAATTGTACGTTTTGCAAAAGCACATGCTAACATACTTTTACGTAGAATACAATCAAGACATATATTACATTGATCTTAACAAGTCATCACAACAAAACAAAGTATAGGGGCCAAATATTTGGAACTATTATCTTAAGTTCTTAACCATCATACGTGTCCGCCGGGCTGGTCGGCGTAGAGATAATATCCAAAATTGGATAGTAAATTGCCATATGGACTCAGGCCACAATCATTACATCCGGGTGAGTACACTATTACTTCCGGATCAGTAACCTATTACTTCCGGCTCAGTGCCAACGAACGTAGTCCCAGTCTCTTTTTAGATCAGATGTAGGCATTCTTTGTATTGATTAAAATGAAATTGTTTATTTTTAGAATATAAGCATTATGGTGTCGTTGTCTGTGTATATTTTGGCTACAGTGCTCAGTGAGTAATGAGGCATTGTTGCTGCTCCGGAAGTGAAATCTGTGACCTACTGCACGCTGTTTAGTTTACATTCCAACCTCTCAAAAGAATGCCGAATACGTAAATAGGTTGTCAAGAAATTCCCCATGAGTTGATCTTTTAAGATACATTAGATTAACATATGATTTATTATGATTTGGACACAATGGAAAGTTCAGTACTGACAAACAAAAGTCCAGATAAGCAGAGGCGCATACCTCGGGGCGAGGATGCAGAATGTGAATGCATGTTCCGAACTACCGCTTTAGTAACATCGATAAACACGGTATATGCCGCGAAAGACGAAGAGATTTTATTGCATCTGTGATATAATCTAAAGGTAATAATGTATAAAATAACGACTTGGTAACTTTTTTTTTTTTTTTTTTTTAAAGAATTTTTGTGGAAATTTACTAAATGTACTGTTGCCATAGTAGTTCATGCTTGTTTGAAGATTCTAACAAACTTTGTGTATGTTGTGGACTTTGTGGGTTGTGGGTTTCGTCGAAAGTATATAATGCAACTCAATATCTCATTAATCTAACTCTCCATGAGAATAATTTATTAAGTTTTTTTAATTTACTTGTTTGTCCAAATCATTGTGAGTATTATCCTCACCGGCTTGGCACACTCAGTTCAATTCCTCTTTATTAGAATTGAATTCAAATATTGTGCAAATAGATTTAAATATTATTATCGTGCATATCAATTCAAATAAGTACTATGCTATAGTTGAAGTGTAAAGTCAAGCAAGTGTTTTCCTTGCAGATTTTACATTAAACAAATGACAATCAAGTCGTGGTATACTTCCGTAGTAAACCTTATTGTAATTGAATCCAAACATGGTAAATCTTATACAATTTTCATTCTTCAAATCTGGTGTTATTATCATGAATTAATAATATGGAGCTAATATCTACCGTGACCTTATGTGAGATCATCATGTACAGATCTGTGCTCTGATGTAGTATTATCAGGACCGAGCTCGGCCGTCCCAGACAATAAAAGCAAGTGGGGTATAAAGTCTGCAAGGCTTTTGCATTAGAAACAAACAAGGTAGTTGCCTGATATGAAATCACATTTAAAGGTAATTGCGCCGCACGTATAATTCAGAAAATAAACAAAAAAAATTGTATAAGCAACTACTGAAAGCATGGTGCCTTTGGAACTATTCAGGTTATGTTACGTATACAAGAACAGACTCTTTTAAATAAAGCAAACAAATTACAAATAAAAAGTCGACGCTAGTATAATTTGAGTGGATATTAAAGGATAAAAGGTTCACATGTAATATTTACTTTTTGAAGAAAAAGATTTTTCAGTTTTAATAAATATATGTGATCCTTACTCCAAAAATATGTCTGATTTTCTACAGTACTACACACTGCACTGTGTCCTCAGATCTGAAGGACAATGCCCTTAAAAATAAACCTTTGAGTCAATCCTATAAAAACAGAATATTTAATAAAGTTATGAAAAGTAAAAGACCATGTACGTTCTTATTTAGATATTAAATTGACCAATATGAATCCGAAATAACGTCTCAGAAAGCTTAGGAAAATACTTTCTCAAAATTATTAATTTGATTGGGAACATATACAATATAATCCGATCATATGCACAATAGATACAGCACTGAGGACTTTTCAACATAGATTTATTATGCTATTATAGCAACCAATAAAATTCATTGAAATGTAAATTTATATGCATGTAAAATCGCTAATAAGATCGCGTCTATTAAAGCCTTTATCTCAATTTTATACGATCGCTATGAAATTGGTTTAAATAAAACAAGCAGAGTAAAGTAGAAAAGAGACTGGGGCTCTTAAAGTGTGTTAGTCCATCACACATAGATATAAATATTCAATATTCATTTTTCTTTTGTGATCAATCCATACTCTAAACGCTTTTCATACCTCTCTCTCTCTCTCTCGCTCTCTTTCTCTCTCTCTCTCTCTCTCTCTCTCTCTCTCTCTCTCTCTCTCTCTCTCTCTCTCTCTCCATTCAAACATGCCGGATTTATCAAGTATTTTGTGTCAAGTTTTCATGCAATTTGTGCTTCAAACAGAGATTCTGTTATATGTTTTGTACCTTCCTCTTTTGCAAAAAAGAATTAATAAATAATGCAATTACCTTGACCGCAGACTCTCTCATAACATTTTTAGCACAATCGTTCCAGATTGCAGGGACAGTCATCACCCATTTTATGTTTTCTTCTTGAATCTCTAGGTTTTTGTTTTTCTTTAATATCTCCAGGCAATGTCTTTTAAGTCCCTCAATGAATTTTGCCATGACAAATGTTATCGGCTTATGATTCCCATGGTAGTCCTCTACAATATCAATTTTCTCTTCGTTGTCTTTGAAGGCCTGTAAAAATCAATTATTCAAACCTTAAAAAAGTGTACAACTTGTGTGTAAGTGTATATTGGGGACTTTCTATGTATGGAGAGCATACTAAAAGAACAACAAACTTTTGGTAGCCATCTAATTAGTCCCTATCTCTCATCATTGTCATCGTGAATCGTGTTTTGGTATCTGTCATTCTTAGCTTGGTGCATATGGTTTTATGGTAACAAAATGTCGATAAAGTCGACGGAATTGACTACGAGGTGAATATTGTTTCCTCTTTATTGTTTGCTTGACAAGTATGCATGCCTCACTACAAGCGGATTCTGAATGCCAAAAACAACTGATGAATAGTACCTTTACGCCATGGTACACATATCAAGAGTTATTGACGTGACAGCAGACTTGCAGTTGCATTTTGTAGTTCTCAGGCCGTCATGAGCATGTAGCTTTGTATAGTTTTCATCGAAACTATGCACAGCTTGCACACTATTGGCTTCAAATTTTTAATACTCGGTACTAAAATCTTTTGAATTTACTCTTGCTGTTCGAAACTCATACGGCTGAAAATGTATCGTCTACGCAGAGAGAAAGGTTAGTGGTATTCATTGCATGCTCAACAAATGTATTGATTCTTAGATCAAATACTTATATTTTAATTATTATCATGCTCTCTTTCATCTGGTTCAAAACACTCTCATTTCTTTTGACAGGAGTGCGGAGAATGCCTAGGTACAAGAAGAAGGTTCAGCTGAGTTTGAACAAGAAAAAAACAAGAACAAAACGTAAACATCATCTCCTTGTTTGAGTTCCACTAAGAAAAGATGCAACATTACCACTCCCCGATTCAAGCTTTATCCGGCAGGAAGGCCAGCCATGAGATCACCGTTTTCTGCATTCTCGCCATGACCTGCTTATTGTCAATCCTGTCAGTCCTGTATCGTTTATTCTCTAGTTGCGCTTTCACTAGCTAAAATATCGAACGCCATATCACAAGTGATAAAAAGGCGAAACACACAGTTAATATATTTATTTTTAGGGATCACCAGTTTAAAAGAACTATTAAGAGACTGAAATGAACAGCTCGGATGGGTCAAAGCAGTGAGGTATATTTACAAGATTAATTAAAGTAAAATTATAGCGTTCCTTTGTGTTGGGAAAGCCGAGGATTGTCTTTAAATTGTTAATGTGCAGTCAATAAAAAAGTTACAGTCTCAAAGCGTTTTAAGTATTATATTAAAATGTATGCTTGACAACAGTGTTGCATCGCGTACTGTTAGTAGACTCACAAAATAGTATCAATTTTCGTCTTGTGTTTAACAGAAATAGATACCGCAGTAGAAGCGATGTTGTGGCATGAAAGTTCTGCCAAAGTTTACATAATCTAAAGCTACTACAGTGGAGGATGGCGACACTGATAGTATTTTGCTTTAGAATTATAGGTTTGTATCTTAATTTGAAAAGATTTTGTTTGAAATCTGAGTTTGACATGAAACAAAGTCAACTTAACAACTAATGTATGCGTTGTTTATTTTAAACCATACGCTAAAGTTTTGAGAAAATATATATTTTAATTACTTGCGTATGAAATGAACTTATTTGGCTCTGCAGAGATAATTTTGTGTTATCTTTGTGTGAGAAAATATCCAATTCTTTGTACAGTGTCGTTTAAATGGTGCTGAATTGTTCTCTATAAAGGTGACATATTGACCAAATTTGACAAGAATGCATAATTAACAGTTTGCATGAAACGAATATTGTTGTAACAAAAGTCCAAGATCAATAGTCATCAGACAAAAGTCTGAGCGTATGTACAAAAACGAAATGTTAGGGAAAATACGTACATACATAAAGGAATGCTTAATGTTCCCGCATACTCTGATACATATTTGCATGCATATGTACATACGCACATCCATACACACGTGTTTGCATGCGTAGGTACATACATAGATATGCAATTCTTGCCAATGTCTATGTAAAGTGTCTTCGTTTGTCATTTATTACTTTCCCCCATGTACATTTAAACGTACGTACCTACCTACCTACTGAACACACATAATCCATTGTAATACCTGTACCATAATGCTAGCAGTAGCAAGGCTTCAAGGTAGCTTCACACCGATGATATGCCAAGCAGTGCAAACAAATACAATAATGGTATTCAATCCGTAACGCTTTATCAGCAATGAATTCCAATATGTCAAGATAAAATTAAAATGAGGAATAGATAAAATGTACAAAAGAAGAATTATTGTTGCAGTTAAATAAAAAGAAGAAACTGTTTTCTAAATTCTCGTATCATAAATGTATCATGCAACATGACTTAGATGATATATCATCTCACTCTGTATTCTTCTCTCTATCACACGCATGTAAATATAGAAAGAAAACTCACTCTGTATTCTTCTCTCTATCACACGCATGTAAAAATACAAAGAAAAGACAGGTGTTCAAAACGCAAAAAAGCAACATGAAATGGAAAACATGCAAAATTATTTAGAAAACTAAAATTAAAAAATCAATAAAACGTGAAATGTTCTATCAATAATTGTTGGTATCTTTAAACTAAAACTTTCTCTCTCTCTCTCTCTCTCTCTCTCTCTCTCTCTCTCTCTCTCTCTCTCTCTCTCTCTCTCTCTCTCTCTCTCTCTCTCTCTCTCCACCATAAAATGTAATTCTATTAAAATATCTCAAAGCAAATCTATCTTCAGAAGAAAAAAAAAGATTTTATGTCCGAGTTCTCTCACCAGTCCCAAATTTGTTACAAATGACGCATTAAAGAATGTGTCCTAAAACTAGATTTCCATTTGAAGGCCCGGCCACAAACATCACAAATAATATTTGTTTTTAATGCACTGTTTTGTGTTGCTTAAGACACTTCCAATTAATGATTTGTTTTTGTTTTTTTACATATTCCACATTTTTTCTGTAGTTCGTCTCTGGTTTTCCCATAAACATTATTGATGTGGGAAAGCATATTCTTTTTGTAGCTAAACTTTCGTAAACATTTATCACATTTTAACTCTTTTATTTCTAAACTATGTATTGCTGATTTTTGACCTTCTAGATGATTTTTATTAGAAAAGTGCTGACAACAACATTCAGAAATTATGTTTCCGTTATTGTTGTGTTTGACCAATACATGTGTTTTTATGGTCCGTGCAGTACTAAACGATTTCTCACTTTCCTGACCCGGTTCATATATAGTGATTAAAATAAAAAAGATAATGAAGTATAACTCATTGTGTTTGCTAAAAGTCCTGGGTTTTATTTGTAACTGTTTGCAAATGAACTGAATTCAACCTATACAAAGTGGCTTACCCATTTTATAATCATGGAAAATATTGCTCAAATAGTTACTAAGTAGAAGATCTCTGCGGAATTTCCTTTTGACTCCATGCACTGCATGTCTGTCTTTTATTAGTATCATTACGACCAGAACAATCTAAAATGTTGACCACGTGACCTGTCGACGAAATTACCTTTCGACCAAGTGTATTTGTTGACTGTCTGACAGTCGTGCACCCTCGCTGCTTCAAT
The DNA here is from genome assembly GCA_029931535.1 of Margaritifera margaritifera. Lineage (NCBI taxonomy): Eukaryota > Metazoa > Mollusca > Bivalvia > Unionida > Margaritiferidae > Margaritifera > Margaritifera margaritifera. The sequence continues at coordinate 378,063 of JAQPZY010000942.1, forward strand.
ATTCTGCTGTTATATCTTTCTGGTTTCATAAATCAAATTTCTTTAATGAACCACCTCACATTATTACCCTTTTCCAAAGCATACAGGGCATGCCAGTTACTACATTTGGAGCATACAGTAAAAATTTCTGGTCAAAACTAAAACCCAACTATTTATACTACCAAATAATCACTAATATAACATAAATATTAGTAATAACATGATTTTATAGAAAATAAATAATATAGAAGTAGTATAGGGTGGCGATTGAGCCTCATAGATGGCAGTATGGCCTCAAGGGGAAATTAACATGGAGATGGCACTTGGGCCTCAAAAGTGTTTATAGCCTCAAAAGTGTTTATAGCCTCAAAAGTATTTATAGCCTCACAAAGGTTTATAGCCTCAAAAGTGTTATAGCCTTAAAAGTGTTTATAACCTTAAAAGTGTTTATAGCCTCAAAAGTGTTTATAGAGTCAAAAAGTGTTTATAGGTTCAGAAGTGTTTATAGGGTAGAAGGGTTTATGGGACAGAAGTATTATAGACGGACATATTAGACACATACACCTAACAAACTAATACATATGGCAATCATGGAGTGATCTTTTCTAAGGTGGGTGGCCCTGAAAAGGGCCGTTGGAGTCTTTTTTACTTTTTCCTCCACCATTTCTTCAGGAAGCCTAGGATGTTCGTCTTCTTCTTCTTCTGAGGTGGATCAGGGATGACCTAATCTCCTGAATTTTTCCTGGATCTTGATCCAATGAGGATTAAGGCGTTGGAAGTCTTGTTGTTTCTTTTCCTTCTCCTTCACCATTCTTTCCTCAGCCCAAACCTTCTTAATGTTTACCACCTTCTTCTCTATCACTCTATCACTTCTCTCCCAAGCCTCTTAGCTGTGAGCAAGGCAGCCTCTTCCCTCCTCACACTACTGAGGGGTGGATAGAGCCAAAAGTCTTCCTGCACCCTATCTAAAAATTACTCCACCTCTTCCATCAAATCCAAGGCTTTCTTTAATTTTCCCATTTGACAGGGTGCAACTACCGAGGACACCTTCATCTTCATTGCTTCCTCCTCCATGAATTCATGGACAAGACCTTTAGCTCTTGTAAGGGCTGACACTTGCCTTGTCACATAGGGTAGAGTAGCTGGATATCGCCAATAACACTGTATCTTTTCAATCAGATACTTTACCTCCACAATCCCATCCCAGGCTTCCTGCAAATTTTCCACTGTAGTCATTCTTTTCAGTTGACGATGAATGGCGCGAATGGTGAATGTGTCGCTTTATACGCTGGAAGTACGGACGTGAAGGAAAACATCCCTTTAAAAAAATACCAAACAAAAAAAAACTCTTACACACCAAGTGCGCGGACCTAAAAGAAAGTATTTTTAAGATGGGAAGGGTAAGGGAGTGTTGATAGACACACTCTATACAACTATACAAACATACACAAAAACACACATTTGTTAGAGGGTAAGGTTTTTTTTTTTTTTTTTTTTTTTAAAGACATACACCAAACATACACTCTATACAAACATACACTAAAACACACAAACAATTTTTTTGAAGGGAAAGGGATTATTTTTGGGGGGGAAACACAAAGACAAACACAAACATACATACAAACACATATATGGCAAATAAGATTTTCTTTTCTTGGCCATTGGGGTGGCTCTTAATAGAGCCGTTTGGGTTTTCAAATTTACCTAGAGATGTGGGCACCTCCCAGATCTGGTCCCACAAACCGCACATCTCCCACTCCATTCATCTACACGCCAGGGATTGCTGAAGATGGGAAATGGGAAGGGGAGTTCGATGGCTTCACTATCCCAATCCTCTGTTTTAGAGACAGTGAAGGCTTGCCTTCTCCTCCTAAACACCCTGTGTGCTTGTGGGTGTTGGCGCTGTTATTGCTGCTGTGACTGTGGTTGTTGCGGCTGTGGCTGTGGTTGTTGCGACTGTGGTTGCGATGGCGGTGTCCTCACCATCGGTGTGACGGCGGAGTTGGGCAGCATCATCAAATGAGGAAACACCTCACCGAATATCTATCACCTCCAGTTTCTGTATAAGGTAACAGGCAATATCTAGGTGTGCTCTGAGTTCTCGTAGTTTTTCTCTTTTGTTCATGTTGATGAGTCAACGGGGGTGACGCAACTGGTTAATCCACCGCTTTATATACTTAAAGCACGGACGTGAAGGAAAACATCCCTCACACATACATAAACACAAATCTCACAGACCTAAAAGAGGATTCACTGAAACCCTGCTACCGCGTCTGACGTCATCAGTTACCGAGTATGACGTCATTTCGCGCTTCGCGGATCCTACAACCCACACCTAAAACACACCAAGTACGCGGACCTAAAAGAAAACACTTTTAACATGGGAAGGGAAGGGGAGTGTTTATAGACTCACTCTATACAAACATACAGCAAACATACAAGGGAAAGGGATTTTTTTAAAATGACAAACACAAACATACACTCAACATACAAACACACAAAAAAGTTTTTGTAAGCAATCCTAGAGTAATCTTTTCTAAGATATATGGGTGACGCTGAAAAGGACCGTTGGGGGGTGTTTGGTGAGAAGTTTTAACTCCTGGCAGGACGGCCACGTTTCGCCACAGGTCTCACCGCCGCAAGACAAGGACGCTTCCTGGTGAAGGAGAAGGCAAACTCATCACAGTCCATCCTACAAGACACTTCTCCTTCTTGTTGTTTCTGCTGCAAGAGTTGTTATTGTAGCTGTTGTTATTGTTGTTGTAACTGCTGCCATTGCTGCTGCTGCAGTCTTTGTTTCTCCTCCCATTCTGCTCTGTCCCTGATGATCTCTTCTCTCAAAACTTCTTCCAACAGATCTTGAGCCATTTGCACTAAGATCATCGTCTTCTTCTCTGAGTTCTTTTGAATCAGGTTATGTTTAACCTGCTGCATGTTCACCATCGCTTCATTCAGCTTACTAATCTTGGCTGCCATGTTGAGTGTTGTTGACGAGTCAACGAGAGTGACCCGACTGTCAAACGCCCCGCTTTATATGCTGGAAGCGCGGACACGATGGAAAACATGACTCAGATCGATAGAGAGAGAATGTGAAATGTGAATGTGAAAGAGTAGGTACCTCAGATCGATTGAGAGAGAGCATATACATTCCATTTTTTTTTCAAATAAATAAACAACACAACACTATTTTTTTCAAAAATGAACACTTTTTTAATACACAAGAAGACGCTTCTCTAACACAAAATACAAATACAAACAAACATTTTTTTTAAATATGAACGTATTTACAGTGTTGACAACGTTGTGAAGTCAAAATCGACTTCCACTGTTCTAAATCATTTTGCCCTCGATACACACTACGTTTCTAAGCTAAAGACAAGAGATAACCATAATGTTCACAAAACCATCTTTCTACTTTGACATCGTTTCTAGCGTACTCCCTATCGTAACAAGTCACTAAATGTTCTAAGGGATATCCAAGACTGCGTTGATGAAGAAAATACACACAATATTGTCCACACACCATAGAATCTGATCCTTGTAATCTCACATTATTGTATCGAATGTAGACAGAATTTCTTTTCATAAAGTCAATGATGTCGTCTTCCAAAGGAGGTAATCCATAAAAATCAAAATATTCCACACTGTGATCGTTGGGAAAGTATACTGCCACCCAATGGGTTCGTCGGTATTGATGACATAGGCATGAACGTCTTTAGGTTTGCGATGCGGAAGTTCATCTTTAGCACACACCACAGGATTCCAAGAAGAGGTGTACGAACTGCGAGTCAACAGGTAATAAAGTTTCCAGGTATCCATTTTTTTGTTCACAGATAATGATAAGTCATCAATTCACTCTTGACTTTATGCTTGAAAATGTCTGTCAAGTAACTCGATGAACCACGGGTAGTCTCCGTACTCTGTTGCAAGAGAGCTTCGATGCGTTTGACCTCCAGAGAAGTCAATGGAGGTGAGAAACGATCCTGCAAGTCTTTATGCCACTTTCTCAACACCTTTTCTTCTGAGATCAGAGACCATGCCTCATCCAAATATTCTTCCAATTTTTCTTCTGCACTCATCATCATACATTTGTCGTGTTCTTTCTGACTCGGATGGTCGATTTGACATCCATAACAATGTTCTCTGGTCAGGGCTGTAATTCTTGCAGCCAAGTCCGTAGCAAAACAGGAGACTAAATGTTGTTCTTGTCTAGCCATTTTGACATCATGACTGTAGTTGTGTTTTCTTTTGGTTCTGGATCAAACACATCGTCATCACTTGTGGTTTGTGACTGTTTCATATCGCAAAATCCCCCATCTTCTATCTCCATAGGTTCTTCGTGTTGCATCTTTTCTAATAGTCTAGAATCACTTCTCTCAAACTGTTGATTTCTAGAGTATTGTCAAATTCTGCATACAAGACGACATTCACGGTGTTAGCCAGAGCTGTAGCAAACTGAAGTTCCACACGAAGTTTGGCTGATTTTATAGGGTGGAAATGTCCTTCGTCGCTGCCTTGGTCAGGAGTGAAATCAAATCCCCGCAAATCATATCCTCCTGCATAATCCTCGTACGAAATGCCGTGGCTGCTGTTGGTGCCTAACTGTCCCGTGGCTTTAAACAGAGTCAAGTAAGATCTCAAGTATTTTTTCTGTGCAAAGTTAGGTTCAAAAGATCTGGTACACAACGTCTGGCCATCTAGTGTGACTTCTATCTTGGTGACATTGAAGTGTTGAAAGTCGAAAGGATTTTGATCAATGGCTCCATTGAGGGCTACTTTACTGACGATGCCGATGAGATAACGTTTGGGAAGCTGTCCTTTGAAGACATGATCTTCGACTTTGGGTCGGAGTCCAGAGGCAATGGTAAACGTTTTCACTTCCACTCGTCACACATGATACTTGGAAGTGGTTTTGCTCAAAGTTTGACTGATGTCGTTGGCTACTTTAGGTAACACTTCTACACGGTGCACGTAAAGTCTGGCTTCTTCGATGATGGTTTTGTATTCGTTGGCATTAGCCATCAAATGGAAGACGGTACTACTGCGATTTAGTCTCAGACGTACATCCACTCCGTTCAACAAATACTTGTCTTGCAACCACATGTCCAAATGCAAACGATCCATCAGTTCTAAAGTGCGCCCTTGTCTGATTTTCTTGTGACGGTCGTTAAATCCCACATTGTGAGGATCGTCATCTGCAGTCAACGCTCTGTCGTTGAACTTTTCCAAAGTGTCAGGTTTCCATACCACGGAAGCATCCAGATGGGTGTTCTGGGCTTCTTTTCCGTAGGTCAAGAGATTTTCTAAGTTAGCACGGTAAGGGTAAGTATCCATGCTGCTGCTGACCAGTTTGTTATTCAAGTACAAATCCACTTCGCTGAACAACGAATGCATAAAATTATTGACGGGAGCTACTTTGTCATCGGCCCCAGGATTGGTGTTGTCCGTTTTGAGCACTTTGAGTTTCAGGTACAAGTGGCTGCTATTCAGATCGATGTAATCTTCGGTTTGTCCTTTGATTTCAAATTCGATATAAGTTGAAGTCGTCAAAGACGATACATGATGCAATTCTACCCATTAGGATTCTTGCATCGTCATCATGGTAGGTGGCATGGCAAACAATCCAGTTCTGATTTGGTACATTCGCAAAAATCTCGGTGCATCATTTTCAATAGTTAGTAATCAAACACGTCTAATTCTCTGACAGTTCTTCTTTTCTTATTCTTTTTCTGAACAGCGTGTTTATGAGCTCTGAAGGGGTGACGACGTCTTTTTCTGCCTTGTCCTTGCTGTGGAGTTGAGGAAGAAGTTATGCCAGGGCCAGAAGTGTGAAGCGAATGTATAGGGGTCTCTCGGCGACCCAAAAGACCTTTTCCAGTTTGCAGCAACACATTTTTTCCAGCTCTCATAAAGGCTTCTTTAGGATTTTGTTTGTCGATGGGGACATTTTGAAAAAATTCTTTTCCTTGCGTCAAAGCGGCATCTTGTAAGGCATGCAATCCTCGAGTCACCATGGGTTTCAAGATGGGGGCTACCGTCCGAAAAGCAGATTTTAACATATCTCCTAAACAATGTCCTCGTTGTTGAGCCACTCCTCGGTACACAGGATACATTTTTGTGCTACAATTCGCTGGAGAACCTTTTTCAAAAATGTAGTTTCACCGTGACTTTTCCTTTAGTGAATAGAACACTTTGTCCCAAATCTCCTTTTATACTAATGTTGACACTGTCAAAATACGATTTACTGACTGGAAGATAATGAGGATGTACAAATTCACGGTGAACGTGATACGTGTTTCCACCTTCTTCATACGCAGCGATGGCAGAATCCACTTTGAAAGGAATGACTATCAGTAACGGAGCGGCTGTGTTTCCCACCACGTTCTACTCCACCACATCGGAGTACACAAACAATAAATTCAGTCCATCGTTCAATTTGACAGGGTAGCGAAAAAACTTGTAAAATCGATCGTTGCTGTTGATGTTTTTCATGAGAGCTAGTTTTTTGTATGCATCCAAAATATCAAACAACCCAGGACAAAAAGTGATGGACAATATTTTGGGGTCCGCAAAATGCATATTGAAGCGGTGAGCAATTTTATGGTACTCGATCTGGACAGTTTTCTTGGCTTTATCCAAGTCTTTGCCAAATTGGTCCTGAAAGATAGTTGCAATGGTGTCCACCAAATGTTGAGCATTAAAATAATACCCCACAGGAATTCTCATGGTATAGCTAGTCAAGGAAGGAGGGTTGGTGTGTAGTGATTTTTGGAATTCGTAATAACTAGGATCATTTTTGTCCAAGTGTTCTTGCACTTGTTCGTTCAGGATATCCACGAAGAAAGTGTGTTGACCTTCGTTGATATTGAGGGCTTGCGTAGGATAAATGATTTCTACCAAAGCCACTTCCCAATGAGCTTCGTGATCCAACTGTATGGACTGAGGTAATTTGGCCGTGAAACAACATAAGGTATTGTTGGGAAACACATCCATAGAACTGTCACTGGGTAAAGTTAAATAAAATTGGTTATTCATAGTTCCAGGGTTCTGTAGTCCGAGGAGTCACTCGTGGTCAAAGGAGTATGATGTTCAAGATGTTCCAAAAGAGGGCTGCTATAGTTGTGACTGGAAGAAGGATGACTGGCGTTGGCTGCACCGTTGAGCTGGTTGTTGTTGTTGTTACTGTCCTTACTATATTAAAAGGAAGGACTAGGCAGAATATAACCGATGCAACTGCTGAGTAAAATGGTCCACAATTGTTTGTAACCTTGTTGCAAACTCAAATTGGCAATGGCTGCTCCGATGACACAATACACCACAACGATTTGGCAGAAAAAGACGATTTGATTTTTAGGTACACGTTCTCAGCACCACACCCACAAAGGTTGTTTTTGTAATTCTTGAAGAGAGGAACTCTGCGAAGGAGAGATAGCTGCTGCTGTGTTGAACGCATTTTGGTTACTTCTTTTTATAGTCGACGACTTGGGAAGCGGCAATCCAAGAATCAACACTAGGAGGATATCTTTTCCAACGCACTTTGACTTCTATTCAACGTTTACCCACTTTACGTGTTCTTCGATCGAAAATGCTTTCGTCTTCTTTTTGGTCACCCGTTGTAACTCAGGCAAGTAAAATGTTCCTTTTAACACTTCTCCGTGCATGTCAATTTATAGACGGGAGGATCACGTCACGCACTTGTCCAGTGACACGAAACAATTCGGTAGTCCAGTTCGGTAATAAACCTTTGTCAAAAGTGCCTTTGGTTTTCCCAATGCGAACCCAATCTCCCGTCTTGAGCACCAGGGTTTTCGTGTGTCCAATCTGAGTTGTACCAAACAATTGATCAAACACTGTCACTTCGTTTCAGGGGTGACATCTTCGGGGGCACATCCGATGCTACGATGGTACGATTGATTGTAAGCTTTGACCAAACGTAGTAACACGTCGATGTACTTGAAAGTGGGTTGATATGTAAAATATTTCCACATGCGATCTTTCAAAGTTCTTTGAAAACGTTCCACGACACTGGCTTTGGTTTCAGGATTTTCGGTCGTAAAACAACGAATGTGGCGTTGTTTAAATTCTTTTTGAAAATCTTGGTTTAAAAATTCGGTGTCTTTGTCTGTTTTCGATCGTAAATGATGACGACCACTTTGCTTCAACACCAGTTTTAAAGCGCGTCCTAACTCGGCATTGCTTTTAGAAGTCAAAGGCACGACCCAAGCAAATTTTTTTAAAATACGTCGATGACACAAAACAAATATTTGTAACCACGATTGTACGCAGCCAAATGAGAGACATCAGCTAAATCTGCTTGCCATTGATGATCGATGCCAGCCACCTTGGTTTGACTTCTGGAAAATTTTCGTCGAATGGGTTTGTGTAACGTGTACGTCGATTGTTCTTGTAAACATCGTCGTACTTCTGCCAAACGTGCACTTTTCAATTTGCTTTTAGCGGCCCGATACAATTTTTGAACTCTTCCGTAACCAGCAGCATGTGCAGGATTGTTTGTTTGTTTGTTTGTTTGGTGCTTTACGGCACAGCAACACAGGTAGCTTATTTAGTGCCGAGGCAATTGGAGTAAAGTGCCTTGCCCAAGGACACACCACGGTAGCTGACCCAGGCTGGTCCGATGGTAGGATTCGAACCCGCACACTTTCGGTCGTGAGTCCGGCACGCAAACCACTGAGCTACCGCGGCTCCCTGTGCAGGATTGTAGTAAATGCTGGATAAAAGTGTCTCCATGTTTTTACTTCTCAATAAGTCACCCACTGTTCGATGCTACTAATTTTGGAGTCTTGGGGTTTGGACGAAGCTTGATGACGCGTTCGACGAGCCACAGGAGTCGGCTGTGAAGTGGTGGTGGTTTTTTTCTTGATGTCTTTTTTCGCTTCTGTCTTCCCTTATTTCTTTTTTTTTTTTTCTTCTGCTGAAGAAGGAGTGGACATCATCTTTTTAACCCAAGCTTTCACTTCTTCGCGTTGATGCGTAGGAAAGGGTGTCAATAAGGAAGCTGCAATCTTACTAGGGATGGGAGCAGACGGAGTTTGAAACACTTCTCTTGGGTCGTCTTCTTCTGTCGTCCCTTTGGCGGTGTCTGCTGTTTTAGTGGTGGTTTTAGGTTCGCTTTTCATCATGGCCTTGAAATCTCTCAGAGCGGGTTTAGCTGTTTCGTCTAAAGCTTTTTGGTGAAAGAGTTGAAGACGTTGCAATAGTTGACCGTACCGTTGCGATTTTTCTGCTTCTGACAAATCACTTCGATCCATGAGCGATTGTAATTCTTGATTAATTGTGACATCTCGTTGAGATTCGGATTGGGAGGTAAATGAGGTATCCGTTGTTTGTACCAACGATGGAGTTCCATCCATCGTTTGTAAGGAACTAAAGTCAGTTTTCGTCCTTCCATAAGATCCAAAGGTACAAGTGTGTTGTCTTCCCAGAGAAGGGTGTCCTTTTTATCTTCTTTTTTCTTCCCGTCTTTTATCGCATGACTCCTCCTCGTTCATAACAAAGGAGCCGCTATTTTTAACAACGGTCCTATCAGCATGGGTAGAAATCCTCCTCGTTGCACCAACATTTTTTTCTTTTGACTGAGAGGTATTTTCCTTTTGACCATTTGGCGAAGAACGTTCCTATGTTTTCCTAATTTTTGTTTCTGTATCTTGGACAAAGGTACAGTTCCTTTCAATACATTCAAACAACATTCACACACGGTATCGATGATTTCTATGGGGGCTGTTTGAATGAGTTGTTTTCGCATGGGAGGATTGGATTTAGTCGGGACGGACAACACATCCCCATGTTTGGCCAGACGAGGTGGAAGTCCTTTTTTGGTTTTGCCTTTCTTGGGACGGCTAGGGTTGTGGTGGTGTGCACTTTTGGGGGTCATCTTGGGTGTCAGGAGCAAACAATAGAACTGAGTTCATTCGGAGGCCACACTTTTTTATACTGGAACACGTCTCTACTGATGGTCAGCACGGCGTACCAACTTCATGACAGGCATCACTTGACGTTGAGGTGTTTTCAACGGACTAAAACGTGTCAGTTCTTGTTTGGATAAATCCAGTAAACTTTGTAACACGCCTGTTCTGTCTTGAACTTTAGTTTTAGGTGAGGCCACTTTTTTAGCGGCAGCCGCAGTGGCCAGAGCAGCCGAAGTTGAAGCCCCCGGAGAAGAGGTGACTTTCGAAATGTGTTTGCATTTTTGCATCAAATTTGGAAACACGGGTCTTAAATCAGGTTTGGCAAACATCATTACGAAGGGCGAAGAAGAAGAAGAAGTGGACGGAGGAGAAGGAGACACCGTCACTGCCTCTTGTGGCTTTCGGGAGTACATGTGCGTCCTAGCAGTAGTACCTCTCTTTCGGGCAGCAGCAGATGTTGTGGTTGGTTTTTTCTTGGAAGGGCTTTTCTTCTTCTTAGGGCTTTTCTTCTTGGGGCATATCTTTTTCTTGTGGGTGGTACGTGGCCGTCTTGGAGGGGACTTGGGTTTTTTCTTCTTTTTGGTTTTGGCTTGGGCATTAGAATCGCATTTCAAAAGAGAACGAATCATGACACCTCCTAAAGAACCACTACCACCAGGTGTCAAAAGGATTTGTTTTTTAGTGCGTGGATCGATTCTGGGATCTGCCAGTTGTGACAGCGCACTTTTATGTTTTTCAAAAAAAAACGTTTGGTTTGATGAGGGATGTGAATGATGCCTTGAAGTAATTGACGTGCTGTCAAAGTAAACCATCGAAACACTTCTTTGAGACTAGCTTCTAAGAAATGGGAAGGGACTTGTGGTTATTCTTCGCGACTGATGCCATACAGGGCACGAATCAATTTGGCAGGAAGATGAGATTGAAAGGAAGTCATCTTGAAGACTGTGAGAAAGAAATGACGCGGTGGATGTTTTTATAGTTTTTTTGTTTCTTTCAGAGACTTGCCGAAGGTGACGTGTAAATGACGGGACCTCCTTCTTGACACCAATGGTGAAACAATTGGGTACGAAATCTCAAATAATCGGGAGTGGTGGGTTTTAAATCGATGAGTAAATATGCATGAGGTGTTTGAGTGGCATCGTCGTACGCATAATTCAGGCAAGGAGTGCCTAACTGTTTGGCTAACACTTGCACTTGAGATTTGTCTCTGGGGCTTTTAAACAACACCACATAATGAGCGTTGAGACTGATGGTACGATGGGCTTTACTTTGTTGAAATATATTTAGAGTAATGTAAATGATGCTGGCATTACGATGATGTCCTTTTGGTGTAAACCAAAGTTTAATTTCTTCTTCGTCTAATCCTATCATGTGATCGAAGATGACCAGATGTTTTTGACTTGAGTCAGACACGATCCCATCGTCTTTGTGAGGAATGCCTTGGACAAACGAAATGGCTTCTCCTTGATTTTCACGAAGTAAGGTGTAAGACGACTGCCACTCTTTGTAACACCACACGATACGTTGAGGAAGACGATCAAACAAATGAGATTTGTGTTCGATCAAACGTTTGACAAATTCGGTTTTGCCTGAACCACTGGGTCCAGCAATCAACATGTTAAAAGGATGGCGCAGATACAAAGCTTCCCAACTTTGACGATCTAACTTTTCATCAATCACTTTGACCACAGAAGAAGATGCAGAGGAGGAGGAAGATGCAGCCATGACTGAGGTAGGGAGAATTTTGAGAAGAACACGAAAGACACAAGACATTTTATACTATTCATACACGTTTAATGTTTTTTTTTTCAAAAAATGTCAACACAACAAAACATATTTACATGTCATGAATTAAAACACGAAAACACACATCAAGCAAAATATGTCACTTTTAACTTTGGTTCTAACTTCACTTGTTCTTGTCTTGGATGATTAGTGACTCGCAAGGTCCTTGGAATAGTGTGCCACGTCTTGTAGCAAAGCCTCGAAACCAACACTTTTCCAGTCACGTACATCTTTCCAATCGTTAAGTTGTTGGTGTAACCAACTAGCGATACACACTTCTTGAAAAGTATGAAGCGTGGATAAAGTTTGACAAATGTCTTCTTCACACGGAGGTACACAACTCGTGTTCATCACGATTCTCAACACTTTGAGCACAATTTGTCTTTCGTGCACCGATAAAGTGTGAATGGTCATGTTTTTTGTTGAATGTACCTTTCATCAAAATAGTCCACAACAAATACTGGTCCTCCAAAATAGTCCACAACGAATACTGTTCCTCCAAAATAGTCTACAACGAATTTCCAGGGAAACGAAATCCAAGAAAATTAGTCACTAACACATACACCACATAGCGTCCAACATTCAATGGAAACAGTTCGTTTATCATGCGTCTGTAATCCTCTAAGGTTTGAACACTATCATTGACTTCCTTCCACGAAATTCGTTCCACAAGTGAAGACAACGGTCGTGGCATGGTCAGCTTTTATATCCAGGTTCCCAAGGTTTGTATCTTTTGTGATAGTCTACTCCAAGGCACCTGCGATAGTTTCTCCCAAGAATCAGTCTTCTTATACTGTGGAAATAACAATAGTTTAAAAATCGAGGAATAACTTTGTGTTTGCGTTTCACTTGTATCTTGACAAACTCTCTGTAAATGCGTTCTCACAGCTCCAAAGGCAGATTCTGAATGTGCTCTTCCAAACCATTCATTCACAGGCACGTCTTTATTTTGGATGAAATAGTAACACAATTGCAAAATGGAATCGGAGGGTAAAGGATATCCAAGATGTTCAGTAATGGCCTTGCTAAACCTCAGACGGCGTGAAAGCATTTTGTCTTGTGGTGACACTTTTTTAAAAGTTTTTTGTATTCCTCAAAGTTTGTCACTTTTTCCTGAACGTAGTTCCATCGAATTATGTGTAACATTGTTACATTGTAGGTGGTACCATATAAACTATTAAAGGTGTAATTTAGTCATTCATGAATGTCTGACCATTTGAATACTTTGAAACTAATCAGTACTTTTATAGCATTCAGATACCAATGGTTAAAGCGTCTATGTCGTAAAGGATGCAATTGTTCTTTGCGTTTCACTTGAATCTGAACCAACTCTCTGTAAATGTGTTATCGCAGCTCCGGAGGCAAACAACGAATGTGCTCTTGTAAAGTATCCGACATATTACTTCTTGGGACCGACCAAAGGCAGGTACTGACAGCGCGGAGACCATCTGGCATGTTTCAAGTAAGCGGAGTCTTTATACTCCCATTCGTGAATGGTCACACCGCAACTGAAACACTTGACTGTGTCGCCTTCTCGCAAGTAGACAAATCCGGATCTGGCTAAAGCTTTGGGAGTAGGTCCTTCCAGATATTTAGGCCATTTATCTTGGAACTTCTGGAATCGACTTTCAAAGTTGCAATAGCCAGGCAAAGCCAAAGGCAACGTCTATTCTTTGTCAGTGCTTGTATGGCATCCACAGGTTGGTACACGCTTAGCATCCCCAATAAAGAAGAAAGGGCGTCGTGCATCGCTAGTGGGACGGTAAGGCACACGAACGGCATCGCTTTAAATAGTCCCAGAGGAGCGGCAAGGTCGAGCTGCATCGCTGATGTTAAAGCGTACCGCATCCGTCTCATCGCAAGGTACCTCATCGCACTCGAGATCGTGAGCTAACTTGGAGTTGACAGTAAGTTCCTCACTCGGTGGCTGTGTGAAATGAGTACTCATCTTCTTCTTCTTGCTCAGTCAACGTTTGGAGTCACAATGAATTCTTGGTCTTGGAAGTTGTCCCTTTTTTATACTGAAGATCGGCGTGTAAGTACGATAAAGTGGTGTGGTCTGGAAGTTTTAACTGTCTCAATCCCTTTCCACAACCAAGTCCTACTCCTCCTCCTGCTGCTGCTGCTTTGGTAGTGGTGGTAGTAGTTGTAGTAGTCAATGGTGGTGGTGGTGGTGGTAGCATCTCAGTAGTAGTGATGGGTTTAGAATGTTTCGCCCGTGAGGGTCTCTTTCTCTTGGGTTATGTTAAAGAAATCTGATACATGTTTCTCAGATTCTTTAACTCGGCTAAAATATCTTGTAGCAGACTCACCGTGAGATTGTCACCTTTCTTCTGTCCTTCACACTTCTCTTCTAGCTTTCTTCTTTCCTCTTCTTCTTCTTGCTTTCTTCTTTCCTCTTGAAGAAATGCTTATTCTGCTTCTCTCTGACGCTGTACACATTTTTCCAATTCTTCTTTCTGTCTCTTTTTAAAATCATCCACCACGGGTAAAGAAGGTGGTACTACTAAAGCGGTTGTTTCAGGAAAAATTCTTGCGACGACAGAAAATCCACAAAATCCAAATTAAAATCTTCTGGTTGAAGGTTGACCACTGCATTCGCCGTCGTACTCTCACCGCGAACATACGAGGTTTCCGTCGCAGGCTCACCCCAATACATGGTCTTCGTTGTATCAGCCATACTCAAAATGCCGCAAAAGGTAAAACCGTACGAACGCTGTGGTGGCTATATACTGAAGGTGGCGTCACACCCCCGCTCTCTTCTGATTAGAAGAGAGACCCACCCTTTTGTAACGCGCGATTGGATTGGTGAACCATTTCTATCCGTTTCGATCCGCTCTTAGGCTACATATACCAGCGTTGGTGTGACATAGCTTCACCTGTTCTCAAGACAAAAAAATGTATACATCTGTAGAATCGTCAAGCATCGTATCGGGTATGCTGTTCAACCCAAACTATCCGATGTACGTGAAAGCTTCATGGGCTATCACCAAGATGACAGATCCAGCTCTTTGGAAGAGAAGGATCTATATAGAGAGACAAGCGTGTCTGAAGCGGGTGCTCCTCTACGGACCTGAAGTGCGTAGAAGTCTAAGGAGAAGAAGACCCTCCAAGAGGTGTGATATGTTAACTAGGTTAACAAAAAAAAACGGTTCTTTTCCGGGCCACCCACCTCTCTTAGAAAAGAAATCATATTGCCAATAATGTTTCTATGTTTCTATGTTTTGTGTTTGTTTGTTTGTTTGTTTGTTTGTTTGTTTGTTTGTTTGTTTGTTTGTTAGGTGTATGTGTCTATTCTGTCCGTCTAAAATACGTCTGTCCTATAAACCCTTCTACCCTATAAACACTTCTGATCTTATAAACACTTTTGACCATATAAACACTTTTGAGGCTATAAACACTTTTGAGGCCCAAGTGCCATCTCCATGTTAACTTTCCCTTGAGGCCATAATGCCATCTTTGAGGCTCAATCACCATCCTATACTACTTATAGACGTGCCAGGTCATCCCGACCTGCATGTCGATATTCATGCATTTGTCTTCTTGTTACTTCAATAACTCCTTGTACGATAGCGAAAAATGCTATTCATCAGTGTTTTGACATTGATTCCATAACAGAATGCGCATAAAGTGAGACATGCATACTTATCACAACAAAAAATAAAGAGGAACAATACTCACCTCATGGTCAATTCCATCTGCTTTTCAGCCACTGTGTTACCATGTAACCTTCTTGGCCGACCTAAGAATGACAGAAACCAAACCACCTTCGACCCCTGCTACCAACACTCTCTGTGTCCCGTTATAATATGCATTCTGTGACTAAATATGCGCAGTGAAAATGGATGCTGATATAGACCAGCAGGAATCACGCACTTATCTAGTAAAACGAGTAACTATTTTGGTATGCAGGTATCTTTGATTGCTAGAAAATTGTATACATGACAGCGCAAATTACCAAAAGAACTATACGTAAAACAGCATCAACAAATATAATGCCACGCTAAAATGGACAATTCGTCTTCTTCCTTTCTAGAACGTGCCCTTTGTCTAACTGGTATTCATGGTGCCACTGATTCGTTAGAGGAAAGCAGAATTACCCCGGGAAAACAAAGAAAATAACATGTAACGCGGTCACCTTAAATAGCAAACAAATGTACAACTAAATTAGTAGTAAAAAAAGATACTTTTCAGTGATGATTTATCACATTCACTTGTATACGCAGATCATCTTCCCAGTCAAGCCAATAAACAAGTTATACAATCGCCCATAATCAAGGTAACACGGGTTATCGCATTATTTCATGAATCGAAAGCGAGGCTTAGGGTATATACCTCCTATCTGTTTATCAAAGAATTATTGGACTATCACAGTCAAACAGCATATTAAGCACTTTTACGACACATGACATGTTCCAAAATGAGGGAAAACCTTTAAAAATGAATTAAAAAATAAAGATAATAAAAAAGTTGAGGGATAAAAATAGTATAATAGCTAGGTAGCTTTGTATTATGTTCATAATCATATTCCCGAGGTCAACGACTCTAGCGAGTGTGACATCCATCTTCAAAAGACAAGCGCTAAGCCAGTTGTATTTCTTGAAAATAAATTATTCATGAATCAAATATTCCGATACGATACAATTTCTTAGGGAGGGGGGTGGGGCGCTTGGCATATAGAACAAGTTTGTCGATAAATACATTTATAAATCAAAGCTGCGAAAGGCGTCGGCTTGCTATAAATTGCCCTCAATCCATATTTATTGTTTCTTTTTAGCAAATACTAACAGTCTCCTTTCTTCGTACTTGACAGTATTTTACTATCGCTCACTTACATCAAAGCGCAAGTGAAGGCTAATATATTCAGCAGGCATTTAATTGATTTTGTTGTTGCTGTTACATTTATTTACCCCTTTAAACTAATAATAAACTGAGTCTCGAAAATAAGAGTAATAGGCAAACTTAGAAAATTTTCCATGGAACAAAAAATGTAGCATTACCGAACTTCACTAATAAACAAACACACTGTCAAACAAGCAAAAATATATATTTGACTAAAATGATTTTGCTTTCTAAGTGGCCAGTCAAAGAACATTTCAATATTTTGATTCCGTAAGCATACCTTCCTCCACTTTTCCTAGTCCCCCAACCACCCCAGTTCTCAACATGTCTAATGTAGTGAACTCGAGGTGCTACATAATGCGATATGTTATATATTAATCCTTGTCTTTCAGAATGAAATATACATCGGATAGTTTTTGTTATATGTATATGCAACCTATGGGGTTTAACAGCTGAGACGCAGTACATCATATGCAACCAATGGGGTTTAACAGCTGAGACACAGTACATCATATATTGTATTTGCTGACACTTTTACAAGCAGTTGGGGGGGGGGGCAAATTAAATCGGTCTTTGAAGGGGTTCACTGAGCTGAAATACGTGACCTTTATATACATTACCTAGACGTTTAGAAAATAACGTCCCCATTAGCTAACATTCTCGTGTCACATTCACGTAAGTTTAGCAGACAATATCTAAAGATGCAACTAAAATCACAAAATATTGCAGCTAAAAATAAAGAAAAATGATCAATGACATAACGTCAATTCATATGGTTTTCACTCTAGCAATAGCCGTTAATCTAAGTCTTTTTTATGATTTGCAAGAATAGATTATAATAATGTCAAAATATACCACTTAGCTTGGGGAGGGAGCAACAATTATATTTCATCTGTTCTTGCAATCAAAGAGATGACAAAGCGCCATCTCCAATAGGTGCTAACTTTTTAATATAAAAAGTCCTTCTTTCGGGTCGAAGATGCATTTCTAACAACATTTAATTATAAGAATGTTGTCTGATGACTTTCTTTTGATCCTCAAATTCGGAAGATGGTCCATGTTATTGGCATTATAATTTTAAATCTTAAACACATGTATCTACCAATGCGACAGTGATGTTAACATCTTAGCACATAATTCCAACGGTTTTAATAATCCCTCTGGAGAGAGAGAGAGAGAGAGAGAGAGAGAGAGAGAGAGAGAGAGAGAGAGAGAGAGAGAGAGAGAGAGAGAGAGAGAGACTTGTAAATGGACAGGACTCCTTTGTCTGAAAATGGGTCACAGGTAGCCGAAGACCCTTTGCGTAATGATACCATTTTTTTTCTAAGCATAAAAATAATGACCGTTTACAACAGGGTAAACTTCTTTTTAATGAGCGCACAACATTTTTTGATGAAGTATAGATCTAGTTACCAGAGTCCTCAGATTAATTACTATGCAATTAGTTTTAACAATTCTTACTATGGCTGCTGGGAATTTAGTTACGTAATCTCATAGGCATTAGTCAAGCTTTGTGATCCATGCTGTAAACATTTTAAATATTTACGCTGTAAAAGGTTCCAATATCAAATTTGCAGGGGTAATCAAACATTATCCAGAATAAACTGTCAACGGCTGGCGTACGACAAAATAATCCGGTTGAAATACGATTGCTAAAAGTAACTTTACAGATAGGCTACCTCATCGTTTGATCGGTATCAGTCATAAGCCAGTAATAGAAAGAATAACTTGTGTGTTAATATAGTTCCTTATAGTAGTCCATAGGTCATTCTTTATATTACTCGTATATATTGCATACCGATCAAACAATGATGCATCCTGGAGACTTACACCTTTAGTCTCGTTCTCGTTCTAGATAAGCTCCCAGATAAAATGGGCACGTGAGACAACTCTTACGCGAGTTTATGAAATGGGTGTATTTGGGTTATTCTCATTAACAAAGGAGGTTTGCCTGTTTTGTGACCTATTGTTGCATTTTTAGTCTAAATTTTAAATATGTGCGTTACAGACCTCGTTGTATAGGATCATTTTGAAGTTCTTGAAAAACCAGTAGCCGTCTGATTCATGTTTGTCATAGAGTTGCATGAACTGCATCTCAGCTTCGTCACCAATGGCAACAACCTCATTGTCATTCTTCTTGATTAGAACGCACGTGATAGTTTTGTTGGTGTTGTTTGTGCTGCCCCATCTATTATTCATCCATATGTTCCTGGGGTTGTTTATGAAATCATCTCGATACTGACATGCGTAACCCGAGTACGTGCTACCGATATCAAGGGCGATAACTAAGTCCGGCTCCATGACCGTCTGGTTACCTGAGGATTAAATACTTATTTAATGTCAATTTTTAAAAACATTGAAGAGGAAGCTTGCAAGCTGTTCTAAATTACATCATATTTAACAGTGTTTAATACAAAAACAACCTCATGACAATAATTTGTAAAAGTTATAACTACGCTCATATACATGTACTTACGTTTTTAAAATTATTGTTGTTTTGTGCTGATTAATTTAATAATAAGCACTGGTGGGACGAGGAAGGAACAGGTGGAGGCATGTAATATATATATATATATATATATATATATATATATATATATATATATATATATATATATATATATATATTGAATTTATTTTATGTGTCCGTGAGGTAAGTTGTACTATAGTCATTTTGTAAGCAACATATTTGAGTTCAAGGTCAGTCTTGCTTACATAGCATTTAACAGTTAGATTGGAATTTTCCATGTCTTGATGTGAGAAAAATCAAGTACGCACCGTAATTTTCCATTAGAGTTATTCATATTTTAGAATATTCTGCGAGGTGACTGACTTATCTTTATATTTATACAGGTTTGGTAAACAAGATTTCATTCCTATGCTAAGCTTAATGTCATAAAGATCAGTCTATTAAGGAATTTATTTTAGTAATCGGATGTTACAGTTGTGAAAATCAGAGCAAATTTAGAAAGAGGGATTATTTATTTGAAATAGTTATTGGAATTACTAAAAGTGCTCATTCCCATTTTGGATTAATACTTGACTTTGGGATTTATGTGAATTCCTTCAAAGATATTCTGGATTACACCATTTGGGCATATCAGGACATTCAAGACTACTGGCAAATCATGACACTCAAGGCTACCGGAATTCACTCTGAACATTCTATATTTAGGACTTGTGATTAAGTACTTAGGATTATTCGATTATTTGGACTTTAATTCACGTTATTGTGAGTGTCTTTTGAATTTTCACTTTAATTGTCTAGAAATAAATTGCTTGTTGATTTAACTTACATTGTTGGTTTCACTTTCTTTCTGTTACATTATTTTAAGACCTAGAGTCGTAACAACATATTCAAGATTACACTGACCTTTCCCACCTTTTACTAGATACTCGGATGATTATATTGAAAAGAATATACTTCACGATTAGAAGGCACGGATACCTTAAAAAAAAGTTCCCTAAAGATTAGGTAAATTGCATCTCGATCAGGAAACAAATCGCATCTACAAAATTGTTTTTCCCACGTTGTTTGTTTTTTTTTTTGCAACATTTTTTTAATTTTCCTACAGAATAATATTTTTTTACAATTCAAAAAACTCTTCAGCAACATCTATAGTTGATTCGAAGGTTCCATACACTTGAAACCCAAAAGACGCCAAAGAAGCATGTCATAATAAGTTCTAATGCCAAAATATGCTGATTTGTCGAAACTAAAGGATGATTTATGAATATAGCCCCTAAATGTGTCTCTCCACTAAAGGCAGAAATCTTGTTTCCTCGGTTGAAGAATCCAAAGATACCGTTGTACACACCTTTAAATGCTTTAAAAAGATCGATTAATGTTCAAAAATGATATGCCATGAGCAAAACTATGAGCAAACTTTAATTCGTGCACTAAGGCATTTCAGAACACATGTCTTATTCCCTATTGATATGCAAATGAGACCTTCTAGTCATGGCTTTAGCACTTGAGATCAACGGACCATCAAATGAACAGCAGGATGCCTAAATACTGTAGCTGTTTACCTGACTCTTTGTTGCTCATGGAAGAGGTTTCTGAGAGTGAAATTTGGTGCTGTGATAGAGGGGATATTTTCTTCTGACATAAAAATTGTATAAGTCGCTTTAAACTGTATCAATATATTGTCAAACACCTTCTATACATCGTGGTATATTTTTTAACAATTTGTATTTGAAATAATCTACATCATGAAATCAAATGGAATCGAAATAATCCCTAAATATTAGTTGTAACTTTGTTTTTAAATGAGAACAAAAATGGATAAAATGACAAACATATTCACATAAAAGTAACATAAATCATACACAATTTTTTAACAAATATATCAGTACTATTTTCATTCCTCTATTACAGATGCAAATGGGGCAAGGTGATTTACACAAAGGTATATACCGCTGATTGGTACTATGTTAAAGGAAATTGCTTATTCTTTAGCATATGAGAATTATGGTATGAATTTATGTGTGTATTTTGGGGCTACAGAGCACAGCAAGTAAGCAGAAATTGATGCTGCCCCTGAAGTGAAATCTGTAACCTATGGCATGTTACTTTCTTAACAGTTCAGCCTCTCCAAAAATGCTGCATAACCTATGACATGACTTTCACTGTAACTTTGTGTAGGAAGATACTTTTGATTAATATACGATTTATATGGATATGGCACACTGGAAATTTCAGTACTGAAAAGCATATATAGAGAATATAGCCCTGTCAGGGTTTTCTAAAAGGAGAAGTGGTCTACATAGCATCTCTCATTTTGAGCATAGTACTGAAGCCACAAGCCTAAAAATTACGACTTCTTGCATATTTTATTAAAAGTTTTAAAATGGAATACTTTCATATTTTTAGAAAGATTACATTCAAATTTAAAAATATAATTTAATAATTTTCAAATTTTTAAATTTAAAATAATGTCTACTTAGTACCATTTAAGTTGTATCGGTATGAAGTAAAGTGACATTATTTGTATTTCTACAAACTTTTCACATCCTCATTTTCAATTTTTCCTCACTTACAAAGTCAGATAATATATATATATATATATATATATATATATATATATATATATATATATGTGTGTGTGTGTGTGTGTGTGTGTGTGTGTGTGTGCTTATGATGGTGTGATATATTAATAACACATAATCTGCTTCTATAGCTTACAATAATCGTTTATTAACATAGGTACATGGTACTTAAAGAGAGAATATAGACGCAGACTCTATAATACAGCCCACTCAATCTGTCTACTAAGACATTTTAAATTAGCAGAGAATGAGAAGTGTGGAAAGAAATAAATTATATCCTTTCCCGTATTATTAACTTGGTTATAAGAAATCAGAAAAATGAGGTAAGTCTGGCTTACAATATATTCGTTTTTATTACTAATTTTGGTTGATATATTGCTTGACAGAGTACGGCATTGTAGCAGAAGCTGATATCACCTTCTAATCAACCATTCTACTTAATAATTGTTAACTTAAATATACACCAAAATGTTCAAAAAGGTCATTTGAAATAACTTCGTACAATTAATTTTAACAAGTGCATGGTTAAGTGTCCCAAATGAAAAAATGTCCATCCTTGTTGTTACGACTAGGGGTTTGAATATGTAACAAAAGAAAGAAAGACTCCAACAAGCTTTCACAATTTCTAAAATACAAATTTAATTTCCTAAAATATAAAATATTTAAAACAAACTAAGTGAAAGAATTAAAAATAACTTACAGTGTAGAAATTCCTTAAATAATCCTAAATTGTTCTATAGAATTCACTAATCCGGAAACTGTCCAAATGTATTTCGAATGAGGACACTTATGTGTCAACAAGAATCACAGTTCTAAATCCAAATGTTATTAATTCCAGGTAAATTCCTGTGAACGTAGAATATCACAAAAGTTCTTGAAATGATTCCGATAAGTCCGACGGAGTAGAATAAAGTTCAGATCTTTGAATAAAACTGCGTAATCCCAAAAGTACTGTTTAGAGTAAAGATTTCACGAACAATAAATAAATTCCCTCTAAGACTTTACCAAACACCGTAACTGCAAAGAATGAATACACCGTGATTAAATCCCGTTTTATATTATCTATACTGCGTAGAACAAATAAAACCCATTCCACTCCGTCTCAAATAAACAAACCCGAATTGCGATGTTAATTCTTATTTCAGGTAAACACATTATGCACTCTAATTCTTACAAGTAAACAGGTACTGAATCAGGGAATCAGGTCACGAAAAGGGCTCATTTCACCACGCGCTACTCACATGACGTAGTGATTCATGGTAAACCAACATTCCTAACACAAGCTATACATGTACTCAATAATAGCGTTGGCTACTACAGAAATATAAATTATAATACAAAGTCATAAACCAAATGAAAAGTATATTATAATTTAAAAGATGATACATAATTCCGTAACACTTGTTTAGAATATTTGGGGATCAAAATTGTATATATATCTTCACATTTAGTTGAGGATATAGGATCTAACTGGACCTATAGCTGATCTGTCAGGCATAGAATAAGCTGTATGCATTTTCAATATAAAAAGTTCTTTCCTTATTAAATTAGTTTACTTATGGTAATATCTTTGAATTTAGTTCTTCGCCACTCAACCTCCTTGTACACTGTTATGTAATTAAATGTTGCGCAAATGGTGAAGCCAAGACCTCTCCCTCCCCAAACGCCTTAAAGTTTCTGATAGCTGTTTTTTCTTATTAGGTATTTAACCTACAAATGGTTGAAAATACCCTGGCAAACATACTTCTGAAAACCTCATATATTGTGTGGATGAATAGTCACTTTAATACATATTCACTGCTTCAAATTTCTTAGTGGCACTGTGTAAAGTTTATTGTTTTTCTTGTGCTTGCACACCTAATATCATGTTGAAATCCCCATATCTAGCACATTTTTAATTCATGTACCTATAGCTTGCTGATATATAAGATTAAAGAAACATATGCTGCCTCTTTTCATATCTATCATGGTATTTGGAACAAAGTGGAAGAGTTGGATTAGCTAGCAGTCAGGTGGATACATCAAGGCCTCATTAGGACATATCCGATTTACCTAGAAAAAGTCATCATGATTAATTCATACTACTACACTATGATATATTACCTCAAAGGTAACTTGTGCGCTGAGGTAGAGCCTCCATAGAGCTGTATTTTTCTTTTACAAGGCCACCTTTTATAGCTATTGACATTGGAACGCTTGGCATTTTATCTGTATAACATGGTACTGGTCCATTCACAATGGGTAATACGAGTGTGCCATGATCTATCATAACAACTGGTTGAGTACCCGACACAATAAACCTGAAACATTGCCATTATCCTTGTTTCTTTAGTGTGTATACCTATGCACTTTATAACATGTGTATTGGATTTTGCATCACAAATTACTGTTAGCTATTGTGCTTTACTTCCCCTGGAACAAATGCTATATATTGCATATACCGAAGTTACCACGTGTCTTAAATGTCGCTCGTTGGACAAATTTGATATCATTCATTTGGTAGTTTCATGTTTTAAATTTCTAAGAAAATTTATTTTGTATGTTAATTTATTACTAAATGTATAATAAAATTAAATTTATCAATGTTTTTCTATTTCAAACAGATTTTATTTTCAGATGGAAATTATCTTATGTTAGAAATAAATTCTTTCTGCTTTGAAAAATTCCTATAAATAAAGAAGAGATATTTACTTTCGGGTGCTAAAAGGATATGGTCAAAAGAAATTGCACCTTGCTTAACACCAACACTACGCAATTCCAATCAGTTGTCAGAATCCGAGTTCGCCATGAAAATTAATCAGATTTGGTGAGTAAAGTTGAAATATGTGCGGCATGCAAATATAAGAGCCTGACTAAATATTACAATTTTATGACAGGCATCTATAGCACTATAAATGATTTTATCTATTTTAAAATAGTCTGATAAAATTGTTCCAAAGATGAAGGTATAATTACTATGCATAGTCTCCTGCTCATAATCAGGCCATCAAAAAGCCTGAAAAATAAGGCAGTCGCGGGACTTTCTCGCTAATTTAAATTATAATTCACTTTGTTTCTCTAAGACCGTGGATTTTCTTTACTTTTAGTAATTAAATATTAAAGAGTTTTAAGCGAAAAGCATATTGGGGTATTTTTATATTGCAGACTAAAGTATAAAATATAAATTTCAATAATTTATGAGTAATAGCATTAACAAACTTTCCTATAGATATTTACGAAGTTTATATGTGCTAAAGATGTTAGAATTAATTATCTGCGAATATATTTATAAACTTAGATATGGTTTTACAAGAAATATGTTTTTACTGGAGCGAAATCAATATTAAACAAAAGCGCCATTACTTGCAAACAAATATATATTGTTACACGCTGGGGTTACACTACCGAGCGAATGAACCAACACCTGCGTGAGCCTGGCTTGAGATCCACTTTTTCTCCTATTTCCATGGACCTCAAGACAGCAGTCATTGTCAACTGAGGGGTTCTTAAACGCGCTAATACTACAAAAAAATTTCCTCTAATCACCTAATGACCGCACATCACGAAACTCTAATTTAACACTTGCATCGTTTCTCTTGCCTCACATTTGTATGACTCATCCGTAAACCTTTCTGAGCCGAAGATTGGTACTTTACGCCATTCACCACGAAACATGACCCAAACACCTAATACAAAGAATTATTCCTATCTCAACACTTCTATATTAGAATGTCCCAAGAATTCCTTATGTTAAGAAATTAGGCAAGGTACATTTTACGAAACTAATCCGTACTACCATAAAGTCTCGTGAATATTGTACATGATGACGTCTGCTTCTAGAAATTGGCTAATTACTTGGTTTGGGAAATATCTTCCCAACACCGACTCCCCATAATCAACAAATATTCACTAAAATCTAACAAAGCTAAAAACCAAGACATAAATATATATATATATATATATATATATATATATATATATATATATATATATATATATATATATATTAACATCAATACATTTATTTATCCTCAGTTATTTTCTCTCCATCCACTCACAATGTATCATTATAATAGTGTCTCAAGATTGTAATGGTTCATCTGTTTCACAAACTCACTTTATAGCCAAATATTTAATCCACTTGGAGTGTACTTTGTTATATTTCTTTTTGATACTTAATCTTCGGGTATAAAATTAACAATTATTAATTTTAATACCTATGATGTATTATTTTGCAAATGTTTATAAATTGTTCTATTGAAATGTATACATTTTGCATTCTATTTGTTTTATCTGTTTTGCATTTTTTGCAAGCAAAGAACTTTGTGTAACCCAAACCTGTTATTCTCAATAGCCAATAGTATGTGTTACTTCCGCTGTTTTTCTTTAGAGATAGGAAACAAATTGATTACATAGCGTAGGAACTGAGAACTATTTCTAACTGCACTGAATTTCATTAATACGAGCAGATTTTACTCATAATATAACTCACTGCATATCTTGATGATATGAGTCTATTTTTTACTAAGTTGGACAAAAATCTGATCATAAATAGCCACTAACATGCTGACAAGGTCAGCCAATTAGATGCAGAATCACCTCATCAGTATGCGTTGATCTTTCTCATAAGTGTACCCATCAATGGTCTTGACGATTTAAGTATATTTACCAAGTTTGCTCAAAATCTTATCAGAAATACAGACTCTAGAGTGATAATAAGTTCAGCCAGTCAGATGAAAGATCGTCTCATTAATATGCGTGTATCTCGCTCATTATCGACCTCGTCCAAGATCGTGATGATATAAGCCCATATTCCAGATTTGATCAAAGTCGGACCAGAAATAAGACCTCCAACATGGTAACAAACTCTTGTGATCTGATACAAGATGACATCATTAATTTGCCTTTATCTCGCCTAGAATCGAACTGTTTCGACATCTTGATGATATAAGCAAATATTCCAAGTTTTATCTCAATCGGCTCAGAAATACAAAATCCAGAGTTGTTACAAGCTCAGTCAATCAGGTGCGTGATTTTGATGTTATAAAGCAAACATTTCAAGTTTGATCAACCTTGGATCAGACATAGAGCCTACAGAGTGGTAACAAGGTCATCCCAAAAATATGCAAGATCACTTCAGTATCAAACTCGTCCGATATTTTGATGATATAAACCCATATTCAAAGTTTGATCGAAATCAGTTGTATTTCTACATTTGCTGCCTTCATTGATACCAAAAAGGCGTTTGATACTGTTTGGCATGCTACAGTACTCTTAAAAACTGTTCAATATTGTAATAAAATCCAAACTCTGGAGGATAATTGGAGATACATACAATAATTTGCAAATTGCAGTTGTATTTAACAAATACCAGTCCAATTGTTTGAGATCAGACAAGGAGTCCGACATGATGGCGTCCTTTTCTCCTTTCCTTTTTAATAGATGAGTTGTTCCGTAAGCTGGGCAGGAGCAATCCAGGTTGTAAAATAGGATGTTTACAATGCTCCAGTCTTATACTTGCAAAATAATTGTACGTGTCTTGCTGACTCTCCTGGTAACTTTACTAAGATGTTTGAGATAATGGCGTTACGAAATAAATAATATTGTTGCATTTGGAAAGCGGAGAGGTTCAAACTACACGTTGTCCTTGAAACGTGATGAGACAATCATTCTGGAAACTGTTTAGGCTACTCACTTGGGTATAATAGAAGATATGTCTCGCCGTTCCATTAGTCGCACCCTTAAAGCATGTAGAAAAAAGGGGGGGGGGGAGGGGTCTAACTAATCTCCGAGTTGGCACTCCAAATCTGAAGCCAATAACAGATGCCAGTCTATGAAAGTAAATTGTGAATCCCATCACTGCTGTATGGTTGCGAAATTTGCAATGAGCTTCATACGAGAGACTTCTATGAACTCAACAAACTTTAGCATGTTTTTGCAAAGAAAATAGAGGGATTCCAAAAACCAGCTCACTCAGATATGTGCAAATCTAGGGCTGATAAGAAAAGCAACCGAGACTGATCGATATAAACTTCTTTTTCGCTGGCAACTTTGTAACCTCCATAAATCCTGCTATCTCAAAACACATTTTTCTTGTAGGTCTAGTAACGGTTTTTGATGGTGTATATCGTTACAATCTGGCTATATTCCCAATGTTTGGTGCGCACTTCAAACGTACGACCTAACTGACTTTCTTATACATTTCATGAACCAGACATGCTTCCAAAACAAACTTCAATGGAAGAGAATACTTAAAAAAGTTATTCACGAACATGAAGAGGTCGCCTAGCGAAAAAGAATAAATAGCATTTATGATTTCTCTCAATATCGACCTCTTCATACAAAAATTAATCCTCTTTATCCCACTGCAACGAACAATTACAAACGCAAACGAAGTTTATGGCGTTTCTTTGGGCCCTAAAATCATGT
Source organism: Margaritifera margaritifera (assembly GCA_029931535.1). Classification (NCBI taxonomy): domain Eukaryota; kingdom Metazoa; phylum Mollusca; class Bivalvia; order Unionida; family Margaritiferidae; genus Margaritifera; species Margaritifera margaritifera. The sequence continues at coordinate 406,055 of JAQPZY010000942.1, forward strand.
CTCTTTGTCTCTATTTGTAAGACAAATACGTTAAAGCAGGCTCTGCATAACCAGACCAGGTATTGCGTGTTTCTAACACACACCAATAATCTGTCTGTCACAAATGTGGCCACAAGTATACCAACCCACTTCAACATGTTGTAACACTTTGTTTTGATGCGAAACATGTTGCCAATGATTTTCACTGGTATATATTTGATCAGTTTGGACCAGCCCTCTACATAGATCTAGGCCAAAGTAGTTATGAGTTCCGGCTGCTAAAAGTGCTCAGACTTATCCCCCAACACTCCTCTGTATGAAACTCAACTTACCAATTGCGCATTAGTTCATTTCAGTTTATTGTTCTGATATCGAGAGCATATTTTCCTTACATTATTAATAAAACTAATAGTCTCGAAAATTCATCACAGACAAAATTTTCTAGTATAGGTCATGTGCTGGTGATGAGAGCACGCAACTAGGCACTTGGAGTTATAACGGGACGAAACTAATACTTTAGATTTGTGATTGCAGGGAAATACCCATATTACATATGGACGCAATGACGCACATGTATATAAGCCTTGCTTGTACACCTGTTTATGAACTAATGTTTTTGTTCATCTGTGTGTTTGCAGATATCCTCGTCATATTTACTTCATCAGTCTAAAATTGTCGCTTAGATTATTGATTCCCCTTAGATTGTGATTTACTGTATATTCTTTCAAGCTAAACTTTCAGTATTTGTACATTATTTACATGTGATTGTTCTGTTCTTTTGTTTTGGTTGTCATGTATTTGCAGATCTCCTTATGAAGGAAATACTGAATGAATGAATGGGCGTGGTTATCTCTGCTCTGTCCATATGTCAATTCTAGCCCCTGTGATACTTCATAATGTACACAAACAATATTATTCAGTGTTGACTGCATCTAAAATCTAGAACATAAACCTACAATCACAACTCATTTGGATCCGTGCGAAATTACAAAGTAGCAGTAAAGTTCAGGTATGGTCTTTTGTTGTTGTTGTTGTTTTTATGGATTAGGGATTAGGCTGCTTGTATGAGCTTTTGAAAACATAAAATAAGAATAACAGTGTCTGTATGTGGTGTTGGTATGTTTGTGGTTTAGACATGTTTACCTACATACATATACACCTATTAATCCTATTAGATTTAAAAAATTGAAAATGAATAGTTTCATGGAAATTAAGGCATGTTTAAAGACTAAATTACCCCACCCACCATCCATGTAAAGATTGTTCATTTATAAAACAATTTGATTGGGGACGATTACAGGCGCATTTTCACATTCTTGCAGAGCTTGATGATTACACATTTATGTGTATATGTGGTAGGACCATTAAATACAGATATTTCCCCAAGTATGCTAAAACAGACATACACACACAATTTTAAAAGACAAATGAAGGCTTGATTCAAAACTGGATATATAGAATAACAGCCAACGCATAGGGAGAATTACCATGCAGTTGTCAATCAACTAAAACAAACAAACGAGCCATGTACGGGCAGTTAATGTGTCTTAGGATATGATATGACTGACTTAAATGAATGACCACCCAATTAATTTAAATGTCTGAACTATAATTATTTACCTACTCTGTATACACCTCTATCCCGTGTAGCAACAAAGCTTCACCGTAGGTCTAATAAGAGCACAAGGTCACAGACTTTTCTATGACGTATCGGGAAAATCATAAGACTGAAAAATTATACATAACAGGGGCTATTCACGTACAGATTAAACGGGCAATGTCGCTATTCCTAACATAATAAACATTGATAACTGACACATTCATTTAGATGTGGTGCGGTTCTAAAACACAAGCAGACAGACAGACAGACACACAAACACTGAGAGCGGATATAATTAATTCAGATGCAGCGTGATATTGAAGCACAAACAGACAGACAGTATTCGTCAAATCACAAACATTGATAGATGATAAAATTAACTTAGCAGCATTCATAGGTAGGAAGGGGCCCCGGGTGGCCGAGAGGTCTAAGGCGCCAGCCTTTACAGATCACTCATATCACCTATGCCCACGTGGGTTAAAGTCTCGGCTCGACCAAGGCAGATATGTCAGATAGCTTGCCAGTAGCTTCCCGTGGGTCGGTGACTTTTCTCGGGTTCTTCCTCCACCAAATATACTGGAGCCATGTGCTGAAAACTGGCGTTAAATCCAACAAAACCAAACCAACAGGTAGGACGAAAGAAAACAACCTTCACACAGACTAGAAGGTATTAGTAACTGACTGAATTTGCTTAGTGCTATAATAGTTTTGGATATCTAAATCCAAGGTTGAAGAATCGAGTCTAACTTCCTCCAAAATATTTGACATATTAAATTGACTGCCAACTTAGAACCTAATGATGACAACATGAAAATCAAATAAAAAATACCTCCTAGTTTGATAAATTCCAACAGTTTCAAGACATGCCCTAAAATAAAAATCATACAGCTTACTTATAATAAAACATGACACAGAATTTTGTTTATGCAAAACAAAAATTAAGTGGTAGACAAAGTAAAATTAATATCATACTGCTGAAGTATGATAAAGCATGACACAGAATCACATGTATAAAAGATGAAGCCCAAAATTTTGAAAGTGGAGTGTAGGAACAAGTCTGGAAAATGAACTGTTGCAGCTCCATGTAAAAGAGTTCTTTCCAATGCACTACACACAGGGGCAGAATCTATGGATATTGAGGTGGTAATTTTCTAAAATATATGGCAAATATATATTTTGTTGGACACATTTACAGATATAGTAGTAGAAACATATATTCAAATTTTGCAAACTAAAAGAAATTAAACGATGAAAATTTCTGTACTTGATCAGCCCATTCCAAAACGTGTTAGAAAAACATTGAAAGATCCATTAATACGTATCACAAAAAAGAAAAATATTGAAACGTATGGATAAGCAAAATGTAAACAGAATAATCGCTTAAAGGCTTAATGATTCATTTAAGAGATATGCAAACGAGAACAGATTTTATGGAGGTAACGAACAAGGCTTGTGTGAATTTTTCAATGGGACTGAACCATAGTTGAAAAGTCATAATTAGGAAAATCCATCAATTGGGTTATATAAACGTTCACCTTGACTTAACTATCAGACTTCTATGAAACATCCCACACAGGATTTAGAAACAAAGAAACTGTTTTGCTCAAATTAATATGAAATGAACCAGTTCCTTGTCATTTCTTTGCAATTAAAACAGAAACTAAAAATTAAAATAAATCTATTTTAAGAAACATATCAAACTTGCTTATAAATATTTACGAATTGGATATGTGGCAAAACTTTCAGACATAATTCTCTGCAAAGAAATGTATAATTTCAGATCTTTGTTCAGATATTGACAGCATATTTCTCCTTACCTTAATTGTGAAACTAATCTCGTGATTTCATCAGAGACGAAATTTTCTAGTGTAGGTTATATGCTGGTGATTAGGGTATGCAACACTAGGCACTTGGGGTTATGGGGCCCCTTCGCGGGATAAAATTAATACTTTTGACCTAGTTAAGGTTATGTCCTGGTAACGAGAGCACGCAATACTACGCACTGGGAGTTATGGGCCCCCTTCACGTGCTAAAATTAATACCTTGGACCTGTGATTACAGCAAGATACCAATATTATATATGAGAGTAATGACGCCCATGTATATATAATCCTTGTTCATACACGTGTTTATGAACTAATGTATTTTGTTTATCTGTGCGTTGGAGATATCTTCTTCATATTTACTTCATTATTTTGTTATTGTCGATAAGATATGGTTAGATTGTGATTTACTGTATATTCTTTCAGGTTAACATTGTCGTATTTGTATATTACTTGCATATTATTTTTCTGTTATTTTGTCTTGTTTGTCATGTTTTTGTTTTTGTTGGTTTAACGAAACTTTATTAGCAATATCATGCCGAGGAAATTTAAGTTGAGTGTTAATCCCAAACACGTACCGAGGCAGCCGGGCTGGTCTTTGAGGGTATCGAACCCGCGACCCTTGGATTACGAGTCCAATGCTTTACAACTATGCTACTGCTGCTCCCTTGTTTGTCATGTATCTGTTTGTAAATTTCATTATGGAGGAAATTAAGAATGATGAATATGCGTGCTTATATCTGCTCTGACGATAGGTCAATTGTATTCACAGACGTGTGGTACATTATAGTGTAGACAAATAGCATTATTCAATGTTGACTGCGTCTAAAATCTAGAATATAAACCAAAAATCGCGACTCATTATGATCCGTGCCAAGCTAAAAGTAACCTACTACTGTTCCTTTTGTAAAGACCCTGACTGTGGCCTAAAATTGGGGTGGCTTTAATAGAGTTGGGGTAGGAACTAACGCAGTTTTGGGACACCTTGTCATACTGTGCCTGTGTATGAGAATTTTCATTGATTTTTCTGTTCAAACAAACACAATAATACCTCCCCTCCCTCCCTCTCTCATTCTCGTTTTAACACACACACACACACACACACAAATCGGTGGCCAAAGGAAACACTCGAAGCTTTAGCATTTGAAATATGTGATTCCTTTCCGATTGATGAGAGCAAAGATGCTGGAGATAAACTCCTGAAAACGTCTACTTTCCTTTTGTTCAGCGGCAATTTGTGACTCTCCAATATGAGTGCAATTGAAAAATAAAGAAGTAAATACATTAAGAATAATGGGCACGTGATGCAACATGTTGACCGAAAAATGCTGGTGTGAAGTCAAAATACCTCTAGTGATAGGATGGGAGTAATTATACGAGCAAAGGAGGTTTGACGTGAGACTGTGTGAAAGGCCATTCCCAGGACATAAACTATTGTCTGTTTTATCGAAAAATTCGTTGATTCTAAGTTTTGTCAAAGGGAAGTTCGACATTTAAATGTATCGCTATATTAATCCTCATTAAATTCTTCACTTCGTAAAATATTGTTTTCATCTCGACGGAATGTTGGCTCGATCTAGGTACTCAGTAAGGGATTGGATTAACTCCCTTTCTCATCCGGTGACGTTCAACCAGGACATCTCTCTGGCGATAATCGTTGGGATTTACACGTTTTATACGAGGTCTACATTCCTCAGAATGCTTCTGTATTTGTTTCATATACCCTACTTACATTTTGCACACTACGTTTTGTTTTGTTATGGTGGATATTAAATAAAACAAATATGTATGCAGTAAATTCTTTGTCACACCTGAGACTAATATAATAGGTGATTGGCAACTTCACTGAGGTCCCAGATATTGCCCGTTGACTTGTGATATGCAAACGAGATTGCCAGTGTCTGTAGTAGATAATATATCAGAGTTGTGAAACACTAGTTACATTTAAAACAATTTGATCTTTCTAATATATATATATATATATATATATATATATATATATATATATATATATATATGTGTGTGTGTGTGTGTGTGTGTGTGTGTGTGTGTGTGTGTGTGTGTGTGTGTGTTTGTGTGTGTGTGATAATTCAAAACCACCAATTAATATAGAACGAAAGAATACTTGATACCAATGATGGAAAAACTGTCCATTTAGGACATAATTTGATTGGGGTAGATCAATGGCGTATTTTTACATCCCTGCAGAGTTTGATGATAACACATGTATGTGAATATGTGGTAGAACCATTAATAACTGATATTTCCACCAGCATGCTAAAACAAATATACACTCAAAATATGAACAGGCAAATTAAGGATACATTAAAAACGAGATATAAAGAATAATAGTCAAATATAGAGAAAATTATAACGCAGTTGCCTATCAACTAAAACAAACGAGTGAGCCGTGTACGAGTAGTTAATGTGTCATAGTATACGATCTGACTGACTAAAGTAAATGACTGCCGGAGTAATTAAATTGCCTGCACTATAATTACTTACCTACTCTGTATACACCTCTATCCCGCTGTATGTACGTGACGTTGCTGCTTAGCAACAAGGCTTGCACCGTACGTGTAATGAGAACACTGGGTCACACACCTTTCTAGAAAGACTCAGAAAAATCAATAATACTAGGAATTTATACATAACAGGGGCTATTCACATACATATTCAACGGGCAATGTCAGTATTTGTAACAGAACAATCAGTAATAGCTGCTAGACTTATTTCAGATGGAATGAGATACTGAAACACAAACAGACAGACACACGAACATGTATAGCTTATAAAATTTAATTAGATGAAGTGATACACTGAAACACACACGGACAGACAGTATTCGTAATATCACAAAATATTACAGCTGATGCAATTTATTCAACAAAGGGCACATATAGGAAAAGAAAACCAATCTTCACATAGACTATAAAGTATAGTAATGGTAGCTGACTGAATTAGCTCAGTGCTATAATAGCTGAATTTTTAACACAAGGTACCAGATCGAGTCTTACTTCCTTCAAAATATTGTACATATTAAATTGAGTACCACTTTAGAACCTAAAGCTCATTACATAAAAATCAAACTAAAATAATGCCTCCGCGTTTGAAAACTTCCCATACTTTGAAGACATGCCCTAAAACAAAAAGTACACGAATTGCATATGATAAACCATGACACAGAATCTCATTTAAGCAAAACATATCAAGATATCAAGTAGCATGCCATAATCAAATTAAAATAACACTGCTGAAGTATGATAAAGCACAACACAAAATCTCATGTATATAAAAAAAAATCTGCAAAAGGAAGTGTGACCTCTCCCTGTGAATAATAAATGGCTTGTTTTCAATGTACTACATAAATGGGCAGAGGCTATATGTATTCAGATGGGAATTTGTAAAATATATGGAGGTAACAATCAAGACTTATCTATCAAACTTATGAACGTAACATACAGGATCATCGAGACAAAGCTGCAATACCTGGAACTTTATAAAAACATGACATATGAGCATAATGAACAGTGATACAATGGATGATTTAAATGAGCGTTCATTCGACATTTTACACCAAATTTGGACAAGAAATAAGCGAAAGCACAAAGTGCATGTTTCATATGATTGAATAGTTAGCAGAAAGCTATTAATCAGTAAGAGGAAGCTCATATATAGATATACCTGAATGGTTGAAAAATAAAAAGGTTTGTGTCAAAGTAATAAATGTGGATGATACATGTTTCTTTTACGCCATTGAATCTGTGCTAACTACTTCATCAAGGAATACCCATAGACCATCAAATTATGGTTTGGTTAGATACAGTCATTGGTTTAAGAGATCCTCTATAACATTGCAGTACCTTTAAAATGAAATGAACTTGCATATGATGTCTCATGAAATGTGCATGAAATGCATACTTAGAGCAGTTAGAGTTACTAAAAATGGATCACATGTTCACTATCTATCTATCTATCTATCTATCTATCTATCTATCTATCTATCTATCTATCTATCTATCTATCTATCTATCTATCTATCTATCTATCTATCTATCTCTCTGAATATATATATATATATATATATATATATATATATATATATATATATATATATATATATATATATATAATATCATCAATTGAAAGTCCCACGTGTCGTTTATTGCAACTTTTAAAAGAATCGTCATACCGTACACTTAGTTATGTAAGAGTTACTTACCACAAAATTGTAATGATACTACAACTCAAACGTTAAAACAGCTAAGCATATTCCATTATGTTCCGGTATCCACGTCTATTAAATTCACAAACGTTACAAACCAATAGTTTACTAGGGTAATTATAGCACACATGTGTTTTATAACTGGCTGTGTAGAATAGCGAGATTAGTCCACAATGAACTGAAAAATGCACAACGTATGGTAAATCACAGATGAGTATAAGAAACATTTTAACCCAACAAGTACATGTCATATCTGAGAGAGCAAAATATTAAAATATAAAATTAGAGACCACGCTAACTTAACAGGCAATTCCAGATAACCTGCTCATAGGGACTGTAATTTGAATTTCAGATACCCAAAGTACAGACCAATATTCATGCATTATTTGTTAGGTTATGACAGTCTTTTGTTCATCAATACTTGTGAAAAATTATCCTGATGATGAGGTAAAAGCCATACCCAGCAACGATGAAAAATATATTTCATTCAGCAAGGATTTCTTAGTAGATAAGCTCGTGAAGGATGGAAAGCAAATAGCAGTTAAAAGAATGGTTAGATTTGTACAGAGTTTTATGTTCGTTGTGCAGTCATTACAGCTGGCTATCAATTTAAATTATGACAAATTTACAGAAACACTGAAATAGTTTGGTGGTAGGAAACATATATTTATGAGGATATACAATTACCCATATGAATACATGGATAGTTTTTAACGATTCAATGAAACAGCTATACCACCCTGTTATGTATGATGTTTATATAATATTATAAATATTTCAGGAAATTATAAATGTTTTTGACTTTAAAATTTGCTCAAACCTTAATGTTATATATCAGGTTTATGTGTGTAACTATTGTCCTTGAATTTGATTGTTTACTTAGTATTTGAGTTCAAGGACGGTTTTGGTAAACAATTTGTTAATTCAATTTGAGGTCAGGGTTGATTTTGTTTACAGATAAAACTAGAATTTCCTTTAGAATTATGTTCTAAAAGTCATATACACTATATAATTTTCAAGAACATTCTGTCATGTGACCTATCTTTAAATATACCATGTTTAGTGGACATTTTTCAGTTTCGACCTTGCCATCAGTCTTTAAAGAGTCATTACAGTTGTGAAAAAAAATCATTCCAAATTCAAAGAGAAGAATTATTCAAAATATTCATTGCATTATAAAAGTGCTCATAGTGTTCATTGGATTTTGGATTTTGAATTGATGATTTGGGGATTTATGTGAACTTTTTCATAGATATTCTGCAGTACTTCATTTTGGCACATCAGCACATTAAAGACTACTGGCACATTATGATATTAAGACTATTGACACATAAGCACATTCAAGGATACAGTAATTTATTCGGAACATTCTATATTTAGGACTTGTGATTATTGTGATTAGGACACTTCGGATTATTGGATTATTTGGATTTTAATTCATGTTACTATAAGTATCTTTTGATTTTCATTTTAATTATCTAGAAATAAATTGCTTGTTAATTTTTACTTGATTGGTTGGTTTTCACTTTCTTTCTGTTATATGTTTCTTAAACCATAGAGTCGATAATAATCCATAGAAACGTTTTATTCAAATCTGAGTAATTCGAACATATCATAACTATTATGAGTATGTTTATATTGTAATATCAAACAACAAATTTAACACACTAGGTGATCTTTACGAATACTATGTTAAAAAGGACACACTAATATTATATGACATTTCTTAAGTTAAAAAATGTATGTAGAGCAAACTACAAACTTGACTCAGCGCACTATTATAGTGCATCCGGTTTAGATCATGAGACCAGTTTAACGATGTCAGTTGTATAATTTAAAATATTGACACATTATGACACGTTTTGGCTGATTGAGGGTGGAATTAGAGGTGGCATTACCATGATACCATAAAGATAGGCCAAGGCAAGTAATGAATAGTATGTAGATGATGATGGAAAGATAAAATGTCATGGTGACTTCGAAATGTCAAGGCCATATATTATGTATCTTGACTGGGAAATGAGGCAATAAATGCTGGTTAAAGACTTAAGATGTAGAAATGATGAACAAACAAATTACATACTTGGAGAAATATTTTTAAACGTTTCAGATGTTAATGACACAGGGTGGATGTTAGTGTTGGATTTAGAGATGTCAACACAGTTTCGCGACCATTTCAAAGACTACTTCCTTGCTCCAGAAAAGCTTGTATCAGACAAAACTTATTTCGCCCACCCCACCCACCCCTTGCCAAAGAAATTGATCAGTTATTGCAAGGATACTTGACCAACTATACCAAAACTATTGTGTACATTGTAAAACAAAAATAAAAATATGATGCATTACAGAAACGTGCAGATTTTGCTGCGATTGGGTTTTAAACTGAAAATTATGCATATAGTTGTCTTGTTTTCGCGGCAGTCTTGACTGAAATCATACATAGAGCTCAAAACATGTTTGAGCCAGAAAGCCACCAATGAGTTCGAAAATAACTTCCTTAAATTGGTGAATAATTCAGTCTTCTGTACGCAAATGGAAAATCTCAGGAAAAGGACAACATTTAAAATATGTTCAGATGAACATTTATTTTTTAAAATGTCAAAACGATATATCGTTTGCTAGGAGAACAATTACATTTGATAACTCTGTACTAGTCAGCCTAATGATCAAGCTAACTAGACCTGTATAGGGTCGTTGTACTGTGCTTAAGATATCCCAATGGTTGGCGTATGAATTCTGCTACACCAAATTGAAAAGTAAATACGGTGATAGGATGAGACTACTCGTGACTGAAACAAATGTATTATGCATTCATGTCGAGACACTTAACTTTTACAGTGACAAGAAGGATTCCTTATAGTTTTATGACGCTAATGACTATCCCAAGAACAATGTGTTTAATATGCCACAGATGAATAAGAAAGTTTCGGAACTTTCAAGGATGAGCTAATCTCGTGACATATACATCATCACAATGAATAAAGTAGTGCTGTCAATGTAAGATGACAAGAGGTGTTTGGTTGACAACGTAAGCACTTTACTTTATCGCCACATCAATAACTTGAAACGAAAAGGAAACTCTAAGCTCGTCAAAAATTTGTTTCTTTTGTTTTGTTTCAAAATATCTACAAACTCTGATTTCATTTCACCTGGATTTAAGTGATCCTCTTCACTGTCTCCATTGTTTTATTGTCTTTGCTGTAAAATACAAGCAAGAAACTCGTATTTTCCCTGAAATCTGTAATCAGGATTTGTACATCTGTACGATCGCCCATGCCGCTAATTCAAAGTGCCTACAAATAAAAGCTTGGCTAAGTTGGTTGCTTTCTTTTTACGTCCATCAAACATACAAAATTCCCTAGTCATTAATTAGAAACAAAGTATTGATTCATTGATACAGATCAACCAGTAACTCTAACCACTTATTCACTATATCTTCTGGATCTATCACGATTACCTTTTATTTTTGAATATTCTTCTGCTGTAAGACATGATGCACAGAAAACTTGGACAGATGACAACGATGTGATCGAAAAACCTTTGTATTCAATCTCTATCAGATTTAGTGCAAAGAATTTTTTAACACAATTTAGTCACACCAGAAATAATCATTTTATGTGGTTCATTTAAATACATTTATACCTGCCTAAAAAATGAATTCATTTGATTCAATTGTTTTTAATGCCAACCTGGCCATCTGAAATGAAGAAGATGTACATTTTGAGAGCATCAATATTTTCTTTTCCGTTGATTTGGTAAGGGATACATGTTGTACATTGGTTGAAGATCGCTATCATGTAATATGTTATTCTATATACTTCTCAGATCAGACCAGATATATTGAATGTCAGTGTAATAATTGTTGACACTTATGTTGCTTATTTGTGTGTGCTATTTTACTCCTCGAAGAAATATTTAGTTGCTGAAATAAACCATGTTTGGCAGGCTTTCTATAGTCATCAAGATCTTCTCTATTTCAGAGTGGTAACATTTTTCAGGATCACTCTCACTAGTCTTTTGCACAGTATCAAAACACCCTTGAAACTAATCCTGCGAGAATCAAGAGTACAGTTTTTTTAAAGGAGTATTGGCTGCTATGCTTAAGAGTCTACAGTGTACAATGATATGTTAGCACTTGGAAGTCAAGAGTCTCTCGCTTGGATACAGTGTACAATGATATGTTAGCACTTGGAAGTCAAGAGTCTCTCGCATGGATACAGTGTATAATGATATGTTAGCACTTGGAAGTCAAGAGTCTCTCGCTTGGATACAGTGTACAATGATATGTTAGCACTTGGAAGTCAAGAGTCTCTCGCATGGATACAGTGTACAATGATATGTTAGCACTTGGAAGTCAAGAGGTATCCTAAACTTTCTTCCATATACTATAAACTGTATAATTTCAGTACCATTGTTTTCCACTTTACCAACTCCTGATCTCAATTTCCTAAATTTTTAACCTATGATACCTTGCTCAGTTTTGTTTGTTCTAACTGATGTAGGTAACCGCAGATCTTTTTATTTCGTGAAAATGTTGCAGTCATTTAACTTAAAAAGATCATCGCATCTATATGGTATGGTTGTGTCTTCTACGAACATTATTCCCAAATTGTTTGCCACTGCATTGTCGGCATCTCCTTTCACTTTTATGTCAAGGGTACAATCGTGATATTTTGAGCTGAACTTTGATATACAATTTTGCAATGTTTGCACGGGTTTAATGTTACTAGCTGAGTGAGTGATGCAGTGATGTGTCTGATTGAGGTATTTCACTCCCTGAGGTATCTTCTCCTGTTTGTTAGGAGTTATGAATTCACCGTACGTTAACATCTTTGCCATGAAATGTGCTAAAACATCCTACAAAACCCTGTAAGCAACATACATGCTAACAATCATCACAGTTGCAATGAATATGTACTCGTATTTAACTTGTTCATCTGAAGGTTGGTTAAAATAATTCATATTATGTTGTTTGTGTGTTTCAATTTTTGGACCATTCAAACCATGTCTACCATAACCACTGTGTGTTGAAGCGTATATGCTGAACGCATCATCCAGGTTGCTTAAGCACGGAGTGACCAGACCTTATTCTCTCAATCTTTCATTCAGGTAGTCCCGCGTCTGAGCCCTGTTTTCAATAAAGTCTTTAATTTTTCTCTGGTAATCCTCTATTAAATTGTCTTGTCTAATTCACTCATCAATGGCTCCATTGGGATCAAATAACTTAACTCAAATAACTTAAACATATATTGGCTTTCTGTATATGCTAATCCGTTAGACATTGCACCCACAGTCCGAACTGCTGCATTAGCCATTATATTTAAGAGAAACCAGTTTTGATACTTTTGTGGGTTTTTTTTTTTTTTTTTTTAATTTATTTTACATCGTGAATGAAGAGGTCCTCTTGCGTGTTTCATCCCAGTTGATTAAATAAGTGTTCCCTTTCAAATGGTATAAACGTGTTTTGTCTACTCTGTGAAGATCTGACAGATTATTTATGTCTAACGAATAAGCAAGATATTGGTTGATTTTATCTAATGCAATGTATAAATCAACATAAAATCATAACATTTTTGTAACTGGGTATTCAACATGCAAGTTTCCAAACATTGTGTACCAGATTAATTTGTTAATTTGAATGAGATCATGTGTAACTTGTATTCAGTAAAAAGTGATGGACCATATGTAAAACAGGTAATGTCAACTAATTTGTTGTGATAATTGTCAGTTTTAAAGACATAAAATAAACCATTCTGGTACGTGAATGCAAGGTCAGTCCTCCATGGTGTTTGTATCTCTTGAAAACAAATGAAACTACACCTGATAAATTCAAACTTAAATTAATACTATATACATGCGGATTCACGTTACTTGATACAGTACAAAAATCGTAGATCAATATATATCGAGGCATTATTTTCGTTTTCTCCTCAAACTTTTTATTTCTTTGGTTTTTTTTTTTTTTGGGGGGGGTGTTTTTGTTTTTTTGATTCTATCGATTTCGTTTTGCAATTCATCCATTATTCCCAATGCGCTGTTCAGTGCACCAAAATTCCGTGCTTAATTTGGTTTTTAATGCCTCCATCATTTCGTTTACTTGGGCTCTAACTCTGACTCTATGGTACCACTTAAAGTGCCATTTTGTTGATTTAACAGCCATTTATGTCAGTGTCAAATCAATTAAATCTTTTCCCAGCCTCTTCATCCGTTTGTCTATTTCATCAATGCTCTCTTGCAATACATTTATATTAATGACTACTTCTCTATCAACATACGCTTTCGTATCCGTTTTCAATTGTTCATCCTCAGTGTGTAATTTGTTGCTTGTTTTCGGTGAATGTACCATCCTTTATCGTTTTGTTTTTTTTTTCTATCATTCAAATCTGTAATGGCTATATCGTAAGTTATCTTCACTAATCCGATCTTAAATTCATGAACATTTTAGTTTATATTTACATTATTTATCTTTTTAGTTATCTCTGTTAAATCAGTCTTTATCTACAGCTCTAAGAACTTGTTAGTGTTAGCTTATGGTCTTATTATTCCGAGCAGTAACTTGCAAGCTAACTAAAATAATCGTACTTCGAATCTCTTGACCGTTCTGTTTGATTTCGTTATTCAAATTCCTGTGTAACTCCTCCATCTGATATTGTAGCGTGTCATAGTTTTCCAGAGATGTTTGAAATTTCTCCATGTCACTTTCCAAGGAATATATTTCATTGTTTATCCTCTGTTCAATCGGTTGTAAATATTGGCTAACGTATGAAGAATCATCTGCTCTTCTGCGTACTGATTGTTGGGTTTGCACAGCAGCAGATAACGTATCATATCTCTGTTTGTAATAGTCTTGAGCTTCTATTTTTTTTTCATCAATCTGTTTTTGTCGCTCAAAATGTTTCCATTTCTTTTGTAGCCATTCTATTCAATAGAAGTTAATTTATTGTCAACTTGTTCTTTTCAAGTCTTGATAGCTTCAAAATATTATATTTCTCACTAAACGTCTTTAGTATTTGTTTGTCAACTCTCCTCAATACAATTCTTGCATCGGTTAATTTATCAGTGTCGCATAAATGTTCTCTGCCTTTATTGCTGCGATTTAAGTCACTGTTAATCGTTTGACCTAATGTTAAATCTTTCACATCTGTTTATATTTCTTTATTTATAGGCTCACTGGGACCTCGAAGTAATATATTTCCAAACATTCGTACCTATTTTACTTACTTTATGTGAAAAACTCACGTTACAGGCATACTGTGAAACTATATTATTTTTGCCATAATCATCCCTCATACTAATACGCAATCTCTTAAATGTACTCCTCTATAATTGTATGAAACGATATCTCAGTGAAATACACTGTTAACTGGTAAAGACTCGAATAAACACGAATAATAACCATTAGCGTAGTTTTGTTATTTATTTGGTCCGTGAAAATGTATACATTTTGGGGTTTCAAAAATCCGCAAACTCTATCTGATTCAGTCATCTACGGACGTCTACTGTATAGTTATCTGGCAACTGAATACTAGCAATTTGGCATTGTAGTCGGCTATGTATACTGTGTAATTGTTACTTAGAATGATTTTAACTTTTGAGTTTTGTTCCAAACATTCAGCATCAATACTTTCTTCATTGTCACCATTTGCAGTCATCCCCTTCTTGACCTTTTTATGTACATTTCGAGCTTGTGTAAGCATCGGGAATTAAAACAATCTTCGTTTTATTCTTGCCATTGATGTAGTAAACGATATTGCTTTTGAGTACATTAAAATGTTGTAATAGCTAACAACAAAATCTTCTCTCTGCAACGAAATGGATAGTCTATAATTTCTATTAACGATTGGATTAGTAAAATAGATATCGTTTTCAGGTGACACAATTGCTATATAGCTGACTCCCGATTTAAGCTGTCCATATATCTAGCGGTGTTTATTTTCAATGTCTTCGCTTCATTCTTTTTTTCTGATTGAGTTTTTGATATATTTGTACTCGTTGTGCTAGTTGATAATGAAAGAGTGAACTCATCATTATTTATCTTGTTATTATTGCAAGCTTTGCTTATCAATTCATTCAAACTGTTTAATTTATATATAGCTGATGTTACTCTCTCATCATGTTTCAAAATATTTTTTAAGAATGATTCTTTCATTCAAAACATTTGGAACAATTACTATGACTGATGTGCTAAATCCCGTGAATGGAACTGGAACAAATATACCACTATCTATTCCAAATAAACGTAATAAAGCTGTAGAAATACCTTCATCAGCTGAAACATTACACATAGCTGATTCTAACCATTTTAAAGCGTTGTATATCGTTCTGTCTTTCTTTTTTCATGCCTTTGTAGTGTTCTATCTCCCTCACTATTTTTTTTTAAATCTCTGTACCTTCTCGAAGAGGTTATGTTATTGTTTCACTCATCTCATACGCTATTTACCTAACAACAAAATCAATCTATTTTGTAACAATTTTGGTCTGGAAAAGTCCATTGGCTATCAAGTAGTCTAATGTAAACTACAATGATCAGCTTAAAAACTTCTTCAATATCCATTGTTGGATGACCAATTGTAAATTTCAGTTGCTTTAAAATCATCCTGTATGCAAGAGTAAGGAAGAACTTCATGTCGAGCGGTAAATTATGTCGATGATATTTTGTTTCAATAGATATGTATTTATTAATATAGTGAAAAAGTTAGCAATGTATGTTTGATTTTAAACTCGATTGCACAGTATCAACAATTTTGTCAGGTAAAGCCCGTGTGCTATCAATTAGTCACTTGGGAACTGACTGAGAATATATAAATAGGATAATTAGCTTTACAATTTCTTTAATGTCCATTTTTTATTGTGGACCATTTTTAAGTTTCAATAGCTTCTTTAAAAGTATGCTATATGCAACTGTAAGAACACAATTTAAGTTCAGCGTAGCAAAGAAAGTTAATGTGTATTTCGGGGAGGGGGTATTGTTTTCATACGATTAATTAAAATACTTTTAAATGGGCAAATGAAAGACATTTAATAAAAGATAACAAAAATACAATATGTTCTATGTGTGGAGATGAGAAAGACATAACTGAGTTTAACAGAGGTGACAACATTTCTGAAGATGTAGATAAGAGGACAAGAAAAACGGTGAAATGGAGAAAACTAATGGCACAATAAAGAATATTTAACAAAATGGAGAGATGAAAAGAGAGATCAAGTCTGAGAATACAACAGAGTAATTCTGAAAATGAAGATGTGAAAACAACGAGTACTGTAGCGAGCACTTTAGACAAGGGCACCACGATAATAAAAACCACAGGATGTCATATTTGGCTAGAAACAAACATTTTGAAGCATTAAAACAAAACATCAGGTATGACAACGTTAAATATACTAGGTGTGATCACGTCATTCAGTGTGCTTCGTTTGATCTCTCCAAATCTAATCTGAACAGCAGGGAAAATGTCTTTATTGGTAAAACACAATTTACATGGTAGCCAGCGAAACATGTCCAAGAATGATAAAATGTCATCCAATGAAGAGATGGAAGAGCACAACAAAAAAGTTGAATCATTCAAGGTGGCCAACTTCATCATTGATGGGACCCTGAGCAGTGTTGAATCTATTTTCCCTGTACAACTTCACTGCATAGTAATCAGCAATTCCTGTAATGGCAACTATTGTGACGAATGTGGCTAAATGTACAATGTATCAAAAATAAAGTAACTAGTACACATTTTCATTATGAATCATTTTTTAGAATCTTTTTTTCCACGTTGACTTCTGTTGTCTTGTTTAAATATACATGCTTAAACGTCATAAAACTTGCACTTAGCATGGACAAACAAAAAAAACTACCTAAAATGACAACATCAGGTGAAATATCGAATTCCACTGATATGAAGTCATCTTTCAATTCGTCTTCAAATATAACCAATGTGTCTATTGGAAGGATTTTTGTTTCACAAATAATTGCTACAGTGTAAATTACAGTAGTTAAAAGAAACAAGTTTTTGATACTTTTGCCATTCTTTTTTTTTTACATCCTGAATAAATTTGAGATCTTAGCAGCTCTAGCATTGACAAATATTTCATGTGTCTTTTTTACTCTTTTCTCATCCATGTTTTCCAACTACTTTTCAGTCCAGGTTTTACCGATTATCTCTCTGTATGTTCCATTTACTATTGCTATGTTCAGTTTATATTTGTACTCTTCAATTTCAAGTACTTTTACAGTATACATACATCAGGTTTTGTCTTCGATAAATCCCGGTTCTTTTTCCAATTGTGGCTTATCCAAAAATGACTAAAGGTGATGAAGATTTTAAACTGTGAGAATTTGATGATTGTGAATATGAATCTGATGAACTCTTGGCGGTAGATCCTGGACTTCAAACAAGAATTGATGATCCGGTAAATCGTGCTAGTGGCTCAAAATATTGTAAGTGTTGATAATACAAAACAAACTATAGAAGAAAATTAAGTTAAATTGTGAAACCATACAGAAATTCTGGTTACAAAGTTGGCCTAGACTGTGTAGCAAATGTGCGCGTGGTATGCATAAAGATAGTTATCATGAAATATATATCGAGTCCAAAGATAGATACCCTAATCCAGTTGAATTAAAGATCATTCAAAATCGTTCAATAGATAGAAAACTCGTAGGATTCAGATTTATGAAAATAGTAGAATCTCCGGATTTAGAAACAAACTATGATCTTTTTTGATACAGAATCAATAGATAATATAAAGATCAGATAAGTGCCGAAAAAAATGTTACTTATAAATTCACACCATTTGATTATTTTGTTACATTAAGAGAACTTAAAAAAATAGATTCTTGGGAAATTCTGACTGTTCCAACTGTTTCAATTGTTTCTATTTCCACCATAACAGATGAAATAGGCGTAGAAGCACAGAAGTAACAGCAGAATCTTGGGAAAGTAAATTGCTTAGCAACATTGAAAGAGCATATTCGATTGAACCATCAGTTTCTATCAGGCAACTAATACGAGACCTCGAGGAAATCGAGATACAAATAATAGATATTAGCTTATCATTTGACCAGCAGGTGAGAGAAGCAGAGACTATAATTGATGAATGCAACGAAATATTCAAAGAGGAGAACTTCTGCATAGAAAAGATTATTTACTTCAGAAGAAGAAAAATAGTTAAGGGATATTTAAATGCTGTAGAAGTTTTCAAATGAAAACTAGACTTCTGACATTTGATCTTGAAATGTTTGAATAGCTACAAAATAAACAAGGGAAAAAAATCTCCAAAGAAAAATACCAAAAATATATATATCTTTTACAAGAACAGTCGGAAAGGGTTGAAATCATAAAAGCGCAAGTAGTTGGACATGTACAGCAATCGGACAGCAGTTTCATAGAAACAACTGGAAAAATTTACAATAGGTGAAAGTCTGAAGCAACTGTTCAAGGAAAAGGGTTTAATAACATCAGCAATTGTTGCAGCAATTGCAATGACAATATCAACAGTTGCTTTATCTGTTGCAAATTTGGTAAGACGTACTGCTTTTCCAACGCATCCTCCAAATCCTCCTACTTCTTCAACTCCACCTACTCCAGCTCAATCATTTTTTGAAACGATCAAAAAAAAGGCTTGAAAAATTAAGCGACTATTTGTTTGCTTTGACCAAAAGAGCAACAGCAGCATTACCTGCAATTATTGGTAGTGTGAAAGACTGGTTATTAAATCATGTTGGGACAATTGTTTTGATCCTTTCTTAAAATTTTATGTTAGTTGTCTTGTCGTTAGTTGGTTTGTTATTCGAATTTTTATTCAAAGGTATCAACAAAGCGACTAGAAGTATACCATACCATCTCCAACAACCATGAGTATCAGTAAACGATTTTTTTTTTAAATGTAAATTTTTTTTAATTTTTCTTTTTTTTCGTGATCAATGTTGTTTCTTTGCGTTTCTAAACTGGAATTTGTCCTTTGAATGTCAGAGGACCTGATAGAATTAACAGACCTGACGTTGAGACAGTAAGACTATCATCACCACGGTCCTTATTCTCTACATAATTTTTACAATTTGGCCTTTATGTTGGTCCTCTACAGTTTTTGTCTTATTTTTACTGGTTGTTTAACAGCCTTTGGAATACATCTCTTGATTACGCTGTATTGATGGTCGGTTTTAACCACAGTTTAAACGAGTCACTGGATTTCTGTAAATTGTTTTTGTATCCGATGATACTACCCATTTTTATAACCTTGTCACTCGGTAACAAAAAGACACTATCACCTCTAACAGCAATAGTCCAATTCTAGCTTTGAATATGTTAGTTACTGTTGGGATTTTACCATGTTGGTGTCATATGTGTTGTAATCTTGATGTCCTAGAATTAGTAGCTCCATCTTCTACTTAACACTGACTGATACCTTCAACTGTCTGGCCATTACCCTCGTGCAGAAAAAAGTGTATGTTCATCATGTGGGCTCTTCTTTATCTACTACGGAATTCATTTCAGCTGGCACTGTTCTCGAATATTCAACGGTATCTGTCCCATAGTTACAGTTACGTTTATAAGAGGCTAACACAACAGCTAATGTAGGTTACCCATAAACCTCAACATACAGTTGTATGTTCTTCTGGCCCATT
The DNA here is from genome assembly GCA_029931535.1 of Margaritifera margaritifera. NCBI lineage: Eukaryota > Metazoa > Mollusca > Bivalvia > Unionida > Margaritiferidae > Margaritifera > Margaritifera margaritifera. Next base: position 426,298 of record JAQPZY010000942.1, read on the forward strand.
ATCGAGCAAGTATTTGCTTTTGCCCTTAATGTATCTCCAGTCATGCCGTGGTTAAATATTGATATTGTTGCAGATCAAATTAAATTGTTTTAAATCTATGTTGTTGTTATTCTATATGAACGCTTCGTCATCAGGTAGAGGTATCTTACATTCAGACGAAAATTTTCTCATCTGGAAATAAATGTGAAATTTATACACTGATTTCGCTAACTCTGATATGTTTTGGTCAATCAAATGCCAGTAGGAAATGCGGCAACCAGATGTTGCCATCCACACTGTCCAGGTTAGTTTATTCTGCTAACTTTCATGTCCGACTGTGATCGTTATCTTTTCGTTGATTCATCACTGTCAAATTTTAGATTGCTATTTTAAAAAATATTCCGTCGCTTGAATGTGTAACGTTTCAGTGCAGTAAATTTATATCGTTAAATATTTTCGAAAAATATCTCTGTTCACTGGAGTGTTAAAATAAGTTGCCGGAAAAGGATAAGGTAATGTACTGGTAGGTTGGGTTTCTTCCGTTGGTTTTTTTTTTATCTTTGTTTTAAATCTGAAGTCAATTATTTAACATACGAAATAAGCGTGGAATGGCATCTCTTGTACAAATGCATCAATCCTCCATTAACTGTCTTCTATACTCACGAATAATTCTCCGTTGATTTCGATCTTTAATATCTTTATGTCCTCCACAATACTAGTATATAAATCTCGTTTGTTTTACTCAATCTCAACATATCTGCTAGGTGAATTTCATTATTCCATTTCCTTCGCCAGCTTTTATCTCTGACATTTGTAGCATTTTATAACTGTTTGTACAGCTAATGGTTCAATTTATTAAGCAGCTAAATTTAAATTACAATGGATGTCCGTGAAAACTAGATCTTCAAAATCTGTATCTCCACACACTATTTAAGTATACTGGTTTTGACTTCATGGTGTGACAACTGTTCCCAAATCAACTGACTTTGGTTAATTTAGAGGCAGTCTTTTATGGTCTAAGGTTTTCTTGCCATTCTAAAAGTGTTCATGGTAAAACGTTTGTCCAGGAAAAAAGCACAGTTCATTGAGTAGTTGTGTGATTTGCTTTATTGAATGAAGTTTGAGAGAAGTTTAAATGTCCTTATGATTGTCTATTCCATTTGCATTTCCTTTTATTTTGCTCAAAATCTCGTAGACCAACTTGTAGTCTTTTACTTTGTGTTTCTTTGTTAATGATTTTTTTTTCAAATACATTTGGAATCAATCTTCATATTATGGAACGTTGTCTCTTTTCTTTTCTTCTGTGTTGTCTTTTATAACCATGACAGGATATTGCTTACATTGTAGTCGTCTTATCACGTTTCTCATATTTAAAATTTTGTTGCTAACTGCGCTGTTTTTAAACGTAGTTTATTTTACCCTCTGGTCTCGTCTTCAATACAAATTCACATGACATGCATATTTAACTCCCTCATTTTTAATCCACTGTTTATACCACATCTGTCGCGTTCTAGAAACTTGTTATCTTTCAAAAACTCAAAGCTATCGTGCTGTTTGATACTTCTATCTATATATTGAGTTTCTACCATTTATGTTACTGGAATAATATTTTCTACTTGCTCCCAACTAATAAACAACTCATCATACCCTTTCAATTCAATGAGTATATAATTTTTCCTTTCATTCGCTTGGTCCTCAATTTATTTTCAGCTTTGTATACGTCATCCTGTTTGTCGTATGGTGATAACTCTTCTTTGTAAAACATGCCCTCAATATCCTCTCCATTCAAGTCTTCAAGTTTATAAACTACTGGATCGCCTATTATTACTTTCCTCATTTTGAATATCTCAGCAGTGAAGTTGGGAAGATAACACTTTGAAATTATTATTTTGTATTCTAAAATTCTGTTTCACCGATTTCAAATTTTGAAGCTCCATGTATCAATTGTTAAATAACCAAATGGATTGATCCATACATTTGATATCTGTTTTTCCTCGCTCTCTTAACTTCAGTCATATCTACTGATGTGTGATGAGTGTTATTGTATCCTTGAATTAAGTTTTGGCAAAACGTCAACCCATTTTCTGGTTCTGTTTTGAGGGAAATACTTCCACATTCGAGTCTTCAGAGTTCTGTTAAATCTTTCCACTACAGATGCTTTTCTATCCAAGTAGGTTAAAGTAAAATATGTGTTGTGCCCAAAAAATCATGACTCTTATGTTGTAAAAATCTTTTCCCTCATCAAACTGTCTTTTTTCAGGCTTTTGTTGTTTCAAGATGTCTGCGAAAGCATTGTGTATGTCATCTTCCTCATTTGTTTTTACTTTTTAAGCCCAGACATAAATTGAAAAACATATATCACTGTCAGAATGTGAATGTTTGATATGCATGCATATCAACAATATCTGATTTCCACTGGTCATCAATGTGGGTAACTTAGACCCTTCTGTGGAGGGTTTTTTCTTGCTTGTTTGTGTAACATATAGGTAGATTAATTGCTTAATTTTTTTTTCAAATTAGCATAGTTTATTTTAATTTTGTCCAGTTTAATTTGTTCCCACAGTTGACCAATACATGTATTTGTGCAAGTGATTGTACTTTTGGGATCGTAGCATATGTGCCTTAACTATTGTTCTTTGTCTTGCTCTGGAAAGTGTCCAACATGAGCCATTTAAAACTGTATAAAGATATCCAGAAAGTAGCTTAAGCCTGACAAATTGTCCTTGGCATGATCAACAATCATTTTTAACTGGTACTTTAATTTTCAACAATTTGCAAAACAAAATTTCAAGCCTTTTAGACATACGATTCAGATCGATGTCAAATTTTAACATTCAATGGTCAATTCAAATACAACTAATTCATATAGTGAGTCACCATCTGCTGTTTTATATACAACTTTGTCTCCACGAATTCTGTATATTTTTTTTATGAATAGTGTTAAATTTACCTGAAGTTAATAAGATCTTCAAAATGTGCCATAAATTTAGCTAGATGCATATTGGTGTATTTCTCTACATCTAATGCATAACTTAATCCCTCCTTGTACTACAGTCTAGATCATCTTGCTATCCAGGTTGATATTGTTTATTCCAATGTTTTCACCACTGAATGCAATCTGTAAACCAGCTTCTTTCCTTAAACATTGCAGGGCATCTTTTTTCTTGCTTGAAGTGGGCTAATCAACCTTTCTAGCCTCTTGAATGTTGTTTTGTATTACAACCAACTTTGAACAGACCTTAATCCCATCCAAACTTGTAAACAAATACATGATATCATTTGATATGGAGATTGTTGCTTTTATGTTATTAAACTCATCGAATATCTCTATCATCTCTCTGAACATTTTTCAGTTGGTCACAATATAGCTTTACTGTATCATTGATTTTATGCAATGTATTTCAAATTATTTTATGTTGTGATTTTGAAGTACCACTATTGTAGCATTTTATCAACTCCATTTAGGGTAGCATATCATGTTTAAAATAACATGCGAGTATGGTAATATTTCAGTAGTAATGAATATTACAGTTCTGGTGCACATCCCTGAAACTCCAGTAGTAAGGAAAATGTGCCAACTTTGAGTTTTATTGTTTTCATGCAGTAGTATGAAAATGGTCTAGCAATGTTCTCGTGATCACATGCACATATTGAGGGTATTTCAGTAGCAGATCATTTATGAGAGCACAACAGACAGATTGAACTATTGTAAATTTAATTAGTTTTTAAGAACCCTCATATATTATCTACTGTCTCTTTAACCCTGAGATCAAAGGAATAGTGAGGGTTACCATGCCTTTGGGCTATAAATGCCATCTGTACTTACTTATGTTAGTGGTTGTAGTTGGTTGTAATGTTGTTCTAATAAAAGAAATCTATACATTCTACAACTCCCATCCTAAATTAGTATCTTAAATTTGAATAAAATGTATGCCAAAGGAAAAACCCATTTCTTTTCTCCATTCTGATATATTTTTATGTAATTTATGATGGACAGAAACTGAGATATCTTAAAAGAAAAAAATGTCTCAATTCTACACAACGTGAAACATGATCTCAGATCAAGTCTACAAAGGAAAAATATATATCATTTTTTGAGACAAAATAGCAGCAATGCATTTATCAATGTTCATGTGTGAATTCTAAGAACAGAAGTTTTATTATCTTATCATCAATTGGTAACACATGTCGCATAAAATAGCCAACAGAGTTTTCTTCAAATTTGCCTAGAAGTACGAGGGGAAATGTAATCATTTGCCACCTTGTTGCTGTAGAAGCAAAAACACTGCAAGTAAGTCCACCAAAAAACATTTTAAGTAGCACTTATTCCAAGAAACATTGCTATAAAGTTAATCAAAACTGGCCCGTTTGTTTTGGAGAAGACATCATGAATACATTTTCCACTTGTTGCTATGAAAGCTATGTTGCTGCTAGGAAGCCACCAAAAATTAAATTTTGATAGTACATGATCTGAAAAACACTCTTACACAATTTGATCAAATTGGATTAGTTAACAGAATTTTCTTATATGTAAAAAAAAAATACATTTCTACCTAGTTGGAAGCCACATGGTTACTAGGATGCCACCAAAAAACAACATTGTTGAATATATCCTAAGAAATATTTCTACAATGATTGGTCAAAATTGGTCTAGTAGTTTTGGACAAGCCAAAATACAGTTTGCAGTTTTTTAATGTGATGTCAAAAATACATTCTGAACCTAGTTTCTATAAAAGCCACAGGGTGGCTAGGGAAGTCACAAAAATTACAACATTGGTAGAATGTACCGAAAGAAACACTACTACCATGTTTAATAGAAATTGGCTTAATAGTTTTAGAGGTGTCAGCAATAAATTGTCCATATGGTCGATATAGAAACCACATTACATTGAGGGAAGCCACCAAAAATACAACATTGATAGGGCATGATGGGCACATGATGGATGATAAAAAAACATGAAGCACACAATGGATATGAAGGCTCACATGGGTTTTGGCCAGGTGACCAGAAACTAATGTTTATTTTCTGGTATGTAAAAGGGATAAATTCAGATTTTCTAACCTTACAAATTGTTTAATTCTCATAAAATATTCAACGCAAACATAAACTTTTGTTTACTGAAACATTTTATTTTTCATATTTTTATCACATGAAACAATCCATAATTTTTGCAGTTTCATAGCTGAGAAAATGCACTATACTACGAAGCCACTTGTGTGACATACAAATATTTTTCATTTCATTACAACAAAACCTATTTTGATGAAACAAAATATTATTTAATTATTTAGATTCAATAATTCATTATTACAAACATTTATTTTGTTTGGACAAAATTATGTTATTGTAAAATATTATTACAATAAATCTAAATATTATTTCATTTAAATGATACTGAATTTCGTTATTTCAAAAATAACATTTCATTTTCTCAAAAATAATTTGTCTTTTTTTCATTTAAACAAACTATTAAAGTTTCAAAAACATTATTTGCTTATATGGACGAGTGGACGGCTGGTCTGCTCAAAATGTAGATATGAATAGTTTTATGCATGTTTTATATTTATTTTCATTATTATTTTGCAATATTACCATGTTTTGATTTGACATTTGAGTTAGGGACCTGACTATCATATCTGTGTCAGACAGTCTAGTTAGGATATATATCTGTGCTGAGTTTCATCATAATATCTGCAATAGTTCAAAGTTGCAGACCACGTACAGAAAAGAGATAGCACAGAAACAGGTCGCAGTGTTACGTTTTCACTTGCTTTGACCATGACACCTAAAATGAGGATGGGAGAGACTGCAGTATGTGACATACTTTTTAAGTATGAAGTACATATGCATAAAGTATCATGGAAATATATTCAATGGTTTATAAGTTAAGGAAACAGATCACATTGCTGTGACTTGGCCTCTGAGCAAAGGACCTAACTACTGTACATGACACACCATCTAGTCATGATATATATGGGTATACTTTCACCCAAATCTTTCAAAGGCTTGTAAGTTATGGGCCAGACAAATGCAAATTTTACCCAACAGACAAAGAGATGGATGGACTGACATACAAAAGGAAAGCAATATGCCTTTTTCTGTTATGACAATGGGCTTTATTAGGAAAATATAAAACCTTTCTTCATCAAAAAAAGAAAACCCTATATGTTGCCGTCTTGAGAGATGTGAGATGGAAGTCATTGAAAACATTATTTATTTGTTTTGTACTTTAAGATTTTCATTTCATTCAGAAAAGGAAAAGAACCTTATTTAGGTTTCATACCTTACTTTATTCAACGACACATGAAATAAGTACTATAAAATACAAGAGATTTTGTCAAATTAAAATACATAACATAAATATATGCACAATATTTCCCAAAAAAGACATTTTGTTTGATTAAGAGAAGAAATGTGAAAAACTGATACTGACTTTTCACATAAATTTCTCGCAAATGTATTAAAATATATTATCATGTGATAAAGGATCTTTGATCTATCTGACATAACTCTACATTTCTACTAGTAAATTTTGCACTTAGCAGCAACAGTGTGAAGAAAAACTAGACAAAGAACATACTTGATGCTGAATGTGTTTTACATTAACTTTAACTAAAACTGTGCATGTAAAATGATGCATAAAAATATTCCTGTGAAAAAAAGAAGATACTTCCTTATGGTACCCCATATTCTATTCTATATACTATTGTTTCAGAGAAACTGTTGGATGAAAAGGGCATTTGCCAATTACAAGAGTCACATTTCTTATGAACTCTAAGAGTTTTTTGTCTTGCAGCAATTGAAATCCACCATTTTACCAAGTTGAGTCATATAAATAAACCTGAAATTTTAAGTCTTCATCTTCATCTGACATAGGAGAGTCATGGTAGCTCAAGTTTTAGAGAGTCGGACTCATAATCCAAAGGTTGTGGGTTTGATACCTGCCCAGGCCAACCCGGGTTGGCTGCCTTGGTGTGTCTTTGGGAAGGGTACTAAGCTCTCATTTCCTCGACATAATATAGCCAATAGTGTTAAAAGTACAGCTAATACCAACCAAAACAGAAGCAATTAGCTAACATAGGTAAAATTCAATGGGTTTGTACAGCATACTGTATGAATAGTATTTTGTACAAATGACTGATTGCTTTTAAAAACATTTAAGCACAACATGTGCTTACTGGTAGTCAAGACCAATTTAATTGCTTGGTTAACTTATCATATATGAAGAGAAGTAACTGTTATAAAAAAAACTTACATCTAGATGGTAATTGGCAAATTGTCAAGTGCTTCTATATGAACACTAGGCTATGCAAAATGATGCTCAACAACACATATTGCTTATAGGTATCAAAGAAAGCCTGTATGATTAGCTAAATTATTCAGAATGCTTAATCAAGTGGGATGCCTTTCTATTTCATTCAACTTTTATAGCGATATTCATTTCTATGGAATTTGTTCTATTCTGGATACTGATATGAAGAAAAACTATAAAAACTGTTGTCTTCAGAAAATTATGCCTGGTAAGGCTCAATTTAAATTCTTTATTTCTTTTTATCATTGTATGATCTGCTAAAAAAAAATTATTGGTATCAGTTGATACTTCTGTTATTATGATGAGTAATGATTCCCCTTAAGGCATCAAACATGGTACTTTTATATACAGTATAAGGCTTCAGTAGAACGAAGTCTTCTTGGGCTTTCAAATTACTTTTATGGTTAGAGTTTACCCTGTTTCCAGTGTACAAAGCAACTGAGAGTACAAGGACCCTACTCCCACCCAATGTGATACCAGCTTATCTGAGGTTAACCCTCAAGCCAAAGCTGTTGTCTACTGGCTTTTCTACATACATATGAGCAATCGGTTCTATTTTTTAAAGTAGTCTTAACCGATATACTGACAAGATGAATTCTCAGTAAACCCAATCCTCTCAAATTATCCTGGTGTATAGCCATCAAATGTTTGTTAGAAAGTGTGTATACTCATGCTTACATTTTAAGTCTGGTCCAACTCCTAAAATAGGTATTAAAGGATACCACTTTAACAATGCTCTTCCTTTTCTGGTATTTTCATATATCTCTACTTCATAATCAAAATGGAAATGAAATACAAAATGCTAAATGGGAATGTATTTCTGGCACTTGAAATGTTTGCACCCAAGTTGTTATTTATGACTGTCTTACCTGGTTTTCCCCCTTGTAAGTGGTACAGTCCTTTTAAAGCCACAATACCATGTATAAAGAGTATTGGACAGTCATATATTAAGTAATAATGTGAGTATGCTTGCTATTTAAGTATGGTTTTTTTTAATGAATCAAAACAGAAAGTACCAGCGGTCATTTTAGAAACAATTCCCTACTAATCACCTAATCACTAATCACATGTACATAATGACTTGTTTGTAATACAGTTTGAAATATGAAAATAAGTATAAATTAGATGGTCATGGAAAATATGAACATATACAGTCAAACTTAACAACCACAAAGAGGATAAGGTGATAACTGTGCTTAAAACAGGTGGCTGATGTATCTGGTTTGACTATACTTACTGACAGTCACCGAAAAAATTCATAAAAGTAATAAATTCAGTAGTTAGCTCAGATTCTCACCAAAACTTTTTTTACAATCATTTCAAATTAATACCAAGGAAAAAGACTTCACATTTCTGAAGAACTTACAGAGGTTACAAAAGGTGGGTCCCTGTCATAGTTATAAATATCTTTGATAAAATGTACAATTTATCCTACCGGTATTTTTTATGCTCCTGAGTAGTATTTAACATTGTCTCATCTACACCGAACTTCAATAAAACATAACATTTCTAAAATTAAATACAATTTCTTTTAAAAATCAGAATTGTAACAATTTTTCTCCACATATGCAATTAAGCTTGAATTGACAATATAATTATAGTTACATGTACTCCATATTCAATGTCTACAAAACACTCTAGACAACCTTGAAAAATTTAAACATTACTTTCTCATGTAATCAAAGGCACATAAACTTTATAGCATAAGAGAACAATTTCTTTTTTGAAAACAAAGTACCCCTTTTATTCAGTAACTGTAATAAAGAGTATGAAACCAATTTATTTTGTTTCCTTCTTTACATGTCTTGGGTGTCATTTGATTTTTCCTGAACCCGAGACATATTTCATTTTAGGATAGTCTCTCTTCCCATCAAAAATACATTTAATTGAATGCATATATGATACTCTCTTCGCATCAAATCACATCAAATCACATTTAACTTAATGCACATAAGACAGACTCTTTTCCCATCAAATCACATTTAATTTAATGTGTATAGGATTGATTTTCTTCACATTAAATCACATTTCATTTAATGCGTATAGAATAGACTCTAACCCATCAAATCACACTTAATTTAATGCATATAAAACAAGAGACTCCTTTTTGTCAAGCCCGCCTTTTATTAAGCAAAAAAATGTAAAAACATTTAACACTGAACTTTATATAAAAATATGTAACATTGACCTTAATCTAGGGTGTGAACAAATGGAGAGACATATGGACAGACACATGGACAGACACATGGACACAAACGTGAACTTCCACCAAGGCGGTTTTGACAATGAGCACACCTGTATGAGCACACCTGTACGAGCACACCTGTACAGCAACTGTGGCTACATACATGTAACAATACCAAATTTATTTTATGTTTAGATCCCTTAGTCAAGTCGTCTAGAGGATCACCTCTGAAACCAGGGATGTAGGTTTGAATCCTAACAGAAGCAGTGTGTTATTTCTCATGGTTTATTTAAGGCCACAAGTTCAAAGAACCAAAAGAAGAAGAAGAACCTTAAGTTTTCACAGACCTGTGTGGATGTAGGTGATAAAAAAAAAAAACGAATTCCTCCATGTCATTCTGGGTCAGTACTTTAGGTAACAAACAAAATCAAGAGCTTGGATAAAACTTGTCTTATTCTTTTTAAAATCAAGTTGAAGACATAAAAAGTTCATAAGCATCTTTTTCTTTCCTGAACTGACAGGAAAAAGGTCAAATCCTAAAGAGGATATTTTGAAACAATACCATCACTTGGGGAAAAAAAAGCATAGATTTAGCCAATGTTAATATTTGATAAGATAAAGTTTTTTTTTTCCTGAAATATAAAACTAAAGCACATGATCTAGTTCAACAGTGATAAAGAGCAAAAGTCCCTCCTTCACAAATGAAATTCTTTTCATTTTAAATTATGAACACTGAATTCCACCATCTAGATATATACACAGCATACATAGTCTGAAAATACAATAATTAGATCATATTTAATGTAATGGAATGTATAAAATGAAAGTCCACCAAAATTAGGAATTTGTAAAAGAAAAATCACAGACTTTCTGACAGAGAATCCACTATGATGTGTTATCAGTGTAATAACAATCCTAACAGACACATATACATGGACTTTTACAGGACTACTGTGCCAATTTGTGTTCTTCTCAAGTGACCTACCATCCATACCCCTTTTTGTTAACAGCATATCAACATCTATATAACAAATCTTACTTTAAAAATTTGAAAGCATATTTTAACAGCTCAGCTAAGTATCAAATACAATTGTCACCAAATCTTGGTGAAAAATCCCGAAGTTATAATAGTGTGAATATCTATTACAAATTAAAAAGTAGTGTCCAAGTCCCCATTCCCAGGATTCTGAACCAAGCATTTCAGAGGTGATTACATATTTGTTTATAGCTGAATTGCAATATTAGTGAAAGGTCCACCTGGATCACTAAACAATAATTGATTGACAGTTGTTGATGTGTCAATTAGGATGTATTAGCTACCATTTGCAAGCATCCTAGTATCATGGTCCCTTCTCTAACCTATTTAAAGTATCAAAAACTTATTTGTTTTGAAGAACTTCACTTAATGGTTTTAGATATTGTTCATTAATCAAAGATGGATTTTTGCAGCAGAATTTAGAAAAAAAAACTGAAGTGATACATGCACCATAATAATTGAATGATACTTCTTGTATCCCATACTCATCTTATAATACACACACAGTGTACTGGCCATTTTCCACTCATGTCTGTGTATTAATCATTTAAGTACACCCCACTACACACTGAAATCTAAAGGATTTACAGGCTGGGTGAGGTCTGAAGAAGACTGCTGTTTGGTAATAGACTTGATTGATTTATGACCCATGATATTAACACCTGCACCAAGTCCTTTTGTGATAAAGAGGTAATCCACAAACTAGACAGGTATAATCCACTCTTGAAATGGAGTTAAGCAGAGGTGAGAGAATTCAACTAGAGATATGAGACTGCATAGGCAGAGTTCACTGAACTACACTCAACAGCACAGTCCACAAGTTCAAGTAAAATAGGGTCAATACACTTTGTGTGTATCATAACTACATTAGCAAACTCCTAAGGATAGAATTAAAATGTTCTCCCAAATCAAAATTTATCCAGAACTTTCTCATTTAATCATAATTATTATTATACAAACATGAAAAGAAAAACACCACCACCAAAAACATCTGAGAGCTTTACCGTTCAACATTCTTGGAGAGAGAGAGAGAGAGTTCAGTAAAAGCTGGAGATATTAATAGTTACATTATCCTTAAAGAAAATAGGTAATTAGAGAAACATTGCACTCTAAAAAAAAGGGGTTACATTTTAATGACACAAAAAAGCCTATTTTCATCTCTGTCTTGATCAGAGGTTTACACAGCATGAATAGAACATGGATATGATTGTACACTCAGGAAAAGATGCTGCAGCAAACACAAGGAAACTAATACCAGTGCACACAAAACTATTACATTAGTAAATAAATAGCTACAATAAGTCACACTTGTACAAAACTACATGTCATTTATATGTAAAACATGTTCAAACTAATGGAGTCAAACATCTACACATTAATCCTACTTTCCATTCATTAATAATGAGCAAAAAGAATAAACTATTGACTGACTTTTACATTTTAGTATAAATGTTTGCTGACCATGGATGTCAAGTTCATTTTCATCCATATTATGAAGGATTATGGGAGTTTATTTCACCAGCTTTTACCACACATATTAGTTACCTTTATAATAAGCTATATTATTAACCATGTAGCAATGGTTGTTATCACACTTAAATATCCATGTAGCAAATGGTTGTAATCACTTAAAATAATCATGTAGCAAATGGTTGCAATCACACTTAAAATAGTGTTGATAATAAACCCTATTATTGACAATGTAGCAATGGTTGTTATCACACTTAAATATCCATGTAGCAAATGGTTGTAATCACACTTAAAATAACCATGTAGCAAATGGTTGTAATCACACTTAAAATAATCATGTAGCAAATGGTTGTAATCACACTTAAAATAGTGTTGATAGTAAGCCCAATTATTGACAATGTAGCAACGGTTGTTATCACGCTTAAAATAGTCAACTCATAAATAAGACTCTACTTTGGTTACAAATTGATTTTTTTCTTGCTGAAGTAAAAATGGGTTGTAGGTTAAATTCAATCAGAGCATAAGGTGAAAAATTTTGAAATCTACATGTAATTAGAGTTAATTCAAAAATTCTGTACCTCAAATCATTACTAATCTTTTCAAAGAGGGTTTTGGAAGTTTAAAAAAGCCATTGAGCTAGAAAAAAAGATCAGAGCATTAGATGAACTACATTAAACTTTTCATGAAAGAAGAGTTAATTAGAAAATGTTGTACTCTGAATCATTATAGCAAAACATCAATCATATGAACACCATTTCTCCTCTCTGTTTAATTGTACGGACCAATGGAATGTTTCTAGAATAAATAACAATTTATTCTGTTTAAATTTATCAGTTTCCAGACAGCTAATTATCCATTATAAAATCTGGACATCCAATTATCCATTATAAAATCCAGACAACCAATTATTAGGATGAAATCCAGAAAACCAATTATCTGCAATAAAATCCAGACAACCAATTATCAGGATAAAATCCACGTCTCTTAATTGGTTTTGATAATCAATGTTTTACTGTACTAATCGTTTCATGGAAAGCTTTTTGGATTCAATGTTATTATAATTTTCTGTTTGTAGTATAAAAAGAAATATATGTATCATCTGATATTCAGATCTTTTAGTTTTTATCATTCTGAACAACAGATACCAATATGTTCTGCAGGAACTGACTTGAAAGCTAGAGCAAATCTTGCATTAACAAAACCCAAATAAAAAAATTTGGAAGGCAAAAAAAATGTTTACAAGATGTCAAAATCAAAGTAATAAGAATATTGATGGCATGCATGGTTCTGATAATATGGCACATTAAACATGATCAAAGGAATTAACAAACTGTGAGACATTGCTAATCATGTTCCTTTTTTATGATCATAAGCAAATACCAATATAGCCCTCAATAAACATAATTTGAAATAAATGTTTTTAGTATTTTCTTCTATTTATCTCTCAAAAGAGAACTGACTCATAAATTCATTAAATATTTTGAGAAATATTTAAGCAATTACCTTTCATGGGCAGTCTCTATCGCAATGATGCCTTGTTTGAGGTACTATACAGGTGTCGAACTATATCAAGGGAGGTAACCACTAAGAGTCTACTAATTTCCGCCATGGATTTTAATCTGAGTTTTGTCCCTTTGCATAGCCTAACTGACTTTTTCATGGCTAAACGGCCATTACTGTTAAATAAGGAAAAGTGCGAATTATTAGAAACTAAATAGAACAATAGACAGCATGCCACAGGCTTGGAGGGATCATCCCCTCCAAGCCAAAAAAGTTCAAGATTAATGTTATCAAATAGATTCAATGTACAATCAACATTAATACTCGAACAAAATTGCTTTTGAACTTTAGGATTTTATGCAGTATGTGACTAGGTTCTCACACCCTAAAAACACTTTGTCCCGTTTACTCCAAACTCTGTGGAAAAAAAAGATTCATCCAAATGCAATCATTTCTATAATTCTCACTTTGTGTACATGTAGAGTCTATGTTTTTGAATTAAGTGAATTCTTAATTCATTTGTGAAAGAAGCTGATGATAAAAAGCTATATACTATACTGTGGAAGTCTAATTTAGGGCATAAGTTAAATCAGAAACATTTGCTCCAATGAAACAAAAAACAGTTGTAAGAGTTCCTGGACAGATGTAAAATAAAATTTTTAAAATGTATGGTGATAAAAAAAAAACAATTTCTAAACGAAGTTTGTTAACTCAAACAGGGGAAGGAAAAAAAAACTAACAATAAAAATGCAAATATGAAGATAAGCAAACAATGTTTAATGCTGGCATCCTCAAATATTGCCCAGCTCACAAAACATTGCTACATTCCTTCAATAAATATCTGCAAGTTTACCAAATTTTGATTTAAGAGGTATATATCATCTGCTTGGCAAAAAAATGTTTAAATAATATGAAAAAACTCAACAAAACTGCTAATCCTCTAGACAATACTGGAACTGCTAGGATGGACGGCAATCAAATAAATATCAAGGTACAGGCAATGGTTGGATATAATTGTTAAATTTCACACACAGTTTGTATTAGAGATGTTTTTGTACAGCTCTCCCAGACACACTTCACTTATATCAGATTCTTTATTATGGCATTAAACAAAATTGCACAAAACAAATAATTGTTCAACAAAAAAAAAAGGAATGGAATCAAATGATATCTCACTCTTCTAAATTTCTTTGAAAATTATCTTCATTCCCTGCAAAAGAAATATACCATATTTATCTGATGATAACCTGGGTATATTCTAAAACTGAAAATTAATAGAGAGGAATGCCTCCGACAACCCTCTCTGGAAAAAGAATGCCTTTTTTTAATATAAGAGGGATTAAATGAAGAATTAAGGTAGAGCTTGAAAATATGATGTGAAAACTCCATGCATTCGGTTGATTTTTCTGTATTAATTTTTTTTTTTTAATTAGCAGAAATCCCACAATCACACATCCTATATAAGACCATAGATAAATTCTTGCTGGTACTCTAGATAAACCCATCCCCATATTTTTAAATCTAATAGCAACATTTCAATAAAAGAACGCCATATCCGATTATAAGAGCATCCCCCAACATTTTACAAGATTACTGTGGAAGGCCGCATGGGCCTATCATGGAAGAAATATGGTACTGTCTAGTCCGAAATTAATTTCTGAAAATAGGGTGAATATCTAAAACTTCAATCACAAGGAGGAAATGAGTCTACAACAAATGGTAAAAGAAATCA
Source organism: Margaritifera margaritifera (assembly GCA_029931535.1). NCBI lineage: Eukaryota > Metazoa > Mollusca > Bivalvia > Unionida > Margaritiferidae > Margaritifera > Margaritifera margaritifera. Next base: position 441,513 of record JAQPZY010000942.1, read on the forward strand.
AATTTAAAGCAACCCTTCCACATATAACATAGAAAACCTTTACATACACATAGCTAGAAATAATCTTAATGTAAGGCAACATCAACATCTATCATAAAACACATGAATATACCAATTGAAATTCAGTATGATGAAAATTTGTTCTATGCAAGAAAATACAAAAGAATTTCCTATCTTGATACCTAGTGTTAAAGTTTCTACTTTAATAAAAATTCATCTCCCATGTTGTGTGCACTTTAAAAATAATTATGTGCAATTAAGGCAAACATATCTAAGCGACAACAGAATGAAACAGTACAATTCTGACCAACTTAAAAAAACCAAACCCTCTTACTGATAGCTTTAAAATGTATTCATCTAGTTTTGGTTTATGGACATAAAAGCTTTTGAAAAGCTTAAAAACTGAACAAAAGATAAGCTTTGGAATTCATGAAGCACTCAGGCACCAAGAAATCTTTTATTTAGTCATTTATGCAATTGTCACAATACAGTTAGAGAAAACCTGAAATTGACAAAGTCAATGAGACTTTAAACATATAAATATATTGTTTCTAGATGTTTAAAAATTGTATTCACTTTTTTTTTTTTAAGTTAAAAATGAATTTCGGTATTTTGTTTTTCTAGATAAAAGTTGCATCTAAAATATAGCTAAAATTTCATTTTACTGATACGAGATCTATATGTGACATGGTTTATGAAATGTTTCTATCACAGCAGCGCTCCATTGAAACAATTTATATGAAGGTGGGGGCAGGCAAGGAATGTTGTACTCAGTAGGAACAATTTCTACGACAAAGAGGGATTTTGATTTGGACTCAAACAGAATATTTCATATCTTTTTTGTATGTCTTAGAAAAAAACACCCAAAAATGCTCAATTGAATGAAAATAAAGAATGACATGATTTATGTGGATTGACAAAGTTCCGAGATTTTTTTGTTGTTGTTTTTTTTAAAATGGTATCCATGGGGTAGAGGATAGAACCAAAAGACAGATTGGAGAACATTTTGGGCATAAGGTATTCTCCTCTATTTCAGAGGAAACCGTCTGTTTGCACTGTTATAACAAGGCATGAAATATGATGATCATTTGGAGATATCTACATGAGAAAAAAATATTTTGGACAAGATCACACTAATCAAACAAGTAAATCAAGCTGATGCCAAATACACAAGTTGATCCGTGGAATGTACAATTGTGATGGTTTAACATCCTCCATTGTATGCATAGTCAGCTTTGTTATGCATGATAAGCTTGTCTTCCACAAAGTAGAAACTGTCTGACCTTGTGTCATAAGGACTGTCAACCATTTCCTGGACTGAAAAAGATTCAAAATAAATACAGTCTGAAGTAGCATACAGTACAGCTCATGTGATTTTTCAATTCTCCTTGCTTTGCAGTGGGGGTCTTAATCCCCTCCACATTCACTCTGTGATAACGCTCAGCAGTGGAGGGATAAATACCTACAAATCACCACTGCGCCTCAGCAAGCATGGAGCAATATGACTTGGTGCATTGTATTTAACAGCCCCAATTAAGGTCCCGCAATTAACAATGGAAGTCTGATACTTGTCCATAATTAATCTGAACTCAACTTATTGTTGAAATGAATAATAATGGGAAAATTATCAAATCTCAGATGTTCAGAGAGTTTAATTTCCAACAAATTTAGGGCATTCTGCATGTATGTGTTGTCTCCTTATGTATCCTATTATTTACTCATTTTTTTAAGGGGAAAATATACAACTAAATTTTTTATCATCATGTTAAAAAATAGTAAATCAAAGGAAATGATAGGTCAATAATCTAATCATAATACATATTATTTCTCATAATTATTTTGACACAGATATTAAAGTATGAAGTTTCCTATTTGTGACTGTTGGAGCGTTTGTTTATTGAGACAAAAACATTTTAAGCTAATTTCTTTGAATAGTATTTGGCATGTTTTTGTACGTGGCCTTTTTGCTTTACAGCTACAGTTACTGTGGCCGAGTGGATAAAGTGTGTGACTCAGGTGCACACACACAAACATACACATTTGACTTTGGAGCATGAGGTTGTGAGTTCCCGCCCACTGGTGGGCAAATTTCTTTCTTTTTCCTCCATGATGCTATAATATCTAGTACGGTATTACTTTTCTTACCACTTATGAACTTTTCGAAAGTGAAAAGAACATTATGTCTTAGAGCTGTATATTGTTGACATTCTAATAGAACGGGTTCAGCTGTTTTGACATGTCCGCATGTACAGTACCTATTGTTGGAAACATGTTTTAAGAATAAATTGTTATTTAAACTACTACATTTGGTTCCCAGTGGAGTATGCTGGATTTGGCCTACACAATCATAAGTGTTTGAATAAGTAGGAGTAATAAGTTTATCCCGGTTCAAGTAAGTTTGAAATTTGTATAGATGGGTTTCTGTTGGTAATGTGTTCCACAGTTGAATTGTAAAAGGCAGGAATTAATTTTTATAAAAGGTAGTTCTACAGAAAGGAAGCCGAATGATCGAGCGCTGTATGTCTCATTGTTAATAACAAAAGGTCAAATTACATCTTTGTAAATAGTTTGGAGCAAGACCATTGTCATTAGCAAATAATCTTTACACAGGTGATCTGATTAATGCAAGGAATGCAAGACAATAAACAGATAAATGCAAAAATTTGATACTAACTGTACTGATTAGTTCACAAGTACTTCTTTCTATCACTGATTTTTCTTTTACGAGAATCAAACAATGGAATAGCCTGTGGCTATACAATATGATTCAACAAAATGCTCAATCAATAAAATAAACAATGTTCATTTATCCCCCTGAATATACTGTTTATTGTCAACATAATGGCAAAGAAAACAAACCTGCAGAAGAGCTTCTGTTGTGCTTTTAGGTTATCAGTTTGCACATGAAATTAACACATCAATGGCAAAGAAAACGAAATGTGTTGATGGCTTCTGTTGTGCTAGGTTATTAGTTTGCACATGAGCATCTATCTTCAGAAAGTGTAAGTGTGAACCGACATGTATCTAGGATGACTTTTTGTGACCATTTGTGATTACAAACTGCTACTTTCATAATTAATACAAAATAGTACAGTTTAAATTAAAGTAAAGATCCAAAATCTTAATAATGCTCTCTCTCTCTCTCTCTCTCTCTCTCTCTCTCTCTCTCTCTCTCTCTGATACATATATCTAAGACTAACATACATGTATATAATGCCCCTGCCCATGCACACAGATCTGTTATTAAGTGCATGAATGCATTTTCTTTTCTTCACAACATAAAGAAATTCAGTATGAGAATGAACCTAATTTTGTTATTGTTGTTATGCTAGCAATAATTTTTCTTTTTCTATGTTCATGCAGCAACTGCCAGAACTATGCCAGAACTATGCTTTCTCAAGTTTTAATTACCACTCTATAATGCTGTGATTGGATGTCAGAAGAAATCATACATTATGTTTATAAGAACTCATACATGAGGTAACTATCGGAACTTGTGCCATTTTGTTTCACTTTAGTCAGGTGTAAATGTGATTTTGTTATTAACTTGTTCGATGTTTTCATTCTTTTTACTGCAGGGAGTACATACAATATCACTTACTTTCATATGATCATTAAAAAAGTAAATCATGAGAACTGCAACAGAAATAAGGACATGAATGCATCTGTAGATTCTGATAACATAAATTTGAAAAATAAAATAAAATATAAAACAATAAAAAATGACAAAAAAAATTTGATTCATTGCGCAAAATGAAGTATTAATAAAGTTCACAAGGCATAGTCATTATTTTAATATTATCTAAAAATTTGATCTGGCTTTATGTATCATACATTATCTTCATTAGAACTAGCAAATGTTTATAATTAACTGAATTATCACATTTTTTCAGTATCAAAAAGTAAGCAAATTGCTCCCAAAAGAGACAATAATGTAGGTAAATTGGTCTCTCTCTCTCTCTCTCTATCTCTCTCTCTTTTGAGCATGCTTGCAGGGGTCAGAAACAGTAAACCACACCCATTTTATCATTACTACATCCACTCCATGGTGGTCATAGGATGCAACTCCAGAGAAAGCGTGGTGTGCAGAGCTATTCTCCACAAGAAACCATAGCAACTCCATCAGGACGTGCAGAGAGATGGTTGAGTTTTTTTTTCTTAATCCTCTCCACTTTCTCTCTTCAACCCCACCACGAAGCATCAAGAATTGAAAAATCATGTGAGCTGTACTGTATTTTCTACATAATGATGAAAATTTGGTTTTCAAAGAAATTAAAAATCTTTATTACTTAATACTTTTATACAGTAAAATCTGTCTTGAGAGACCACTGCTATGAGAGACCAACTATCTTGAAAGACCAGGTTCTAATGCACAGATTTATTGATTATATAGTGTTATGACCTGTCATGAGAAACCATTATTTTTTGGCAGAAGGGGTGGTCTTTCAAGTCTAGTCCTACTTATATTTTCATCTTAGTATATAAATGCACCGTTGCATATAATTTGCTGAAATTTGGGCCATGTAAGCCTTTATATCTAGAAAAAAGGGTGACCAACCACCTGAGGTAGGGGGTTCAGTGTTAATCATGAGAAAGAATCCCTCCAAGAGACTATTGCGCTTCTGGCTGAAAAGAATTTCCAGGAATCCAAGATAAGACCATTTCTTCATTAACTGCTGAGTGCTGAAACCATCTCTGATATACCCTGAGATAAGAAGACTTTCAAATTGGCCTTGGTGGCAACCACATTGTGGCCTTGGTGGCAACCACATTGGAAGTAACTGACATCATTTTCATTTAGGATCAACTAGAAATCATTAGAAGTCTTTAGGTGAAAAACTAATGTCAATATGAACATCCATTCAGGAGTAGCAGCAATAACAAGATCATTAAGACGGCAGTCATGCCAACCATATTGGATGTAAGATTGCCACCATTTTCGTTTAGGACCAATAAGATATCATAAGAAGTCTTTTGGTGAAATCCCCATGTTAATATGGCCATCCATTCAGGAGGAATAGTGATAACAAGATTTTCAAGATGGCCACCATGGTGGTCATATCAAAGGGGAATCAAATCCCATAGCTCGACATCCTGGACTATTCATTTTTAAAGTCAGACAATTAAAGTTTTCCAAGGCGCTAGTCTGGGACAACTGCTTTATCATATTTTAAAACAAGTCAAGCAAGTGAATTTTCATGCTTTAATTACTTTATCTACCATTATCTGGCTATTCATGCCCCCTGGGTGCTTGACTCTACTGCTCTCTATTGATCCATTCACATCCTGTGATATATATCACACCTACAGAAGTAGACTAGTCATTGATAACTGCTGCATGTGCATGCATTCTATTACCACTTTACTGCATATTGGGCTAAGTGACCGAATTATCAGCCAATCAGAACACTTCAAACAAAATAAATCTGGTTAGGTTAATTAGCAGTGGTTTAAAAGACCTTGTTATATGGGTGTTTCCTGTCGATACTGGCGTATAAGCTGGATCCAAATGCAAACAACATAGATCCATTGCATAATGCGCTGGCAGATCATGGTCTATGTTGTTTGTTCTACTGATTAGTCCTTACAAACTGCAGAGACCCAGATCTGCCAGCACATTATGCGACAGCAGCTCTGGGTCTATGCAGTTTGCAGTTGGTATTAGCCTATACATGAGTATATATGGTACTCAACTAAGATACTCATAAATAGATCACCCTTTGATTTCAATCCAGGGAGTTAATGTAATTAAATTAATGAAAGGCACTTTATCAACATTAGTGTAGGTTGCCTTTATGAACTGATTAAACAACAGTAATGATTCTTTAATTTTTAATTGATTATATAGTGGATCAACTTCCATTTGCAATATTGCATTTGAAGCAAAACGATGAAGTGAATTAAGAAGCTGTCTGTATTTATATTTAAATGACATAAAGTACATTATGAATACTTTAGAAATAGTTGTCAAGCGAGGTGATCTTTATTATGTGGATAAAATGAATTTACAAATATTTCTCAATGAAGGAAGATCCAGAGAAGGAAAATTCATGTGAAAGTGGAGGGATAAAACATATGGCTGCCACTGAGTCCGAGGTAACAATTTCTCCAATGAGACATAAGCTAAACTCTGTGGAAGAAAAAAAAAAGTCAAAAATATGACACAACTAGAGACGGAGAAGTTTCTACCACATTGGGTTGATAATTATCCATGGCTTGAATGCATTGACTCCGAAGGAAGTTACTGCAAACAATATCCCAAACTGTCAGTCTGGAAATTCAACCAGTGTATTTGTCAATGGAACTAACAAATTCAGGATTGAATCAATCAGCCTCATAACAATTCTGGACCTCGTAAGGCCTGTGCAGCACAATATACAGTACACGCATCGTGTTTTTATGATTGACCACGAAAATTGAGTGGGCGTGGAGAGAGGGCAGGGGATTAAATGTCCACTATGAGTAGTTTAAGTCCACGCAGTCTGGTGGATTTTTTTTACTAATTTAGTGAAAATCCACTCAGTCTAGTGGAAGTGCGTGACGGATTTTATTGCAGTCGTCGTGAGTCGTAGTGGGTTTTATGGCACCCCTCGCTGATTCTATTGTATTCGCTCCGCGAGTCGACACACTAAACAAACAGATGGGAGAAACTCTGACACCGTAAACCGAACATGGCAGGTATCAATTTCATACCTTTACCTGTACAGTGGTAACATTTCCTGTGTATTTATCAGTAGCCTGGCTGAGGATACATACAGACGAACGCGCGTAATGTAGAACAAATGAGGTTTTATATTTCTTGGATATCTTTCCACCCCTGTCCATGACAAAGCATACATCAGAAATATTTGCTTAGCTACAACGTACATCCCTGCTGATTTAATACATGTATATGTACCTGTTAGCATATACAGATGCGGAAATTGACATTGTTCTGCATCATGCAGTAACCTTGAGGTTCTTTCTCAATAAATGATATTTCATAAAAGTGTGTTGTGTACTGGTTATTAATTTGTCAGTTTTCCTTTAATTTCCATATCATTTGCAAGACCCACCTTGAAGAAATCATTGAAAGCAGTAATACATATAGAATTCGAAAAGAGATTACAAATGAACGCCGTAATATTTATATCGAACATGTACGATACAGGAGCTATACTACGGAAAGGTTCTTCTGTACTGTTACCCATAAACTTTTAAAACTTCTAAAAATCACAACAAGTGTAATTTTGTTTAAGCTAAATCCTATCACACCCGCACTCCCAGTAGCACATAGAGTAGAAGTTAAATTACTTAAATCAGAATACAAATATGTCATGGGAATATTGTTATGAAAACACCAAGGGTTTCTGTTTAGTGAAGCCAATTCAGCTGGCATAACATCCTGTAATGCAAGCGCTAGAAAGACGTGAATGAAACAGCGTTAGATAAACAAATAGCGCGTCAACCCTGCCTCTGGGCATAAGCGGCAACTTCAGTGTGTTTTCTCAATAAATGATATTTCATACAGAACTTCTTGTACTAGTTATTAGTTTGTCATAGTTTTTCTTTAATGTCTACACAGTTTCCAAAACCTTCTTTAAAGAAATTATTGAAAGCAGGATACAAATAACTTTATCTGTAGACTTAGAAAAATGACTGATTATTTCATAGTATGATAATTTTTAAATGAGCCGAATTCGTCTACACGGTATTGAAGGTTGCTCTCTTTCAGTGGCTGTTCATGCCATAAACGAAGTGATTTTTTATGAAAAAGGTTACTTTCTTCATCACTTTATTCGTGAATCTATCATCAAGCAGCAGCCGAGGAGTGACATTTTTACTTTGACGTTAGCCGCTACGCTTGTTAACCATGGCCATTCATGAAGTGTTGAGCTTCTATCTTACTTTTTGTAGCCCCGATGTTTCAAAAGAAGCATTAACGTCTGAATGAAACTATTTTTGTTGCGTGTGGAACAACGAATTTTGGACTTGTAATATGGAGTGAGAAACGCAATGTGGTCAAATTGTGATATTTTTGCGTAAAACTGGTTTCTAGCGGTATATAAAATAAACCATATAAAATTTGTATTCTCCCAATTAATCTTGCAACGCAGCGCATATAATACAAATCTATCGCAGCAACACAAAGCTATTACATGTTTAAGAAAGCTGTATTACACTACAAGCTTTCTGTATTTTTATTTTTAAATGCATCTTTTTTGTAATAAAATGTGTTTATCACATGCAAACATGAGAGAGAGAGAGAGATTATGCACCATAACTTTTGATCGATGTTAGTCATAACTTTCATCGCAAACTTGGAAACAGGCATTGCTAATTAGAGAGTATGCATTTTAGAAATGTGCCTCGTTCATCTTCATTTTGGAATTCGTCTACTGACAAAATTTAGAAATACAGTTTTGATTCCACTCTTTATATAAGTAAGTTAATATGTAAATCGCTGCTTGGCAATTCATTTTGTATTTAACAAGAATTTATATAATTCATTGGGTTTATTCACCTGCTATTAGTGTCCTTTGTCTTTTTTTCTTATTATCTATTGTCGAATCTGGTCATAATTAACCATGTATGAACTTAATGCTTCAGAAATTTAAAAGACTGAAAGTCCAATGAGAGAACATTACTGCAATAATCAAGGTGGACCTGACAATATTCGCGACCACCTTAGAATTAATATGAACGGTTCAAAATGAACAGGAAATAATTGGGATTTACAACCTCTGAAGCCAAAACGTTTCAACCTCCAGGTCGGAGTAGTTAACGAAAAATAAGAAGCCACATGTTTACAGCAACGAGTGCAATAATATAGATTTTATAGTCTTGGCAAACACGTGGCGTCGCAATTTCGGGTGATGTACAAGGCATTATTGAGAGATATGATGTGTTCAGCTTGCGTTAATACAGTACAAGTTAAACAAGGGGAGAAAGAAGTAATTCCAAAGCACAAAATAAATCTTACTGAATGATACATTAATTAAAACACCAGAAATTTTAAAAGTTTCGCCAATTGAAGCAAATTATTCGTGATTACACACTTTTTATCGCTTTCACCAGTCCATTTGGTAATATTAAACTCATCAGATGACCAAACCAGCAATCTTAAGTATATTTTTTAAAGCTGTTGGTCATAGAATGCAGCATCATGTGCTTCGTAGAATTGGAGGAAAAACAGTAGGTCTACAGTAAAAGTAAACACGTGTCTAATTCCTGACAAAATGTTTCGCATGGACATGTATATTTGAGTCGCAAGTACTAAACAGGCTGGAATAGTAGAGGTTGTATATTGCATAGCGCCGTGTATATTTCATTGTGTGGGAACATTTTAAGCAGACCATTTAAAAGTGACTGGGGTAATTAAAAACAAAATGACAACATTTCTCGCATTCTTTTAATTTAATAACGGAATGAAACCCGCTAATACATGTATTTACGTATGATTTCTTTTACCCTTTGTTTGTTTAAAACAGAATCTCTCCCCCCCCCCCCCATCATTAAAATTAAGATAATTAAACTTTGTATAATTTGTGAAGCATCATTCGTGACTCTTTTCTCGGCAATTTATCTTTCATCTCTTTCAATACACGTATGTGAATGCATTTTAGCGAGCGAGTCTTTGAATATTAAATGGCATTGCGTACAAATTAAAAAGAGCATTCTGCACTGTGTGCTGTAGCTGAGCCAATAGGTAAGTTCCACGCGTGGTAGTGGGCGTCCACTATTACATAATTATATTGCTGCGACTTTCAAATGGGCAATAAAACTTAATCTGTCCACTACGAGCCACGACGTGGACAATCCACGACGACCACGATATCCTGTCCACGACGACAAATCGTGAAAAGGATTAAGCTCCACGCCCACGTGTTTTTTCATAAAAACACGATGCGTGTACTGTATGCATGACACTAACCAGGATGTGCAGAAAATCCCTGAAGTTTGAGTTGCTTACACTCCACTAGGAAAGGTCATTTTAGGACTAAATGAAAATGAATTGAAAAAAATGAGAGCTCTCTTTAACACAGCCTACACCCTAGCTGTCATGAAAAACCATTTTCTGATATGGAATTGTTGTGTTCACTCCAGAAGAAGAATGTTGTTAAACTTGGTGTTAATTACAAGAACACACTCAGGACATGAGGCTTTGTTCTGTCAATTGATCATGAGAGAAGAAGTTTGGGAAAATATGAGTTCTAGTAAATTACTTTCCAATCTTGCTGATGGAAGTACTGATGCTATTTTAACAGAGCCAGAAATAGTGTATATAAGATACCTTGACAGTGGAAAACAAATAAGTTAAGCCCTTTGATTAAATAAATATGTTGTACATTATTTCTATTGTTCTTTTTATGGATTAAAGTTCATAGATCTTATTGAATCAAGGTAAGTAATTGAAATTTTCGGACAAATGAAAAGGTACATGGGAAAAAAATTTGATCACCCTTGTATCGGCTGCAACACTGGCACCATTTTCAGTCAGGACCAAATAGACATCGTAAGAAGTCTTTTGATGAAAACCAGATGTAGATATGACCATCCATCTAGGAGGAGTAGCAGTAAGATTTTCAAGATGGCGATCATTGCAGCTATATTTGAGGTCAGACTGGCACCATTTTCATTTAGAACCAACTAGCCATCATAAAAAGTCTTCTGATGAAAACCCCATGTCAATACAACTTTCTGTTTAGGATGAGTAGTGATAAGATTTTCAAGATGGCTGCCATAGTGGCCATATTAGATGTCAGGTCAGCATCGTTTTCATTTAGGACTGACTTGACATTAATATTAGTCTTTTGGTGAAAACCCCATGTTGATATGACCATCCATAGAGGAGGAGGAGGGATAAGATTTTCAAGACAGCCACCATGGTGCCCATATTGGCAGTCAGATAGGTGCCCATATTGGCAGTCAGATAGGTGCCATTTCATTTATGACCGACTAGACATCATAAGAAGTCTCTTGGTGAAAACCCCACAATGATATGACTTTCCATTCAGGAGTAGCAATAACAAGATTTTAAATATGGCTGCCATGGTTGCCATACTGGAGGTCAGATTGGCACCATTTTCATCGAGGACCAATTAGACATCATAAAAAGTCTTTTGGTGAATACCCCATGTTGATATGACAAACTGTTCAGTTGTAGCAATAACAAGATTTTCAAATTGGCTAATGTGGTGGAGATATTGGGCATCCAAGTGCCACCATTATCATTTAGGACCAACTAAGCCTTGGGATGAATGTGCATGTAAAGTTCATGGTAATCCTCAAAGTAGTTTAGGAGGAGTAGCAATAACAAACTTGTGCTAATGAACAGACTATGGATATTAATCCCTAAGTTTCAAATAACATGATGTTAATCCCTAAGTTTCAAATAACATGATGTTAATCCCTAAGTTTCAAATAACATGATATAAATCCCTAACTTTCAAATAACATGATCCTTATCGCTAAGTTTCAAATATATTATTATTCCCCAAGTTTCAAATAGCATGATATTAATCATGATAGTTTCAAATAACATGATAATAATCCCTAACTTTCAAATTACATGATATCATTCCCTAACTTTCAAACAACGATATTACTCCCTAAGTTTCAAACAACAGGATATTAATCCTTAAGTTTCAAATAACATGATATTAATTCCTAAGTTTCAAATAACATGATATTAATCCCTAAGTTTCAAATAACATGATATTATTCAATAAGTTTCAATCACACACACATACACACACAACTGTGAACAGCATTTAATCAGATTTGCTGTCACTTGCACCAAAATATGAGGTTCCAAAGTCACAAAACTTTCTAAGCACAAAATCTACTTGTGCTTAAATTTTACAAATTTTAATCTTATATAACTTCGCTTGAAATTAAAATAGAAAAACAAAAATGTGGGGGTTATTTTATTGTTTGTATCTCTCTATATATGCCAAATTTCAGTGATTTTATGAGGCTCTAAGTATGGTTTTTAATTTTGGCTACTTGACTCCATGTTGAATTTTCTGCTCAGACTGTTTCATGACTACGGACCCAGGTTCTATACAGACATCTAGTAATTATACATAGAAATGTCAACTTAGAGTCTGATCTGCTGTCACGATTTGCAATGAAACATCCGATGCTTAGGTCTTAGCTAATTGGTGCATCTTAAGCATCGATAAATAAGATTTGAAACCAATGAGGGATTATTGATACTTACTTTCTGCTGGGGTGAGACTTGGGAATTCGTAGATATGTTCTACTGTGTTCTTGCTGTTGGGTATACAGAATCCAAACTCAAAATCAAAGCTCTTCAACAACTTTTCTCGGAAATAGTGCTTCTCAATCATTCTGAACTTGTTGATTGGTTTGTCACCCACAACAAATTCAACTCTAGAGAAAGAAAAAAAATGTATGTTAGTCAATTACTGAGAAAATAAACACACAGTACTATATAAACAAGAGCTATTCAATGGAAAATTTGAACGATTTGTATTCCATGGAAAATTCCAATGATTTGTATTACATATTCCTCTCCTCTCCACCATTCTGTAATGTGACCCAGGGATCAAAACCTAATTGTTGATAGACGACACATGCCAAATGCATAGCCATACAATATGCTCACTTGGCCTTATAACTAGGTGAGCTAAAAATGTCACATTAATTGCAATTTTTGTTCATCTGACCTTTGATTTCCCCTCCCAGGTTAGGGGCCCAAAAGCTATACCTCCTCTCACAGATGGTTACCTCATAGGCACTCTATTATCAAGCTTGGTCAATTTCCACCCTGTGGTTTAGGAAGAGATAGATTTTTGTGCAGATAGACATACAAATGAAGAGACAGATGTAAGTTGTCACAATATCCCATACACAAAAGTGTGGGGATAACTAGTAGGGGTGACTATAGGGAGCATTTTGACAATTGGGATAGTATTGCACAAGTAGTAAACACTTTTGCGACAGTTACTAGAGTAGCAATAATTTCACTGAAGTGCAGATTGATTAATATTCAGTTGACTACAGGTGATTTGTAGTTCTCCACTTCAGTAATAACTTGTACTATGATAAATAAAGAATTTAGATATTTTTATCACAGTATATATTTAGAGCTCGGGTCATATGCACACTAACTTCAGATCTATTTTACGTAAGTTTACTTACAGTAAAGCAGCTACTACAGCTCACGACAACATTTAAATAATGTGACCAGAACAGTTAGAACAACTATCATAACTATCGACAGTCGACGTACTGTCAATGGCAATAGTTCAACTTACCATCTACAGAGTACCATGGTGGCGGTAACAATAAGAGTCAATTAACAGTTCAATCCATTATTACACCACTAATAACAAGAGCTATATCCACTGCTTTGCATGGCAAATTCCCAGACTTTTTTATTAAATGTCTCCCCCCTTACTGCATGGAGCTATTTCTTCTGTTTGCCATGGCAAATCCCCAGACTTTTTATTGCATGTCTCCCCCTTATTGCATGGAGCTATTTCCACGGCTTGCCATGGCAAATCCCCATGCTTTTTATTGCATGTCTCCCCCTTATTGCATTGAGATTGAAAGTATTCATCTGCAAAAACTTAAAACAATAAATGCAATAACTGAGGTTTAATTCTCATGTATTTTATAGAAGACATGCAGCTTTTTAGTATGTATTGCATTTGGTTTTAATGTTTACAACTTACAATAGGTCTACACCAGAGCCAAGACAGTGCTAGGATTTACTAAAGGTCGAGTCTTGGTCATCAAAACATGTCATACATCTGCTCTTTGACTGGTTCCATCTCTAGCAGCTCATATAGGTAATGATGGAGAAGGAACAAGAGACCAATCAACATCTTCATGCAGAAGTATTCTACATAACATTCTGAAAGGGTGGTAACTGAATCATGTTTAAGGTTTCCATAAAGTTAGGAATCTCAAAAGCTTGTCTTCAAAATTTATATACCAGTATTATTTATAACTCTCCACTTTTAAATAACTTCTTAAAAAGAAACATGAATTCACCCAAAACTGGAAGCATAGCTGCACATACAAGTTTTGAGAAAATGCAGGTTAACACAATGATGGATGAATTGATGGACATGACAGACAGTCTTGCACTATGTGCACCAAGCTATTCTGATGGCAGGATAAAGGTATAAGCAAATAAGTCTTAAGTCAAAGTAAACTAGAGAAAGAAACCATCGCATATATCTGCCTTTTTATCTTACACATACCCCTCAAACCCAACCCTGCATCTGCATTCAGGAATCAAAACCTTTACTGTGATATATTCATCCTCATGCAAAATCACAGCAAATATGACCGCCCTCCCTTAATAACTGCTGATGGAATTCAGGTTACAATGAAGAGTCAATATTACCTACGGAAATTTTACCTTTGACACGCAACCCCTCCTCCCCATGACATTCTCATGCAACATCACAGCAAATATGACTGCCATCCCTTAATTACTGCTAATGAAATTCAGGTTACAATGAAGAATCTATATTACCTATGGAAATTTTACCTTTAACACTCACCCACTGCTGCATCCAGGATCTGAAACCTTTGTTGTCATCTACTTATCCTGGTGAAACATGATACCCAATATGATTGCCCTCTCTTAATTAGTGTAAAACATGATACCCAATATGATTGCCCTCTCTTAATTAGTGTAAAACATGGTACCCAATATGATTACCCTCACTTAATTAGTGTAAAATGGCCGATGGAATGAATGGACACATAGACAGACATCTGCCAAAGTGCCTATACAAAAATTTGTCTCAAATATCTAATGTAAATCATCCAATAAAATAATGCAATATGATGATAAGCTGTAGACAACTTCATTACTGTCAAAATGCCTGATGAGAATTATAGTTATTCTTACACTCACTAATCATTCGTAAGAAAGTGTCTTACAGGTGTACAACACTTTGTCTATGAGACACTTCGTTGAATGCTCCAAAACGTTCCCAAAAGATTGACAAAAGACCAAATACACCTCTCCCTTGATAGCTCGTGCACAACGAGGTCCAAAAACATTGACTGCACTATAAGCAAGGGTGCGAGTTACAGAGGGACCTCAAAAACATTAAGAAGGGGAATGCCATCCCCACTGGACATCAAGAATAACCAAGGGAGAGGGAGAGGAACAGGGCTGTTTGATGTCTAAATACTCGTTTTATTATCACATTGAGAATAATTGTCAATAAAGATCTTTTTCTAATGAAGCTGTTCATTTTTTGTATAAATTATCTTTATTTTCAAGATACCCAACCTCTGAAAGATCGTTAACAACATTACTCCAAGAGGTTTCAACAACCATCACGTGTGCAGAGAAAACACTGTGTATTAAGTCAGTTTTTTGTTGTTGTTGATTCACAACAAAACAAGATTTGTTTTTTTTTTTCTTCAAAAACTAGGGACATTTATTTTGTGAAACAACCATCAATGTCGAAACTCAATTTTTTTAATTGTTCTATTAATAAAATATTGATGCCATGATTTCACTGCAAGTAATAGTGAAACTTCTTCTCATACTTGAGGACATCTCTGAGTGCCAATTCAGGAATTTTAAGGTCACCACAAACTCTGGAACTCGCTTCTCCATAATGAACCATATCTGTGAAACAAAGCATTTTGTTCACCAAGTACTCATTTCGCTTGGTAGCCTTGCTATCTTTGATCACATTTGTGCACGAGTAGGCTATTTTAAATTTACTTAATTATATTTCTTACATAATAATATTTATAATGGTGTTCAACTGATCAACTAAAATGAGTTGACATGACCATGGCTGCTACCTCTTATGCAGGTAGGATTTGCATGCCTTTTAACTTTCCTTGTATTCCACCCCACCCCCCTTTGTTTGATTTGATACAAATGACATAATTAATGCAATAATACAAAGCAGGTCTGTTTTTAATTGAGTGTAACAATACAACAAATACTTCCACAAGTCAGATATCAAAACAAAGCACTTAATTAGGTTCTCA
The DNA here is from genome assembly GCA_029931535.1 of Margaritifera margaritifera. NCBI lineage: Eukaryota > Metazoa > Mollusca > Bivalvia > Unionida > Margaritiferidae > Margaritifera > Margaritifera margaritifera. The sequence goes on from JAQPZY010000942.1 coordinate 457,500, forward strand.
CAGAAATGCTCCCAGACATAGCTGTAATGATAGATTGGCATTTTTAACGTTTGAATATTTTTTGGGGCATATTATATTTATGATTATTACACGGAAACCATATTAAAATATTTAACTAAAACACGAATTTCACTTGACAAAACTTATTTAATTAGTATTTACTTATTTAAGTGTTGCCACCAGTAGGCTTTAGTGACACTTTCATTGATCAATTTTTTTTCAAATATTCTTATTTACAGTGTATTGAGAATGTTATTTGGAAAGAAAATTTAACAAAATATATGACTTCTTATTAAAAGTTGAGAATTTCATGATGTTAATTAAAATTTCCGGGTACTAACCACCATTTTTAATGATAAAACGAATGATATATCAAGGTTTCATATACCAATTTTGATCAAAATTTTCTTCATGTTCAACAAATAAGGGCCAATGTTTTTGGTATTTTTTAGTAAAAAAATGTGATCCACACCTGACCCTGCATTATAAGTGGATTCGCGAGTTATCCGGGCACGAGTTATCGAGGGAGTGGTGTAAGTGACAAGAATGGGTTATCTGACAAATTAAACCAATAAGGTTTCAGCAAAAATTTATCAACAAAGTGGCTATTAGCAAAGTATCCTGTACACAAAAATGTTATACACCAATTTCAAAGTACATACGTTGCTCCGACTGTCTTTAGCTTCAAAAACTGTGGTGTAAATTGATACCGAACAAATCTGCCAGCATTGGGATCAAGATCTTCTGTATCATAGTTGTCATCATCACCATTATCTGGAATTGTATAATGAGCTGCATTAACCTCATTAAACTGTAATATAGATTACATAACAATACAATTGTTTCCTAGAGCCACATGCACTGTAAATAAAAACCAGAGATTACAATTTAAACTGTCAGGTGCAATAATATGTGCATTAAACTTGCTATAAGACGACAATTCAGCTAAAAAAAAAAGGAATTTCTCAGGTCCTAATAGGGAAAACAACATACATGGTCTACAAATACCTTTCGGATACCTGAGTCTGACATGTTTGCCTAAATTCAAAGCACTCAAGTCCAAAACAAAACTGAGAAGTATTTTATCAACCTGTTTTATGTTCAATTAAAAAATGATAGTCAATTTTGTTGCGTTAATCAAAGTATGAACCTGATAATACAATACAAATTTGTACTTTACCATCAGGTTAATTACTTTGATAAACACATTGAAATTGAGACTCAATTCTTATCATTGTAATTATTTTAGTTTATTTTACCCACATTTTGTACCATCTCACTGTTAAATTGATTTTTTATAAACATATCATAAATAACCTGCCAACCCCAGCCTTCTTCGCAATGCATGAAAATTTATCATAGCAAATGCTCTTTAAATAAAACATAAATAAGAAACTATTCTCATTTACAGTATAGCTCACATGATATTTTGTTTCTCCACGCTTTACGGTAGGGGTGGAGACAGCATGGAAAGGATTAAGATAAAAAAACCTTCACCATATCTCTGCACATCCTGACGAAGTTGCCGCAGCTTCTCGCAGAAAATAGCTCTGCACACCATGCTTTTTCGCAGGCTGGAAGTGTTTCACGTATTTTCACGTCTGCGCTGTTGAACATGTGCAAGAATAACTTCTGACAGAAGATTCATTCTTGGTGCCTGACATATTCATTGTATACCCCAGTTCATAACCTGCATCATTCATTGCTTGTTTACGGCAGCAGACGATAGGAGACTTGAGTATACTGAACATATTTATAGAAACATTTTTTATTATTTTCAAACAAGAATATACATAAGGCCCAATCATCTTGCAGCTGCATGGTTTACAATGATCAACACATTCTTTTTGTAGGCCTCTTGGATTGCCTGATACTAAAAATAAATCTAGGCCATAAGTAGATCACTGTAGATTTGATCTCTCTTTGTGGCTAACTTAGCTCGCTACCCGCTGGATTTATAAAGGTATGATCCCCACGTTTTACACATCATGTTACGTGTTTTATTATATAAGCTTTCAGCTTTGGTGCAAATAGCTTGAATACTGTAATTATTTATCATACATTGTATGATTTTAAAAAACACATGATGACTGCCAATAAAAAGCTTATCTTTTAATCGAGAATGAATCCCAGAACTTTCACCCATAGATAGCTTCTGGGTCCCAGCTTTTTTTTCGGGGTCATGTACCTCTGGCTTAAAGAATGTTTAGCCCCTGATAGGACCAACTCCAAATCTCAAAATTTAAGCCCTACAACACTGATTCAAATGAAATCATGCAGCTAAAATCACAAGTACAAAAACTAACCTGAGTAACAACACCAACCATTGTTAAAAACCTGAACTAAGTAAACTTATGTAGACATCACTTGCCTGGACTGCAAACCCTATAGTAAATCCTGTCAATACAGTAGACATCACTTGCCTGGACTGCAAATCCTATAGCAAATCCTGTCAATACAGCATACATCACTTGTCTGGACTGTAAACCCTATAGTACATCCTGTCAATACAGTAGACATCACTTGCCTGGACTACAAACCCTATAGCAAATACTGTCAATACAGCAGACATCACTTGTCTGGACTGCAAAACCTATAGTAAATCCTAGCAATACAGTAGACATCACTTGCCTGGACTGCAAACCCTATAGTAAATCCTGTCAATACAGTAGACATCACTTGCTTTGGACTGCAAACCCTATAGCAAATCCTGTCAATACAGTAGACATCACTTGCCTTGGACTTCAAACCCTATAGCAAATACTGTCAATACAGCAGACATCACTTGTCTGGACTGCAAAACCTATAGTAAATCCTGTCAATACAGTAGACATCACTTGCCTGGACTGCAAACCCTATAGTAAATCCTGTCAATACAGTAGACATCACTTGCCTTGGACTGCAAACCCTATAGCAAATCCTGTCAATACAGTAGACATCACTTGCCTTGGACTGCAAACCCTATAGCAAATCCTGTCAATACAGTGGACATCACTTGCTGGGCTTGCCAAATTTAGCCTTTGTGAGAAGGTAGACTTTTACAGACATACAACAACTCAAATGTAAACTGAATTTATCCCCATTTATAAGAAATTCTCAAAATCTGGTGGGCTGTTCACCCTGACAGATCATTTCATATACCCTGTCTATGATGAGTACAAATCATTTCATATACTCTGTCTCTGATGAGTACAGATCATTTCATATACCCGGAGTCTGATGGGTACAGATCATTTCATATACCTTGTCTATGATGAGTACATATCATTTCATATACCCTGTCTCTGATGAGTACAGATCATTTCATATACCCTGAGTCTGATGGGTAGAGATCATTTCATATACCCTGTCTCTGATGAGTACAGATCATTTCATATACCCTGAGTCTGATGAGTACAGATCATTTCATATACCCTGAGTCTGATGGGTAGAGATCATTTCATATACCCTGTCTCTGATGAGTACAGATCATTTCATATACCCTGAGTCTGATGGGTACAGATCATTTCATATACCCTGTCTCTGATGAGTACAGATCATTTCATATACCCTGTCTCTGATGGGTACAGATCATTTCATATACCCCGAGTCTGAAGGGTACAGATCATTTCATATACCCTGTCTCTGATGAGTACAGATCATTTCATATACCCTGAGTCTGATGGGTACAGATCATTTCATATACCCTGAGTCTGATGGGCAATGTGGGATTTGGCAGGTAATATGGAGAATAATATGGTGCGTCCATTTTCAGAAGCTCTCGACAGGCGATGGCTTTTGTTCACTGAAAGAAATCAGCAGCTTTATTCATCCCTCACAATCACATCTGCAACATTTTTTCCGGACACCCTTGGCCATGATGGAGAATCAATCTGCAATCAAACATGTTTAATAGCTGCCAGCTGATAGGTGGTCAACTCTGGGAAGGATTTGCTGTTTAACCAGGGGTGTCAAGAAATAATTTATGCCATGAAATGAATTTAAAAAAAGGGATTGGATTTGCCATCTGGACACAAATACTGGCCCAGAAGACTGAATTTAGCAACTGTGGCCCTCCCAAAATCCTAAATTTCTCATGTCAGACAGTCAAACCACTACATGTAGCTGTATGGTTTTTCTTGGGAATACCCAGCAATATCAGAAAAATGGCAGAGGAAAACTTCTTGGTTCAAATAGCACCCATTACTTCAATAATGTGCATAAAATAACATTTGAACCACATAAATGTATTATACTTTACTTGAGAAATACTTTTAAAAATATCTTGGTGAAACAAGATTGTTGTTAGTGCTTTCAAATACATCCATTGGTTAAGTAAACGACTCATATTCCAAGGCTCATGGGTTCAAAACTGACCTAGGCCAATCCATTTTGGCTGCCTCTTTGTGTCCATGGGAGAGGCACTTAGCTCCAATTTCCTCAGCATGATACAGCCAATATTGTGCTGAAAGTGCCACATCCTTTCATTAAATAAATGCCTGCAATTTCATTCATCTATTGATCCTTTATTTCATGATACACTGTTAAAGTCTGCCACTTCCCATCTTGAAGTCAATGTTAAGGTCAGTCTCACATTTTCTCATGCAGTCATTATAATGTGAATGCTTACTATCTGAAACATGTTTTGACAAAAATGAAATAAATATTTATATTTTCACTTGCTATCAGTTACATTTTAACCATAATATTTGTTAAGTACAAGAGATTTGCTTCAAGTCTTAACCTAGTCAAAGGTGGTGGGTGAGTAGGCTTCTCCTTAATCATTATTCTGGCCAATGGAACTGCCAGGCTTACCTTCTGGCCAATGGAACTGCCAGGCTTACCTTCTGGCCAATGGAACTGCCAGGCTTACCTTCTGGCCAATGGAACTGCTAGGCTTACCTTCTGATTTGCATGAAATGTGCCAAGCTTTCTGACTATCAAAGTTGGTGTGTCAAAGATTGTGTGATGCATATGCCAATTTAGAAGCAACTGGGTGATAAATGCTAATGACAAAAATCACAAGATTCCTTTTACAAATTTGCTTAAAATAAAAGGTACACATCTCTAATGATTAGACACATGGATTTCTTTAAAAGCATGATCAATGTACCAAAACCAATACACATGGTATGGCAAATATTTACATGATAAAAATAAGTGTTCTCAGATCATTCAGGTGGTTAAAAAAAAATCATCCCAAAACTGACCTCATTTCCAACTGAAGCTTTCATTGTTGCTGATATGTAGTTCAAGAGATAAGTCTGTTACCATATCGAGGCAAAACAGAAAACTTGACCATTTCCAATAACAAATCTAATTAATCTGTTGCAAAATAGTATGATGCTATGGAACATGCAAGAAACATCCAGTCATCGTACATACAAAAGTATCCCTGATTTGAGCAGGACTCAAATAATTTTTCCACATATACATACAGATATCCTTCTTAATAATTTTAATTGTTTTTAATGTGTGAAAAAAGATAAAAAGAAAACTAAATAAGCTATTTGTAAAATAATTATTTATTTTTTTTAAATGTAAAGAAGAGATCCCATATTTTACACTGTATTTTACTTAATATTTTTAAAACTATCATTGTGATATTATGTTGGCATATTTTTAGGCAAGCTCACTTTTATAAAAATTTGTCCAGCCATATATAACATTCAACGCCAATAATGTTTACTGTTTGCATCCAAGATTTTCCAAAAATGGGGATAAAATTATTACATAATGTTTTAGCAGGGTGGATGGGAATATTTCAACCTATTTCATTCCATTTCATTCCATCACCTTTGACTCAAATGAAATGAAATCAAACAGGTTGGAAATTTCCATCCAACCTGTTAAAACACCATGTAACTAACAAAATATTATAGCCAATGTTAACATATTCTACCTGATGTTATATATTCGACCTGACGTTACATGTTGCATGTTCTACCTGATGTTACATAGTCTACCTGATGTTATATATTCCACCATATTCGACCTGATGTTACCTGTTATATGTTCTACCTGATGTTATATATTCGAACTGACGTTACATGTTACATGTTCTACCTGATGTTACATATTCTAACTGATGTTACATATTCTACCTGATGCTACATATTCTACCTGATGCTACATATTCTACTGGATGTTACATATTATACCTGATGTTACATATTCTAACTGATGCTACATATTCTACTGGATGTTACATATTATACCTGATACTACATACTCTACCCGATGCTACATACATGTATTCTACATGATGTTACATATTCTAACTGATGCTACATACTCTACCTGATGTTACATATTCTACTGGATGTTACATATTATACCTGATGTTACATATTCTAACTGATGTTACATATTCTACCTGATGCTACATACTCTACCTGATGTTACATATTCTACTGGATGTTACATATTATACCTGATGTTACATATTCTAACTGATGCTACATATTCTACTGGATGTTACATATTATACCTGATGCTACATACTCTACCCAATGCTACATACATGTATTCTACATGATGTTACATATTCTAACTGATGTTACATATTCTAACTGATGCTACATATTATACATGATATTACATATTCTACCCGATGCTGTAAAATCTACCTGTTACATATTCTACATGATGTAACATGTACATATTCTACCTGCTGTTACATATTCTACTGGCTGTTACATATCACATCTGATGTTACATATTCTACCTGATGTTTGCACACAACTGGCGTGGGAAAATCCCTTAACTGTCAAGCAGCAAGGAGCAAGTTACCAATTTTGGGAGCAAATACAATTACAAGTTACATAAACTTGACAAACATTTCAAATAAAATATGAAGGAGAATTGCTTTAAAAATGCAATCTCAGGAAATCTCAGTTCAAGGAAAGTACAAATTTTAGACTTTTTACCTAACTCTGATATAAGTGACTACTGTTCAGAAAATAATATTAGAAAAAGTTCAAATGCTGGTTGATTGGTTGGTTTTTAGCAGCACTTTCAACACTTTATTTGGGTATATCATGCAGAGGAAATAGAAGCTAAGTGCCTTTTCCATGGACACATTGAGGCAGCTGACCCAGATTGGCCTGGGCATATATTGAAGCCATGACCCTTGAATTACGAGTCTAATGCTATACAAAGTGAGGCACCAGTGCTCCCTGGTTCAAATGCAAATCAAGGACAACCCAGTGAGACTGGAGTAAGATGTAATGTTTTGACCCCAAATTGATAGGGTTCTTCTTTACCCCAAGTGCAAACCATCCTCAAAGTTTAATAACTGCAGATGGTGGAAAACTTGAGTTATTGTGCAGAAACAAAACTGGTAACACTTGGATGGACAGACATCAAAACATAATATGCTCTGCCTTGTGGCACACTTAAAAAAATTGACATGCTGACTCTAAGCATCTTGATATTACATGTACATAATCTGAGCTAGTTTGATGCATGTGTTTTTATTTTTTTGTTATTTTTACTTTAGCTACTGGATACTCAAACATCATAACTACACAGAGAAACTGAGCACATTGGCTTCAGCTACTGGATACTCAAACATCATAACTACACAGGGAAACTGAGCACATTGGCTTCAGCTACTGGATACTCAAACATCATAACTACACAGGGAAACTGAGCACATTGGCTTCAGCTACTGGATACTCAAACATCATAACTACACAGGGAAACTGAGCACATTGGCTTCAGCTACTGGATACTCAAACATCATAACTACACAGGGAAACTGAGCACATTGGCTTCAGCTACTGGATACTCAAACATCATAACTACACAGGGAAACTGAGCACATTGGCTTCAGCTACTGGATACTCAAGCATCAGAATAACACAAAGCAATTGGGCAAAATTGTTTTAGTTCTTTTTTCTGAGTATCACACAGCAAGAATTTTTAATTAAAGAAATTTTTAGTGTGGTGGCAAAATAAATCTCATTAAAAAGCACAGTTGCTAAAATATATTTAGCCAAAATTAAAATCCATTGTTTTTGGACATGATTACACAGTGTACATCCATAAAAATACCCATTATATGGTAAACCAAATTAATTTATGAACAATTTGTTCATTTTGTAAGTAAGAAAGTAAGTATAATGACCATACAAAATTTGCTACATGTAAAATTTTCCAGATTACCATATATACTCGCATATAATCCAGGTCCAAATGCAAAAAACATAGACCCTGATCTGTCATCGCATAATGCACCGCAGATCAGGGTCTTTGTTGTTTGTTCTAGTTATTAGTACTTACAAACTGCACAGACCCAGATCTGCCAGTGCATTATGTGATGGCAGATTTGGATCTATGCAGTTTGCATCAGATTATAGGTGAGTATAAACGGTACTCAGGACACAATGAGAAACTGTGAGCTCTAACTCTTTCTTCATGCTCTGCTAAACAGTTTCTACATTTCTACATACATGTAACAAATGCACAGTACTTAACCATAGTTAGTGGCTTTTCAACGTACTCAGGTTCCCTCAGTCTACAAAACAAATATACTAAGCATCATTACCATTTATATAAAAAAGGATTCTTTAAACCTGCAAGCACAGGTAATTAAGACAGGTACAATTTGAGTACAATAATTCTGCAGAATGCTATGACTCACCTGCTCTACCATGGCATTATCCAGAAACCATGCAAAGTCGCCAAGTAGAAAAAGTAGGCCAAAATCTTAACATAGTCACTGGAGTGTGAAAAGAAGGTCAGTGTGACCTATTTCTGCTCATGGTGAGTAAGACATTCCAAGGTAAATACTACCGGTACTTTCAAGTTTCATGACTACAAAAGTGTACAAGAAACTTAACTAAATGCAAATACTTAACATTGATGCCCATGCCAACAAGAACAGTCAGGAAAATTATCCCCATGTCTTAGCTATGATTGACAAAAACAAAAAAGGTACCTACTGTATTGGCTTAAATAAAACATGTATCCAAGTACAAACAACATTGACCTTGAGATAATCCTGATAATGTACTGGTTGACCAGGGTCTAACTAAAAGAGAACACAGAGACCCTTATCTGCTGTTGTACAATGTATTGGTCAATGAGGGTCTACACTGATTCTTCTGCCTAAAATAACCAGAGAACACAAACGTTGATCTACCTGTACATCACGTAAAAGCAGATCTGAGTCTATGCTGTTCACAGTTGGATCAGGATTTTATTCAAGTCAACAAGGTAATAAAACAAATCCTCAAGTTACCTGATGGAGGAGGTTTTGCTACCTCAAACAAAACTGTTCCAGAATCTATGTCTCTGAGTTTAAACCTTGTGAAGTCAATTCCATAAATATTGGCCTCAGTTGGACACAAGTAGTCTGTGAAAAAAAGGAAATGTTTTACTCCATAAGCATACCATTAGAAGCACACAAATGTTCTGTTAAAAATATTCTAAATACACTTTAACTATGTACAGCACTCCCTCATTAAAAGGCCCTTCATTAACAACACCATTCCTGTTATAAAGTACATATGGTCATGGACCCCATTTCATTATGTAGCAGTGAAATTATATGTATGATCAAAGCTCCTACTAGCAGTTCAATATTAGGAGTCAACTGTCAAATCCAGAAGTCACATTCCAGGGGTCAAGCTAGACTTGAATTTTTGACTTCTCCTTTTTGACAGAACAGGTAGAAGTGGCAGCATAGCAAGAAACGCAATATATATATATATATATATATATATATATATACATATAGTGTATTGTGTGTGTGCTCTGGTTCTCTTATTTGAACCATGTCCTGTATTTTAATATGCATATTTGCATTTAACACTGGTTTTAAGCAATACTTTATCTTCAAGTAGAAAATTCTCTATGTTGTATGTATATTATAAACACATTTTGTAAGTGTATGAATGTATCATACTCATATGCAGTGCATTCATACTTGAAAGTGTGTTTTGTTTAGATGGAGAGAAATATGCCATGTATTTTGGCCATATGACTTCAAAAAAGCATAGCAGAAACTATATGTTGTAATTAATTTTAACTGACATGAGTACCTAGATTTCAGTATTGTAATTACAAATAGGGTAGGTAAAACCACTTAAGCAACTGCCACTTAAAGAACAAATTTTGTTTTTTTGTTAGTTTCTTCACTACAAAATGGCAGTCGAAAACATTTCTAAACTAGTTTGAAACAACCCCTTTATTGGGCTATAACATGCACATGCGAGCACATGTACATGTCAGTGTTCTCCCCAGGGCCTTTTACAGTAGTGGGCCCACTACACTATCATTTCAAACCCCGATAACCCCCAATGCTTTAGAACCTGCTGCTACGCTATGCTCTTGTGCCGCTATGCTTTAATGTTTCCCACTTCCCTTATAAAATTAATCTGTTACACAAATATCCTGTCACCTAAATCAAAGCCCTATACTCAAATGACACCTGTTCTTACCTCTTCTTGGTTATTTTATTAAGATAATCCAGGATAATTACTCACACACTTAACCATTATCTTTTGTACCTGGCTTGCACTACTGTGGGTGAGCGACCTTTTGTACGTGTTTCGTCTGCACAGACATGGTCACGTGATTGGCCAGTGACAATGGAGTCTACTGGCAGTGTTATATATATATATATATATATATATATATATATATATATATATATATATATATATATATATATATATATATATATATATATATATATATATATATATATATATATATATATATATATATATATATATATATATATATATATATATATATCAGGCATTTTCACTACCAGCCAAAGCAGTTACACATACCACATTAAAAATTCTTGTGAAAAATGAACACCACCACTTTCCAAGAAACGTTTAATTACCCAGCGCCCGGCTAGCCCCATAGTTGGCCTGGTTAAGAAAATCAGAAATTGGTGTCACCAATAGTGGCAGTGATTCCGATTCTGACAGCGTCAGCATGATTTCCACAAAGAAAGAGATCAAGAAACAAAAGGACGGGATTTAACAATGAATGGAAGACGTTATACACTTGGGTGGAAATTGCTGGATCAGATGGTAAGTTTTCCATATTGGTTCAGATCTACTGGGGGGTGGGAGTGTTGTATCATATTTTTTTTATAGTAGTAACTAGTAGTTGTAGTTGCAATTGTTCTTGTTCTTATTAAGTTGTGACGAGGAATGAAAGTTGCATTTTATTCACGAGTTGTTATTATGTTTACATAGTTTACTCTGAGCAAGAGAAATATAGTTTGGTCAGTAAACCTTAACTTAAGTGGGTGCTGCCCGATTAATTTTTCATTTCTCTCTTCTGTCTATCCAAGTAATAAATGGAACAATCTTTATCTTCCAGTTTTACCTCTTTTGAAAAGATATAAATAAAATGTATTCCTTCATAAATATAACTTAAATAGTTTCATCCATATGCTTACTAATTATTCAGTAAAGTCATTTTTAATTTAATTTAAATTTTTGAACAATATTTAAGCTCTTTGACATTGATTCAGTGAAGAAATTAAACAAACACTTTGATATATTGTTCTTAATGGAAAGGAATATGTATTATCTTATTCTGTGATGATTATTTGAAAACACATCACTGTCTTGACTCTTGAAGAATTTGTCCTAGGTAATTCTCTTAATTGGGATTCAGGTAGTTTTGTCTCTTTTTTTGTACATCCATTAATAAATTATATGTTCCATTTTTTTCAGACTGTGAAAGGTCATTCTCCTCAATGAATAGAATTAAGAGTGTTTCAAGGAACAGGTTGACACAGAGGGTACTGAACTACCTGATGACAATCAGTACTGAAGGACAATCCTTAAAAGACTTTAATTGTGATGTGGTAGTCAGTATATATGGCAAAGAAGAAAAGACGTATATCATTTACTCAAATTAAGAAACAAATGAGACATTAAGCCTTGTTATAAACTAGGTAAATAAAGAATGTAAATATATACACTTATTTTTTATTTCATTGATATTAATTTGTTTCACTTTTATGACATTAATGCTCGCTTAATAAAAAATTTTTGATCCTAACGTGCTTACCCTGATGCTATCGAAAATTTCTGGGGAGATCACTGCAGTATATATGGCGAAAAAAAGAAAAGATGTATATCATTTATTTAAATTAAGAAACAAATAAGATAGACATTAAGCCTTGTTATAACCTAGGTAAATAAAGAATACTATGTAAATATATATACACTTATTTTTTATTTCATTGATACTAATTTGTTTCACTTTGATGACGTTAACGTGTGCTTTTTAAAACATTTTATGACCATAATGCGCTTACCCAGATGCTATCGAAAATGTCGGGGGAGATCACTGCATGAGTCTTCAACATCATAGTGTTCATCCATTCAAATCACAGTGGTCACTGATCTGATGAATAATCTCAATCAGTCAATCCTTATCACTGTAATTATCTTGTGAACAGGATTGCCCCTCTGAAGGCTACTCTGACATGATTTCAAAGGAACCAATGTTCTATTGAGTGTGTATGTGAGCACCTGCAATTGTTCGGCAAATAAACAATGCCCTTTTTTGTTGTAACATAGTTTAAATGAAGCGTTAAACTGGTGATGATACATATATAGATCATAACAGTAATCAAAAGCTTTCTCAGAGTTTGATTTGGACAATATTGTCAAATCATCGATATTCCATAATAATAATAACTGCTATTTAAGTATGTGTGATTTAGACTTGGGCACTACAGTATCAGAAGACACTTTTTAAGAGAGTGCAGATAAGTACACCAACTCAAAAAAATGAATCAGCAAAACTCTGTTTTCATTTTTCAGAAATGGACTTGCGCTGAAAATTACACTTATGCTAATAAAAGGCAAAAAATAGACAAAAGTGAGAGCAGAAGTGAAGAGAACAAAGAGAACTCAAACTTAGAATGTATATTTAATGCTGACTCCGACTTGACTACAGTAAAGGATGCTGATAACAATGGCAGCAGAACTACAAACCTGAGAAATTAAAGACCTGAGTGGGAGAAGCAGTTCACATAGTTGAAAAAGGTGGAATCAGATGGCACATTAAATCAATTTGTGTGTGGTGGAAGACTCCTAAAAAGCAAAATCATTTCACTCAAAATGGAAATACTAACTTGCAGCTATCAGCCTTTAGCCATCATGAATTTAACCTGGATCATTTAACTGTTGTTGAGGGTTGCTGTGCTAAGCAAAAAAGACAGACAATCCTGTACAATGTTGGGAAAACTCTTGGAATCAGTGTGAAAAATTCCTGCAAAACAGCAAAGTTCTGTACAATGAAACAGGGAATAAATTAATCAGAATAATGTAGGAGCATCCTGTACTTGAAAGACTTCACTAACTAGAATGCCATATATACATCTGTTAAGTCAAAGAACAGGAAAAAGTAAAGAAACTAACTTATTTGAAAAACTAGTTTGCAGATAGTAGAGTACAGTATGATGTAAAGTATTTTGGACAATTACTGAAAAATAGTTTCTCTTTAAAGTAATATTTTGAGACTGAGATTTTAATCCAGATATGTAATAAAATAATGATAATGTACTTTTTCATTTTCCTTTGTATCCTTTTGAAAGTGAGGGACTCACGAGTTTATGCCAGAGACTCTCAGAAATAGGCTGGGGACTCCTAAGTTCCATGACTGAAGAGTCCAGGACTGCTCATCCTGAAACTCTGTTGAGAGCTCTGCTAAAAGATGGTCCCCTTTGATGCCACTTATGAACAACATTATAATGAGAAAGTACTTTATGTACATTTGTAATTCTTTGTGGTCCACCAACACAGCAAGAGTCACACATCACAATAGCACCAAAAATGCATAGCTTATAACATAGATTTTACTGCTGCAAATTTTGACCAATCAGAAATCACATTACATTCATTAAAAAATTGCATTATATTCACTTAGGTGCTAGAATTGGTTATTTACCTAGCTCCCTCCTGCTCAAATTCTTAAGGTGTTATTGAAAAGTTGCTCTTTAAATTATGCAAAACACTTATGTCAGTTATTCAGGTATAGTGACTTGAATTTTATTTTAAAATTGTGGTGCACATAGTGGACAAGAACAAGTCATTCACTGCATCAAATGAGGCAGTCCTTGAAAAAGAGATAACAAACAATGAGATATTACATCCTGAATAACCACTTATTATGAATAGTATTGTATAGCAAATATTGGGGCTTGAAATTATGATTTTCTTTACTGATCCACTGGATCATCAGAACTAAAGTTTTACTGATCCTGCCTAAATTTTACATTTGTATTTCTCACAATATTCAGTTGAGAAAGTACAGAACATTACATCCTATTCTGGGTCATATTTCAAGCGTTATATCCAATTTCCCAGGATTTATATTTTCCCACACTCTTCTGTAGATCATATTTACAATAGTGCTCTTTACTGTCTTCATCTAATTTATGAATTTTCAGTGGCAGCTACACACCTTGCAAGAAATTCCAAATCTTTCACCTGACAATGCACTGAATGTTTTATACCAAAAATGATTAACAAATAAAATCGGTTATTCTTTATAATTTTTATTTATTGAGTGACCAACACAACCTTTCCAATTGACCAAGTATTGGCACTAGCACAGGGCTCGAAATTAATGCTAATCCACCATCCCATGGTTAGTGATTTTGCCACTGGATCACTAAAACCCACTTGTAAATAATCCATTCAACCAGTGAAAATTAACGCTGGTCACTATCATAACTGTTAAGAAGTGGTCGTAAGTCTGTGGTCCCTATAATGGTTAACTGATCTGTTTATTGTGTTAATTGAGTACCTACAAACATCCTGCAATTCACGAGGTACAATACATGCTCTTGGTGCAAATGGACTGGTGTTAAACCACTCTCAAGTAAATTAGTGTCATTATTGTAAAAATAGTCTTCACACACATGGAACTAGCCTGTTGTACTGCCCACAAGCACTGATTTCATTACTGATGATAACAAAAGTATAGGGTCTCATGCTAGTATTGACCAATTAGAAATGGTTGTGTTCCTGGACTCAACAAATAATCCAGAATTACACACAATATGTTTAAATATTTATATCATTGTTGATAAACATTCAATGCATTGTGCAGTGACAATTGTAAACATATGGAAGAATTTGCAAAGTGGGCTGCCACCACCGAAATGGCAGAAATTAGATGACAAGAGAGAGCGCAATTTCAAATATGATTAAGAGAAAAGACTTAAGTACCAAAACTGCTGGAAAAATGAACACAAATGGCTGAAGTATGACCCAAGAGAGGCTGTAATGTTGTGCACTTTCTGCACTGAATATTCAGAAAAAGTGCATGGAGTACTTCATTTGTGAGTCTTGTTGGTGAAATACAGTTGTTATTGTTTTGAGTTGATGTAATGAATAGTAAATGTTGAATTAGAAACTGAACTGGCTTTTTTTATTTTAGCAGGACCAGTCAAATTAAGGCAGGATCAGCAAAAATTTAATTTAGTGAAAAAAAAAATTCAAATTTCTATTCTGCTATCCTGATACCCTAAATAATTTTATATCATCAGTATTGAAATGAATGCACTGGTCCAGTGTACCAGATTAGTTGGGTGTGTGTCCTGTTTTTACAATCAGCACCCTTATTTACTTGATGCCTTGAAGAACACATGGCCATTTCCACCTCTGGCATTCATTGTACTCTTCAAGTACTGAAGGTATACATAACAAAATATTTGAACATATATTAAATTCAATTATTTTTTTCACACATATATTGTGGATAAAATGTTGTTGGACGCCCATATTTCTGTATGGGACCCCCCTATTTTTTATGCTACAGACCCAGTTTCAGCAGGATGGGGGTCCTGGACTCCCAGTTTCAAAATCCTACTGACAGCTCTATAGAATGCTGCACATTATGCCAAAATGTAATTTGTAAAGTCTGATATTTACTTTCACTAATCTTGGGATGTGTGATCCTATCAGGGATGTGGGAAAGGAGCATGCATTTTCATATTTCAGGATGTGACAGAGATATATCTCAAGAACAATTAAATTGAGATGTATCAATAACAAATAAATAATAACTTCCCTTTACTTGCCAAAAGGCATTGGCAATTTAGGCTTAATCTCCAAAATTCTTTTAGTTGTGTCAGCCACAGGAGTCAGATGATATGGTGGTATGTTTGTAAAATGAAACATCAACAACTCTTTAACTGAAACAAAACTACAATTAAATGGTTATTTTTTCTTCTAGCTATGTGAGTAAATGTGTTTCGTTAAAAAGAGAATACTAGAATACTAATTACTGTCTCCATTTTGACTGGTCAGTCTTGAACAAACTGAACAACACTTGGACAGGATGCAACAAATTTGGATTTCATTTTAATTCTAAATGCAAGCAAGACCTTTATGATGATATTCATTCACAGAACTGAAAGTGTACATGTTTATTTCATGTTAAATACATGATTTAGGCCCGTTTACACTTCCACAAGCAGGACTCTGCAGAAAGTGCGTAAAGAAAATGGTGAATAACCATTTAACTTTGCATTCCCCCGAAAATAAAATTGAAAATAGGAGCATAAGAAAGCAAATACTGAAAGTCTGAAATGCGAAGTCTAATGTGACTGACCTAGATAACAGAGTACACCATTTCGGATTATTCTCATTTTAGCAACGTGGGGAAAACAATAGTATAGTTTTGGTTATCTTAAGAAGACGCATATCTACAAAACTGTCCTCACAAGTCTCGCAAAATAAAACCTGTTCGAGCATGACATTTTTTTCAGAATGGTCGATTTGGTGACGCTGTGGATCACCTGTAAGCCTAGCACTCATTCATCCAAACTTATTGTAATATTTAAATTTAAAGACATTTCAGAATTTATACTTACTCTCAGTAATTTTAGTGAGCATAAGAACATCGTCAGGCGATATAATATCCTTCTTCAAAAGTTCTTCTTCTGTGACAGTTTTCGATTTTACCTGTCGAGATAAAAAGCCCCCACCTTTCTTCTTTCCTGTGCTCGCGCTCATGACTCGTAAACAGTGGTTGAATTTGATTATTATTGTATCATGAATGGCCTAGTATCTTATTTTGTTTTTGGGAGTACAGTTCTACATCTCAATATCGGTTTGGCCTTTGTTCTTTGTCTCATTAATCAGCAAAAACTTCGTGTGTGTCTTCCGCTTTGTGTAATGGCGACGCTGGCAACGGGAATTATGGGATGACGCTTTTTTCCGGGAAAGGTAGCCTGGTTTCCGGTATTGTTGAACCGACAACACAGTCAAGGAATAATCTCATTGCGAGGGACCAGTCTACCGGAAAGGAAGCTATTCTAGTGTTTCAATTACTAGAAGTTGGTGACACAAGTAACTGAAATTTATAGCTATCTACCTAAATCAAAGGTTTGCTAGTCAATGTAGGGATACTAGTGGTATTGAACAAATATTTCCTAACATTTCAAAAACTAAGGCATATTCTAATATATGAAAAATATAAATTTTGTTATGTTTCAAAATCATTTATCAAGGTTACCAACTGCCAATTTTGGGGGTTGCACTAAAACCTGACCAGTCTGCTGACGTCAGCGCCTTGCTGGCCGCTGAAACGACCCGATGCAAAAACACTGACCTGCTTACCTTTGTCAATTACGGATAATTTCATCCAACTATGACTGAAACTATGACTGAAAAATGTGGAATTTATCTTTTTATCAAAGACGTTATCAATCAAAGGAAATTGATTCGCTCGAAATGTCACGATATTGGCAAATGTGCAAAAATATCACTGACCACATAGTCTTGATATCTGAGCAATATGATCGAACAGAACTGTCCAAGTTAAACCATAAGAACATCCATGGCAATCAAAATGTTCAAGACGCATACGTAGGAGAAAAGCCAAGTCATCTAATCTCATTGGACTAAAACTCGTTCCCTGTGGAACAAATCAATCTGTATGATTCGAGAAACCAAACAGCTATATACTGACAAATTAGCACAAAAGCTGAAATCCAGCACTACATCTTCCAAAGATTGATGGTCACCCTTTGAGGTATTCATCAGCTCTCACAGTGCGCATACGATTGCATATCTTCAACACAACTGTTCAATAAACACCAAAGAAGCTGACAAAGCTGAAGCATTTAACGACAGCATTTAACGTTTTTTTTTTTAAACAAATGTTTACCTTCTAGATATACCTTTATATACGGATGTAAGTTTTAGTTCTACAGAAATAGCGCTTGACGAAGTACAAAATGCTCTCAAAAACCTTCCTCTAGGTATGTAAGGCTTTTGGTCCCGATGGTCTAAATAACTGTATTATGTGTGACCTGACTACTGAACTGTCACATCCACATGTTTACTTTTTAACCAATGTCTTGGAGAAGCCATTTTGCCAGACTCTTGGAAAGAAGCAAACGTTCGTCTAATTTTAAAGAAGGATGGCCCTTCCATTGGATCTAATTACCGACCAATATCTCTTCTCAATACTGTTGGCAAAGTTTTTGATAGACTGGTTTTTAGACACGTATTTAATTACTTCACTAGTTGTAAAGTGGGAAATTGACTCCACCTTGCATTCTAAATGCTACGTCACTCAGCAGCAACGTGCTTTTAGACCCTGGGAGCTTTTGATGGGTAGGTGGGGTGGGGAGAAAAATGGAGGTAAAATTTGGTAGGTTGGCGGTCAACCCAATTAGAGTCGATGTGTGTCTATGGAATATCATAGACAATGAGCGTTAGCAATATTTATCAATGGGGGTCCCGAGACGGTATTGAGCGAGTCCTCAGATGACGACGAATGTATCACATTTGAGTGTGAAATTACCAACGGCTCTGACGACAAAACCGATGATTACGTCCGTCATCAGTAGTCCTTCGATTATATGTTTCCGGTCGCCGTTAACATCTATCTGACTCCCCTAGGCGACACGGATCTGACCAGATACGACTAGGTTCGCAGTCCCTACCTTACGCTATGGGGGTATACCACTGCTCCATCATCGACATATATCTTGCGTGTACTTTTCTTTAGCGTATCGGAAGAAGAATTTATGGAACATGTAGATGTGCTTGAGGATGATCCGTGCCAAACCGGGCAGCTTAGGAGAGCCGGCTCATATGCCAATGGTCCTATACCAAGCGGCATGTCAGTAATACCACAACCTATGGGACATAGAATTGGTCTCGTATGCCGGCCGAGCGCTCAGGACCACCCCTGGGAGAGTAAGGTCTGGCAGGCTTGAGGAGTATATGATACAGATTAGGCCGAACCCCCGCTTAACTTTTTGATGAGATCTGAGCAGCCCTTGGAGCGACCCTGAGCCAGGAGAACATTTTTTTATTTAACATCGGTAACAGCTATCGCAACATGCGCCGTTCTAGCAGCTCCCCGTATTTCGCTCATGAGAGTCGTATAATTATTCATCTCGTCCAAAATGAGAGTAAACTCATCTTCTGACAAGAACGCATCCCTGAGGACTCGCGAGACTAAGTCTGAGATGGAGTTCAGCTTGCCTTTAACGAGGACCCGAATCTGATCGTGCTTTTCACGCAGAGACGGCGGACGGGAAATTGGCCAGCCAGTGAGAAGAGGCCGCACACTAGTGATACACCGTCCAGAGGTATTGCGAAAGGGGCAGTCACCAAGGCAGCAAGCACATATACTCCTCCGATACCAACCCATATGGCTATGGTGCTAGAGACTACTGCTATACCGTTAGCAATGTTGACAGCTCGCCAATCTTTTTGCAGAGCTAGCGTCGCTGCTCAATCTCGGCCTTGAGCTGGGCCTCGATATCACAGATTTTTTTTTTTTTTTTTTTAAGGCGATAGTTGTGTGGTTTTTCATCTGGAGTCACACCGGGAAGAGTAGGATTAATTATACTTTGATATTTGGCGTACGTGTTTAAATCGTCTAAGTTACAACTTTGATAAGCAGTCTAACATTGACGAGAAACGAAGACCTTGATGCGGTTTGTACCATTCTAATAAAGAAGACATGACCGGGGTCTAGAGCCTTAGAGACGGATAGATAAAACTTTGCTAAACGCTGGAGACAAGGCAGAAAACCATTCACCATAATACTTCACAACCCATACATCTATAATCCGTAATTTTTCATTTTCGATTGTTTTATTAGCTGGGAAAGTAAACAGCATTATGTCTAAGTTTGTGGTGTCTAGGATGTTGCCAGTGGCCAACTTAAACACACCATTTACGTAGTCCAGGGTGGCCGCATATGAGCTCGCGACGGGGGACCCCTGAAATGCTCCTAAAACGGCCCAGCCAGATTATTCTAAAATATATCTTTTCATCACGGTGGTCCTGGTGGGCGAGCTCTTAAACGTGTCCGCCCTAAAGCTCAAGCCACCAGCTGACCAACTTACTCCTACCGACATCCTATCATGGCGGCAGCCCTTTCTTATGGAGTATCCATTATTATTAAGCTTGTAACAATTAAGCGATATAATCACCCATGGCTACAAAAGATTTGGGCAACGTCCTCCACCACGGGTCTGCGCTGGCCGGTCTCGAGATTGGGTACTCGATGTTGGGTAAAAATTTGTTTAGATTGAAACCTTCCAATCTGGGCCGCATGGAATTTGAGGATGCTGCCATTATCAGCGCGCTGAGCCTGTGGACTCAGGACACGCTAATCAAACAAGGCATAATTCCAGCTAATATCATTACAACCGCTTGATGGGTGCCGCAGTGGGTATACTGGTTGGGGGTGCCATCGTCAACACCCTCGACTTCTCCGGCTCCAACTACGCTTTTTCCCAGATAGACAAAAGGGCAGCGGACGAGGAGTGCATCCGTCATGATAAAGGCGAGGAGGCCTTACAGGAAGCGCAGACGGAATATATCAACACCGACACGCCCAACACTTCGACTACCTCTCTAAGCTCAAACAGGAGGCTAAGCTGGCTGAACAAACTTACCAGAACGTGAAGAGTCTTCAAAAGTATGCGCAGGTTGTGGCTGACACCCTTTTAACTCCTAACAAAGTCTCGTCAGGGCAGGCAGATGGAGCATTGACCCGCGTTGCCCGCGAAACTGGACCAGAGCCAAAGCTTTCAGACTTGTATACGCCGCCCCTAGAGCAACAAAAATATGAATACATTTTTATCATCGGTGGCCTGAGCATCGTTTGGTTTGTTGCCTATAAATATCTGTACTCTACCAGTTAGAGCATAAACATGATAAATAATAAATGGAAAAAGTTATCCGCGATCTACTACGGACACCGTGGTTATTGGAGGGGTGAGGAGGCTGTTAAAAAGCTAGCAGATGTGGTGTCGCGCGATGACGCTAGACAATGGTTACAAAAACAAATCATGTGACAAATCTACTTTCTGGCTCCGAAATATATAATTAGGCCTCAGTTTGGTGTTTCTACTCCCAACGAGGTACATCCGGAGGATGTTTTGTATCTATCTCACGATAAGGTGGGAAAAAAGACCTATAAGTTCGCCCTAACCGCGAGTAGATATAACCAGGCGGCCCCACACATAGCAAAGAATCGTCTGAAGATGCGAGCGCGTTAAAGATGATATAAGAGGGTTCAGCTCCGGTGGCCTAATCTGTTACAGGTTGATCCTGGTAGAGAGTTTATGGGAGCGGTGCCCCAGCTGTTGGCTTAACACCGCGTTAGCGTCAAGCGGGATGAGGTGTGTCTCCACCGAGCGCAGGGTATAGTAGAACGCTTAAACGCACGTTTCGCGGAGATTCGGTCTAACACGTATGGCGGTGTTAATAAGACGGAACTCCTTTTTCTCGTGAAGGCTCTTGAGGTATAACTTATGCCGTAGGTCAAACTTGACCGTGGATCTTGCTATGCCCTAGGCCCCTTGGGTCTCTGCGCTATCCGCCTGTAGGATGGAGTACGTCTTGTGGCGCAGGCCAACAAACTTGGCGATCGAGGCTCCGTTATATTCATTCTTAAACTTTCCGACGACCTTTTTGTTGGCGTCGCTTTGGAGAGGTTTAACCTTTGCGAAAGTCGCTCGTATCGTAGAGATTGGCATCCTCGGCCATGTCTCGGTAGATGTTTTCCGTTTCCACCTCCATCAGCAGACTGTCGGTATCGGTGTATAGTAGCTTGGCCTTAGTACCTAACGCGCCTTTATCTGGTTGTAATAAAAGTCCTACATAAAATGTTTCGAAAGGTCTAGTATAGACTGGCCGGTATAAATGGGGCGATTGAGATTGAGTCTGGATTTGTCGAGTGGTCCGCTACGACATTGCCCTCAAAGATCTTACGGGACTGGGAGGCTGATCGGATCCTCTTGCCCCACAGGCCGGACCAGATCCACGCGGATTCGTTTCCGTTGATTTTCCATATTCTTGTCAAAGACAGAATTATTTAGGCAGTTTAAATTAATCCTTGTTGAACTTGTTCGTTGCTTTAGCCCGCAGGTCCGTATTCTTTTGGATGTAGGATGCCATCCAGTTGCTCTGGTCAAACTCTAGCGCCCGGTGGACCTTCGTGATTCGCATCCCGAGGCTGGTGTAGAGCTGGAGGTTTCGGTAGTGAACAACGTATCGCTCTTTCTTTATCAAGTTGGGTACCAAGTTCGTACAGGCGGTATAGCGTCCTCTCAGCTTGTCAACGAGGCTATGCTGGTGGTTGAAATGCCACTCTTCCGGAATAGTCATGGATCGGGAGCTAGCGAGTAGTCGCTGTGTGCTTCGTGGAGCTCTGCAGGATATTCTAGATCAACCTCGAGAAGGTAGCCCTTTGGAGCGTCTGTTTAAGGCTGCCAAGACGTTTTTTGCCAGTTCGCGGTCGATGCATTGGAAGCCTCCGGTGGGTAGGCTCTGCATCACACCCCAATCGTAGAGGTTGTTGGAATCATCGTAGATGATCCAGCTGGTAGGCTTGGCTGGATCGTGGTCGGGGCATAAAGGGTTGTTAGCCTTCGCGTGCCGCTTACTAACCATCGATATGCCTCCGCAGATGCCTCGCTCGACGAATAGGTGCATATCAATGTCGGCGAAAAAGCTCATGCTCTACGTCAGTGGATTTTAGTAGGGCATCTCAGCTCATTCCAGGGGAGCTGAAGCAGTGGGCGAGGTCTAGGCCATACATTTTCATAGGGGTGGCTGGGAAACCGTCAAAGACAGGATAAAAGGAGAACATCCGTTCGAAGGTATAAGTCATGGTAATCTCCCATAGTCTTGCAGCCAAAGGTGTCCCATACGCGTTGGACACGCTGGTAGTCCTCTGGGGATATAACTGTATAGCTGGGACTGCTATAGTAGGCCTCAGTAGGGGTAGCTACGTCTCATCAAACCGGTCCCAGCCGTCCATATACTTGTACGGATATACGCCCATGGTGGTCAGAAGGGTGACATCATGTTCAGTGTACATGCTGGTCACTCGGAATCCATCCTTTGGGAGGTTAGAGGTTAGCTTCGCTAAGCTGCCGTTAAGGAACTGAGAGCTATCAATAAACTGAAGCTGACCCAGTGAGAGGGTCATATACTTTTCCATATTGTTAGGGATGGCAATGATGTCTGCCGTTGATGTTGTTTGCAGCGCCAACAACAACAGGTGGCCGTCTTAGTTTCGCAGGTTGTGGAATATAACGGATTTATTTGTTTGTTTGTTTTGTTTTTTTGCGGTGGGGGTTGTTTTGTTTTGTTTTGTTTTGTTTTTGTTTTGGGGTTTTTTTCTGTCTCAGTTGCAGCTGGAGGTTACAGCTGTTATGGGAGACTCTTTTTCGTGGTCTTCATGAAGGTTGTATCTCTTAAATGAGTGGAGGCATCTGCAGCAAACGTGCTTTCAATTTTTGTGCTTGCTACTGCTGTACACCATCAGGGAAAGATCTTTGATCCATACGTAGTGCTGCCTGTCGTCTTCTGTGAGTATCAACAGGTTGACGGTCTTGTCCAGCACCTTTTCAGAGACGCGTATGGTGTAAAGCTCGTGGTCTCATCCAATGACGTCGACGGCGATGGTGGGGTTAAGGTTCTCAAACTTTGTAATGTCTGACACCTTCATAGGAAGCTTAAGATTATCAAAGCGTACCGTCACCTGGTGCCTACTGTACTGGCTGGTACGCTTGGCGTGATGATCAGAGGGATATAAGGCGAATAGTACAGCCCATTCAAGGCATTGGGTGTCTAAGTTTTCTACATTTATGATGGCCCTTTTTGGGATCCACTTTGGTGTAGGTATATACCTTTTACCTCGAAACGGGCGGTACTGCGAAATGTATTGTTTTACCGTCTCACACCTTACTAGTCGCCAGCCTGACCCCTTGTTCGCAAACGTTTCCAATCGCTCCTCGATCTTAGCCATAGCAGCAGCGACTAGTCTCAGCCATCAGAACCACTTTTGTTCGATTGGCTGATAAATATACAGGCATGGAGATAACGTCCTCATTGTCGGCTGTAATCCTTTCTATCATGGCTTTTACGCTAAGGTTAAATTTGACACCCTCCTTTCCAATCGCCTGATTTAGGATGCCTATCACGCCGGGGGTCATGTCTTTGAGTAGCTTAGATAGATCGCTTCTAGCGGATGATCGATTACGATTTTACTGTCTTTTCCGTCTCGATTTTCTTTTTGTATGAGAGGTGGCGGCTGGTCATGTATTCACTGTGATCGTCTTGCTGGGATTCCAGGAGAGTCAACCTCCTTTACTATCCCGGCAGCTTTCCGCCTGGCTCGTCGTCTGGCAGATTTGGATGGTGGGGCATATTGCCTTGGGGCCGGTGTTGGTGGCTTTTATTTTCTGGGAGCTGGTATGGGCTTTTGAAGCATTGCAGCCGGCGTCAGCCGCCCGGTAGCTGGTGTTGGCTGCCTTGCTCGGGCGGCCAGCATATCATCGTATTCGCTGTTTATGATCTGCCCCTCTCTTAGCAGGGCGTTCATTCGCTCTATGCTAGGCATGGTACGTACTAGCGTGTGGCGTGGGCTTTCTCTCAATGGAAAATTGTCGCTAGCTGTTGTGTGGCTATGTATGCTACGGTTCCAAGCCGTTCTCTAAATGTAAGTTTATGACTGTCACTGAGGTTAGCGATAATATGCTCTTGCACCAGCACAGCTCTGATAGAGCCGTTTGTCGCTTTGCGTGACCCGTGGCTGTGATGAGCCTTGATATAGATAGAGCTCATCTAAGTAACAGAAACGAATGTTAGAATTTTTCTCGTGACACATCGCAGTGCCAAAATATGACGACCCAATTCTGGCTGGCTGCATTGCTTGTACTCTCAGATGGCAATAAGGTATATACCAAATCTGGTTCGTAAATATGTTACAATTCTGCTAGCCGTGAGTTTGACGTACGATTTGGCGTGTGTCAAATAGGCTTCTTAAATATGTTACAATATTCTGCTAGTATTACATTTGGAATTAAAATTAGTCAACCACCCAGTTTATTTAATATCCAGTTGTAACATGGATCTTACTCAACATACCATAACAAATATTTATTATTATTATTATTATTATTATTATTTCATGCTCTGTGTGTGTTTGAGAGAGAGAGAGTGATAGAGAGAGAGAGAGAGAGAGAGAGAGAGAGAGAGAGAGAGGGTTACACTTTCTGGGAGTTTCCGAAGACAAGGGTAAATCCTATGTTAGAAATGTTCATTGACATATTATTTCATTGATCAGTTACTAAAAAAACTCAGTGTTATATTTTGAAATATTATGGAATGAATTCAGTATGATTTAGCGCGTGTGCCACAAAATCCGATACTATACTATCAGTCTGTGATAAAAACAGGCAAATGTTCACTTATCACAATTCTATGATATGTCAGTAGCTAGTTTTTTGTAAAGTGACTAATTCCAGCATAAGCAAAGCGTAGAGCCAACACGTTTTAGGTCTCTCTCGGTCTGCGTCTGAATAGCAATGCGGCCGGTTCAATTTTGAAGCAGCTAGAATACTTTTTAACAATTAGAATTTGATAGTCTGGCTGCCAGTTGTATTTATTCGTGCTTTGCTCTATGTACAAACCATCAAGTGGAAAATATGTACCTAGGAACTGGTGTTTGAGATTGCATTATTTGGACTGACTTATTTTCTAATTAACAATTTGGGGCTGACATACACAAACATAGGTCGAGTTTTTGGAAACAGTAAAACGAATGTTAAAATTTGTTTGTGACATATCAGATAGAAATTTTGCCGCAAGCTAAAGACTAATTGTAAAATGTATCGGTCTGAGCTTTGAAAATGGTAAATTATTTTCACGTAATCATTTCGATCTCGGCCAATTTTAGAGTGGTATCTTAAAGCAAAACAGATATCATTATTATTTAAATATAAATCATTCTGTAGGAAGTTGAAGTGTGTGTGTGCGTTTGTGAAACGGAGAGAGATTTTGAGAGAGTGGTATTTTAAAGCGGAACAGATATTATTATGATTTAAATCTAAATCATTATATAGGAAACTCAAGTGTGTGGGTGTGTCTGTCTGTCTGTCAATTTGTGTGCGCATGTGTTTGATTCTGTGAAACAGAGAGAGCAAACCTTACAGGCTAACACTATAAGCGCTAGCAAATGGGCTCATGGATCGCTCTGTTTGTGTGTGTATGAGAGAGAGAGAGAGAGAGAGAGAGAGAGAGAGAGAGAGATGGAGGGTCAATAGATAGATAAGTCACCCATCCAATAGGGGAGACTTTATCTATCAATAATGACAATCTGGATCCTGAAAGGGGGGGGGGGAACAAGTGCGAGTGAATATCATATTCCTACTTTTTATAAATCAAGACACTTACTTTTTATGGTATATATTTCATTTGCATGAAATTACAATGAAATTTGAAATCACGTTCCAAAAACCTAACATCCATAGGAAATCCAGCTTTGTGTAAAAACAAAATCTCACGTTTGAATTGCATCCGTACACTATAATATTTATTTTTCCAAAGTGTAGATCTAACATTCTGACAAAAAGGTCACATCCAAACACTCTGTGGTGTTTATGGCATAAGGCTGGTACATATGTCCATTCATCTAATTCTTACGATAGATCAGGAGGTCCTTTTTTTTTTTTTTTTTTTTTATAAAGTGGCTGTAAATCCAGATTAGCAAAGCGTAGAGTTAACACGTTTAACGTCTCTTTCGGTCAGCTCCTGAATAGCAAATGAGTCCGGAAAGATTTAAAAGTGACTACAATATTTGTAACCAATAGAATTGGAGAGCCTCATTGCCTTTTTTCTTAAACTCGTGTTTTGCTATAAGTTCAAACCATGCAGTGGAAAATATGTACCTGGGAACTAGTTTTTTAGTTTGCATTATTTTGACTGAGTTGTTATCATACTAACGAAGTTTCGGGCTGTATGAAGTTAAAATTTCTGGCATGCACAAACATAGGTCGATTTTTTTAAAACGGCAAACATTGGATACAACTTTTTTTCGTGACACATGTAAAGTTGTGAGTTTGTGCAAGTTTCAAAACTACAGTCACATAGCTTTCTATTTCTATTTAGCAAATTTTAAGTATAGCAAGTCATTATGACATTTGCAAACATAGGTAGAGAGAGGGATATATATATATATATATATATATATATATATATATATATATATATATATATATATATATATATATATATATATATATATATATATATATATATACAGGGAAGTAACTTAGCTAAATCAGATTTAAATCAACAATCATCATGAAAAGATCACACCAATTTAACGAGAAACCAGAAGATAAGGGACGACGACGTTCTGTGTTGCATCATACGACGAGAGAGGTGTTAGCACAAATGCATGCCAGTGATTTTGAAGAGGAAATAATCGATTCTGAACCAATACCAGATACCGTCACCGGACAGAGAGAGTCAAGATCTCCGAAAAAGAAAACCGATCGATAACTCCTGAAGATTATTTTCAAATTCGAGAGACCCAAAAAGTGACTTCCAGAAAATTTCGAACGACGACTTATACATACATAGTGAAATTGAAAGATTTCAAGTCTCAGGTTCCACCAGAGAAAGCAGTGGGTTTCGTTACAGACTTACGGTCATCATTATTAGAGATATTGAAACAACAGTTCCAAGCGAAAGATGACGATCGTTTGAGACCATCCCTCAATCATGACAGTTTCAAGTCTCCTGTCTGGATCAAGTTTAGTACACCGCAAAATTAATTTCGTCCAAAATTATCGACAAAATTCAACACGTCCAACAACCGAACGATGAGTTTAACATTGCCGATGGAAACGGCACTCTTCACATGACCCACGTTTCACCTCCAGAGAGAGAGCGGTCAACGTAGTTTGTGTTTATTGGTGTAGGAACTTCGCAGAACCAAACGAAGTATCGTTCAGATTAACAACCATCAATACCCGATGTGTTTAGCCCGTAACATCGTTGTGGCTCGAACTTATGCTGAGAAGAACGATACAGCGGAATGGAAACGATTGTGGGAGAGGATTAGGCGAACGTAGAGACCCCAACAACGACGAGAAGCAGAAATTCTTTTGCAGCAGGCGGGAATTTCTAAAGAGGATGTGTGTGGTTTCCTGAAATGCAAAAACTTCAAGACGTGTTGGCACCTCGTTATACTTGGATAGTATATCCTCAAGTCGTTCGTGGAGCTTTCGCGTTTCGAGGAACAGATTTCTACAACGGAAAATATATTCACGTTTATCATCATTAAGAGAAATTTTTTTCAAAGTCAACATTTTTCTTTATAAGCCCGGCTACCTTAAACATGAACAAACAAAAAAAGATGGCGGATTTTCAAAGGGCTGAAGGGAAGTACATAGGTAAGTATGTAGGTTTGGGAATCAATAGATGAATAAGTTACCCATCATATAGGAAAGATTTTACCCGTCAATCGTAGCAATCGGACGACTCTGTGTGTCTATATGTGTGAGACAGAGACAGACAGAGAGAGAACTTTTTTTTTTTTTTCAAAACCCAAATGGACCTTTTCACAGACCGCCTAGATCTCTAAGAAAAGATATGCTACTGAAAGGCTACCCAAATGAAGCAAAAAACATAAATAAAAAACAAAAGAAACATATAAATCCCTTCATTATAAATTTTGTGTGTGTATGTGTGTGCGCGCGCGTATGTGTGAATATCTTATCCGTTTTTTAAAATCAAGACATACGTTTTTTTTCGTATATTCTCGGGAATAGAATCACAATAAAATTTCAAAAACATCACAAAATTCCATATTTTTTTCTTCTTCCTTTTTTCACTTTCTTTCTTTCTGGAATTTCTTCACTTGCATGGGCTCTTCTTCTGCGTCAGTGCATGTTCTAACAGGAATCCAAGACTGCGTTAATAAAGAAAATACACACATTATTGTCCACACACTATCGAATCTGATGGTTGTACTCTCACATTATTGAATTGAGTGGATACTGCATTTCTTCTCATAAAGTCGACGATATCGTCTTCCAGAGAAGGTAATCCATACAAATCAAAATATTATATATTTGTCATGCTTGGTAGATTTCTTTGTACATTTTACTTTTCCCCATATGGGTAAATTTCTTATAGCGGTCTACCTTCTTTTGTGTTAAGAATGCATTCACTAAGTATTTTTCTTTCCAACACATGAAACCTTTTCTCGAGACTTTTGAGTAAAGGACTTATCACTGACCCCTGACATTTTTTGTGTCATTGATTAATCTAATAGCCTCTTTTAAATTTACGAAAATACTACATTTTGATTTTCCATAGTTAGCATGATTAAAAACATAGTTTTGTATTGTATTGTGATATTGTTCAGTTTCTATCATTTCTAACTATGAACATCTCTTTTTGAAGTAAAACGATGAAAGTAGTCTAAATTCATATACGCTCCCAATGTTGTTGCGTCGGTGTAGTCTAAAATCCACTCGGCAAAGTCAGAAAGAGTACGACAGTCATATATATATATCACGTCCTCCTGGAATCACGCTACAATTTTGATAGTAATGAAAATAAAGTTCTTGAATCAACTTTTCGTAGCCACGATGAGCCACGCAAAAGTTAGTAATGTGAATTCCAGTCTCCTGAGAACGTTCAAATTCAGAAAAAGATAAAATCCACACAATGGCTGTAATTCTTTTTCTTGTTCTGATCGTCATTCAATGCTTCTTCGAGTTCATTGTCATATCTTGGAATAACATTGATGATCCAACTAGACGACTTTGTTATAATAGGACAGCTTTTCTTGAAAAACAATTCTGCGTGGATCATGGAATAAGATCCAATCTTCTTGTCTCTACTTCCTTATCTAACATACTGTATCAACGTGTATTGAGTTTCACATAAGTCATGTCACCAAAGCTTTGGCTGAATATCAACGACTGACGGCTTGAATAAATTGAGGCGGTATCATGGTTGTGGAATGAAACAAGGAGGAACACATTAATGGCTACATAAAAGTACATGATGGAATCATATGTAAACAGAACGACACCTATTGGAAAGAAATATCAATTACCGTCGTTTTTTTCTTAACATCAGCAAACCATTGTAAAAGTATTTGAATAAAAATAATTTTTGTCTATACGTTTTATATCCTACGATTTGCGCAGTCAAAATTTATTCAAAAACATCTAATGATATAAAGAGAAGTATTCAAAAAGGAAAGAAGAAAGGATACCGAAATATTTACATAAAAAGTATAAGGAATACCATCATGTATTAAATTGATAGCACACGCATGTGCATTGATTAATTTCAAGGGGAATCTTTAAAAAAAATGAATGAGAGAATATATTTACGGCAAATATTTAAATAGAGGAAGCATTTGGAGGATAATAAGTTCTGGTGGAGAAACGAAACTGAAAATTTACCAAAAATCTTTCCATACCTCTTCCAAAACAGCCCTTTGCACCACCACCCCTCCCAAAAAAGTTTCAACTATGCGGATTTTCCCCAATACTAAGGTGGTAATTCTGATAAAAGAAGATTAATAGCTAAGATTAAATAAAGCTAATATGAAAGTCAGGAGCGAAAGATGTACTGTATACTACGCAAAATATAATTACTGACAAAAAAAGCAAAGCGCTTGCCATCGAAATTATTTGTCGATCTAACAAGACCGAGTTCAGTTGAGAAATGTGAAACTTCGTCTTATGATGTCATCGTTTCCT
The DNA here is from genome assembly GCA_029931535.1 of Margaritifera margaritifera. Taxonomy (NCBI): domain Eukaryota; kingdom Metazoa; phylum Mollusca; class Bivalvia; order Unionida; family Margaritiferidae; genus Margaritifera; species Margaritifera margaritifera. The sequence goes on from JAQPZY010000942.1 coordinate 488,542, forward strand.
GATAAAAGTCACAAAATCCCTTTTCCGCCTCATGTTTGCTAAAAATATAAAAAAAACATTTTTAAAAAAAGAATTTCACATTTGGTGAAAAAAGATTAAAGAAAATCAGACGGAGTCATCCGATTGCATGCCATGTTCTGTAAAAACTGGATCTTATCCTCATAGATTAAAGTTTGTAGACGATCGCCAACCCTTAAAAAAATTAATGTTTTCCTCACTACCACAACAATTAATTGGGAATACTTTATGATAGCTGTGTACGTGTAATACATTTGGAATCACTGTCAACTTTCCACATATATGCTAATCATTATCCCACCACGTACAAACTTTGGAATTTCCATTGTAATATATTGGGTTCACTTCCACAGCTTAATATCCTTGAAGATTTGTTCAGTACTTCATTACAAGATTCCATACATCTCACACAGGCACGTATTGCGTTAAAATACTCTACATTGTTAATTTTAAATTTATAACTGAATTTGGTCAGGAATTTCAGTCTTGTAGTATTCAACAGATTCAAACGTTTCATTATATGTATTTTAATTTTAAAAATTAAAATGTACCGATTATTCTATGTGCATAGTTTCCTAAACTTGTTTTTTTTATTCAACATGTCATTTAGGGAACAACACATAAGTCTTTTCCATAAGACAAATAATTCATCAAAATACTCTGCTAATATCACTAACTTTAAATTTTTGTCAATAAATTGGATATATCATGGCTGTTTCGTTGCTCATAATGTCCTCCCGTCCTTTTGGAAAACCCAGCGGTATTCCTAGACAATTACACGTCATACTTCGTGTCGGAGAAACATAATCCTGTGTATACCACCGTAGCAAGTTTTTCTTTTGACTAGAGTAGATTATTTCATGCTTCTCAATATTTGAATGGAACTCAGACAGTTGGTTAGACATTGTTCGCAATTCGCCAATCGATGCCATCTTGAAATAGCTGAAATCGATTTAAAATTATTCCATGATTCCCACATGGTGGAAACGTAAACGGTGTAATTTTACATAAGCGCATCCATCAATGTCTTGTTGTAGATTGCATGATCTGTTAGAATGTCAAAAGGTCTCTTAGAGTTCCACTTTTCCCATCAGTTCCGGCCAGACAAGATATAGGTTCCCTTTTCTTGGGAGAACAAAATTCAATTTTCGAATATATCCAAGCGCCGAAGTATTGTTTCCATAGTTTTCGTGGCTCGTTTCATATATTTTTGTGAAAACTTCATGTCGTCTTTCTTCGGTTGTTGGAAAATTGCATTGGATATATGAAAACCTAGGAGGAAGTGAATGGAAAAATTTCCTCAATGCCCATAGTCGGAAATTCAATCATAGGACATTTACCTCTGTATATATACACTTTTAGTATGCTGTCAACTCTTTGAATGTATATGATATAACTCCTAATTTACTTGATGTCTCCCAAATTAGGATTGACTTCGCCTAGTGACTGCCGTATAAAATTGTTTGCACACATGAATACAAATTAAATTCAATAATGCAATTATTTTATTAATTGGGATACTTTGCCGTCTTACACGATGCTGCTATATGAGTTACTGTTTAAACTCGCCAATATTTACTCTTCTAGAAAAAATACTTTTATAAGAAATTGAATTACATTCTCAAATATATATCTACCTATACGTCCCGTCCATCCATCCATCTATATAGCGATCTATCCGTCTGTCCGTACATCTATCTATCTATCTATCTATCTATCTATCTATCTATCTATCTAAATACACCATGGTGCCGTACAGAGAACATAGGCCTTACAACATTAATCTAGACCTTTTCTTTATTTTTTTTCTTCTATTTTTAAGACAAGCATGTGTTATGATTAAGCCCAGTCGATGTCAAATAATCTGAACAAGTTTTGCCTCTACAGTCGTATGTCCAATAGACTACATAAGCTAAATAGAGAGATGGTTAGGTAGGTAGGTAGGTAGATATATAAATAGGTAGGTAGATAGAAAGAGTCATGGATGGAAAGACTAACAGATAAACGTAACAAAAACACAGGCCGAAAGGCAGACAGGTAGAGAGACCAACAAATAAATAGATAGCCTGTTACTATGGAAACATAAATATGGTTTTTATTTCAGCACACATACGGAAATGTGCTTATATGCATTCGCTCATGTAAGTTAGAGTAAAAATTTATTTTTAATTGTCTATACATCATATAAAAAAGCTAGAAAGCAACATCTAGTGTGTTCGACTTTTAGGATTTTTTTTCTGGCAGTCGACAACTAAAGTTCACGTTCATACAGGAAAGATGAATTCTGATCAACACTATTTATCGATGTAAAAATTGCTCATTTTATAAACAGAATGTGGTAATTTTCTATTTTCGCTATCAAAACGGATTGTGTGACATTTAGCATTTTCCACCATCGAGGTTGCATACAGGTCATATATATATATATATATATATATATATATATATATATATATATATATATATATATGTATATATAAGTGTTTACAGATAAACGCTCATCAACTGTGGGTTGATTACTTTACTAAATACTTCAGGGAGTGGATTACTGAAACTAGGTACATAAGGAAACCCATCTGATCATCCATTAATTAGATACATTGATAGATAGTTATTTTAAGTAGTTGATTGGGTATATATGTAGGGAGACAGGTAGGTAGTTTATTAGGTAAGTGCAAACATACATACATACATACATACATACATACATACATACATACTTTTCGTGGCTTGGAAAAATAAAACATTTTTGTCGCTGACGTTGCATAAATTTGTGGATAAGTCTCTAGTGAGGAGAATGGTCAAGAACGTTTTCCTAGTTTTTAAATTTGGTCTAGTAGCAACCACGAAATCAACGAAACTTGGTGCCCCATGAATAAAAGTAAATTCTACATAGATGGATTGATAAAAAGATGGACGGAATATCATTATATTTTGTCGTCAATAAAGTTATGTTGTACAAGAGTACAAACAGTACAAGAGTTTAAACAGTAACTCATAGCACAGCATCGCATAAGACAGAAAAGTATCTCATTTTTTTACGGAAGTCAAGAGGCGAAGTCAGTCCTGATTTGGGAGACATAAAGTAAATTATGAGTTATATCGTGTACATTCGACATCATACCAAAAGTCAATATTCCCTGAGGCAAATTTCCGGCATACGGATTAGCACATCTGATCATTCACTTCCGCCTAGGCGTTCGTATATCCAATGAAAGTTCCAACAACTGAATATAAAATACAGTGAAACGAGATACGTAAGATCATCATTTGGAAATAATAATAGCATGTTCCCTTGGAAAATGAGGAGACTTTTGAAACATTTCATCCTTTGTATGTGCCTGTTTACCGTTTATATAATTTCTTTAAGAATTTTGACTGCAGGAGATCATATGTCTAACATTAACAAGAAACTTATATGCACTGAAGAAAAGCGACATGTAGTTTTCATAAAGTGTATGAAATGTGCCACGGAAACTATGGAAACAATACTTCGGCGCTTTGGATATATTCGAAACTTGAATTTTGTTCTCCCAAGAAAAAGGAATGCATATCTTGGCTGGCCGGGACCGATGGAGAAAGGAGACTATAGACCCTCTAAGAGACCGTTTGACATTCTAACTGAACATGCGATCTACAACAAGACATTCATGGATGCGCTTATGCCAAATGACACAGTTTATATTTCAATCATACGGGAACCATGGAACCATTTTAAGTCATCCTTTAGCTATTTCGATATTGCATCTATTGGCGAAATGCCAAAAGTGTCCGACCAACTGTCCGAGTTCCTTTCAAATATAGAGAAATATGAGAAAGTCTACACAAGTCCAAGGAAAAACTTGCTACGTTGGTGTACACCGGATTATTTTTCTCCGACACGAAGTATGATGTCTCATTGTCTTGGAATGCCGCTCGGTTTTCCAAAAGGACGGGAGGACATTATGAACAATGAAACAGCCATTATTGAATATATCCAATTTATTGACGACAATTTCAAGTTAGTGATGTTAGTAGAGTATTTTGATGAATCGCTTGTCTTATTGAAAAGGCTCATGTGTTGGTCCCTAAAGGACATTTTGTATCAGAAAACAAATACAGGAAACTATTCATATAGATTCTACGAACCAACTAAACAACAGCAAGAAATACACAGAAACTGGTCGCGCGCCGATTACGTGCTATATGAATATTTCAATAAAACGTTTTGGACAAAAGTGGCTGAGCAGGGTCCAGACTTTTTTGAAGAAGTTAAACATTTCAAAGCCATCGAAGCCACAGTTAAGAACTTCTGTTTCGGTGAAAAGCGTCTAAAATTGTCAACAGATATAATTATAATTCCTAAATCAAAGTTCAATGATAAGTTCAACGTGACAAAGGAAAACTGTGATTTAATGCATTTTTTCATACTTCCTAAACTTTGGGAACAATATAGACAGATGGAAGGTGTGATTCTGGAAGATAAATCTTCTTTTATGGATTTTCTATTTCAAAGGCGGCCAGAAAAGGGATGTTCAGTACCATACTAGGTACATTTTCATTTTTTCTCAACATAAATACAAACAAACGTTTGAATCAAATGAATTCTAAAAGGCTAAAATTACTGACCAAACTCACAAGCATAATTTTAAAACTAACAATATAGAGTACATAACCAAACACGTGTCTGTGGGAGATGTACGGAATCTTGAAATGAAGTTCTTAACAGATCTTAGAGGATATTGAAATCTGGGAGAGTACCCAAAACATTGCAATGGAAATTCCAAAGTCTGTACTTGGTGGGATAATGATTAGCTTAGATTTGGAAAGTTGACCATCATATCAAATGTACTATCAGAAATTATTGCCAATTAATTGTCGTGGTAGTGAGGAAAACATATTTTTACGGTTGGTGAGGATAACGCCCCTGCTGACTGCCTGCAATTTTTTATATATGAGGATAAGAAACAGATATTACAGAGAACGGTATGAAATATGCTGACTACACCTGGATATTTTTATTTTTCACCTCGTGCGAAATTCTTGGGGGCGGGTTTTTTGGTGGCAGACTTGAGACGGAAAAGGCATTTTTCTGAATTTTATCAGGAAACAATGACGTGATAAGATTGAGTTTCACAGCTCTCAAAGGAACACTGTCTTGTTTCATAGACACATTATTTAAATTGTAAAAGTTTTATTTTTGTACACAATAGATGATATATTTCGAGACTTAAAGTTATTTTTGGTGAAATCATCCTGAAACTTAATCAACAATCTTACTAAACGTATTTGAAAGATATCTCTTTGCCACACTAACCCCCCCCCCCCCTGGTCATAAACCCGCTCCCCCCTGCCGCTCTGCCCCTCCCCCCCCTCACCCCGAAGGCAGATAAAAAACTGATATTTAAAAAAGCTAATACGAAGCAGTTCTGAGCGCAACTCTCTCTCTCTCTCTCTCTCTCTCTCTCTCTCTCTCTCTCTCTCATTTCCAACAGAATGTAATCTTTAGTTGATAACACGCTGGCCAATCTGATGTCGTCCGAGTATTGCGGACCTAATACAAAAGAATCTTACCTGCTAATAGTTGCAATTAAGAGTTAAGTTCGTCCTGCTGTGGGCTTGTATCGTCTAGAATTTATCGTTTTCAAGTCTTAACAATCGAAGGAAGTTGTAAATTATTGACTTTTTTATGGAAGTTCATACGTATAAGAGAAATGCTAATCCAGAAAAACGCTGACCAGTTATACAATACCTGAGAATCATTCAACAATAAAAAGGTATGTATACTGCTAGCAACGTTGCTTCTCTCGTATTTTTATTTCCTCTTTGAGATCTAAATGTTTGCATATATTTTTTGTATAAACATCTTTTGAATGAATACCTGCTAGAAAAATGTAGTCATGCTAACCCTTTCACAAGATCGCAGACGACGTTTAAAAAATTATCCAAAAACGTAACCACGATTATGGAAATTTTTTTTAACCTTGACACAGTGTTTACGAGCGTATTTCATTTTTCTTCTTCTGCTTATGTTTCTTCTTCATCGAGTTTATTATCTGAAAGGAATGAAATTTAAATATATTACAATTATCATCGAGTTTATTATCTGAAAGGAATGAAATTTAAATATATTACAATTATCATCGAGTTTATTATCTGAAAGGAATGAAATTTAAATATATTACAATTATCATCGAGTTTATTATCTGAAAGGAATGAAATTTAAATATATTACAATTATCATCGAGTTTATTATCTGAAAGGAATGAAATTTAAATATATTACAATTATTTTTTTACTTGTGTACATGATTAACAATTTATGATGCAAACAAATTAATATGATTTCAAAATCACAATATTTAGTGTAATTATTATAATAATTATTATTATTATTATTATTTACTTGTATACTTTTTCTGCACTGTCCAGATTATATAAATCTTATTTGAAAGAAGAATGATTCAAGCACTAGGTGATATGCATGATTTCTGTTACTGTTTACCAGTCTCGCGATTCTCACTTTCTATAATTTGGTCAATTTTATCCGGAACAATGTTTGGATGGCTTGAAATATCAAGAATTTACAACTCCCTTTAACTGAAAACGATAAGATAGACACCTTTAATACTTTTCAATTACAACATTCCATAGTTGGCTGAAATTAATGATTATTTAGAACGCTCATTTGTTCAGCGTTTTAGTATCGTGCCAGCAAATATTAGCACTCCGCACTATCGCCACTGAGTAAGAAAAAAACTGAACTTATAAAGTTTGCAAGTATCATTGGTCGGCAAAGCGCTAATGTCAGCACACTGGCCAACGTTCTACCACGACCCCTCTAGTTGTTGAAAGTTTATATTTTGAAAGTTATCAAACTATATGCACATATATGTCTGTCTGTCTGTATGTACCCTGTACATCGCTAGAATAAGTGGCGTATAACAAAAGCAACACATTGACATATTGTGTAGTTTTGTATTGTGCAATGATTTTACACGTTCCCCCCCCCTCTCTCTCTCTCTCTCTCTCTCTCTCTCTCTCTCTCTCTCTCTCACTCTATATATATATATATATATATATATATATATATATATATATATATATATATATATATATATATATATATATATATATATATATATATATATATCGCCAAGGCAATTGTTAAAGAATTTTTATCGTCGTTTTAAAATAAGACCATCATGTAGAAAAAAGAAAGAAACCTAATTTTGGCCCTAATTGTTAGTCAAAAAGTTCTTAATCGTTTAAAAAAATGTTTTTGATTATCAATTTTTAAGAAATACTGATCAACGTTTAAAAATAAGACCATCATGAATTAGGTTTATAATCATTGTAATTTTTTTTTTTTTTTTTTTTTCTTTATCGTTCAGGGCGGTCAAAAGTTCGACGATTTCAAAGAAATTTTGACCATCGTTTTGAAAACAATGCCATCATGTGATGAAAACGTAATTTCAACATTAATGGCAGGCCATAGTATGCATGACTTGACTCCCAAACACTTATCAGACCAATCCACATTTAAGTTTCTTGTGGGTTTTCCACCGTACTAGAGCAGTTTAAAACTCGACGTGTATATTGGTAGAGATCTCAGCAATTTTGGGTTCCAGGGCATGGCAACCAACTTTATATGATTTCAACAACAACAACAACAAAATGTGCCTAGTATCCGGGATCTCTAAGAGATTCATTGCAATGTTTATATACTGTGATAAATGTTCCTTACTTTTTTAACGCTCTAACTCGTTTAGTTGTTTCGTGTATAATTGTTTTATGTTTGATGTATAATAATGTCTTGATATATTCTTGTTTGTGTGTTTGTCTCTTCTATCATATGCATGTTTTACGTATACAGTGTCTTGGTGTATCAGTAACCGTTCATGTTGTTAAAGTAGTAGAAAAAGTCTCAACAACAAAGGGAATTTTTTTCGTGAAAAAAAGTGCCTTTATCTTGAAAAAGTTAATTCTTTCGTGAAGAAATTGGGGGTTTTTTTCAGAAAGATTTATCTAGCTAATATTGTAAAAAAAATATTTTTTCGCGTCAAAAGCCTTTTTACCTGGCCCGAACAGGTACAAAATGAAATGATTTTTTAATGAAAAAAAATGTTTTCTTCAGGAAAAATGACAAATCTTTACGAATATGATTACTTTTCTCGTGTAAAATTCACATTTTTCATGACGCTTTATTTTATTTATTTCTTTATTTATTTATTTATTTATTTATTTATTTATTTATTTACAAAAGCTCTTTCGTAAAAACCTTTAATCGATGAGGAAAGGCGCGGTTTTCGTTTCAAAAAAGTGACATTCTTCATAAAAAGTAAACTTTTATAGAAAAAAGTGAAAGCTGTCGCTGACTTTCTTCATAAAGATTACACTTTATCACGATAAAAGTAACTTTTTCGTCAAAAATTGCTTGGACGTGAAATGACACTTTTCTCGGGGAAAAAGTGAGTCTTCGTAAAGACTGGACCCTTTACGAAACAAATAACCTTTTCGCTAAGAATTATTTTATCAACTCAATACGTAACAAATAACAATTCTTGACAACAATAATAAGTGAATTTTTCATGAAGCTTTTACAATTTACGTCAAATAGCACTGTTAAAACCTTATGACTATCTCAATTGAAGATCGAAGGTCGGTCGGTGTTCGAGGCTCGCTGCTAGGTGGGAAAGCCGTAGGGCCTAATTCATAGTTGTACATGTAAAGATTATTACCTCTTGTATTAATGTTTATTTCTATATATAAAAAAAGTAAAGCCGTGGAATGAGCTAGGATACATAGAGATTTTTTTCCCGTGTGGTTCGTGGTTTTTACAAATAAAAAAAGACTTGGTAATGGCTTGGATACATACTTTTATTAATTTAATTTTGTCTCCTGGGTGTGGGTGGAAGGCGTTGGTTTTTGAAAAAAGAAAATAAGGTGTTTTGTGGCTGAGCCAGTACTCATACAGTACAAAAACAAATATTGTTTTGGGTAGGGTGTTGGTTTTTGAAAAATGAAAATTAGATATTTGCTCGACTTGTGAACGGAGTCGACATCAATCAAGTCTGTAATATTAATTTGCACCATGGCTTTTTGCAGCCACCTTACATATTTTTTGTCCAGGATACATGGATAAAATTGCACATTTATATACTCTCCGTACATTGAAAAATGCATTGCTACTAATACTAACTCAGTAATTTAATTCATTTTGCCTCTTTTATGCTTTGAAATTGAAAATCAAGGTTAACTAAAGAATAGCAGCAAGAGCTATTTGACTGACTTTATATTTGTTACAATCTTTCATAAAAATACCACCAAAAATATATGAGAATGCGAGGAAATGTTTTTTGGCATTCTTATTAGCAACATCTTAAATCTTAATATGACATTTTCAAACAAAATACCTGTTTTGTACTGTTACGGCTAACTTCTTTCTGTTACCTAGGAATGTTCATCTAGGTTTTAGCCCGAGGGAAAATTCACCCCTGCTGTTCCTTTGATCTTACTGCTCAACCGACGAATGGGAACCTATTTGCATGTCAAAAGGGAATTAGTCATATCTGGCAAACGCTCTGGAGTTTCCCTGGTGATAAGTTGATGAAACAAATGAAATGCAGGAATATATAACCGAAACACCTCAGAAGCACGCAATGTACTTGTAATGCATTACAGACGCATACAGGTTATTTTTTCAGTTGGACGATTTATTAGTTTCTGTTACAGTATTTATATATAAACTAAGACAGTCATACCATTCTGATAATGTTGCCAGTTATTATAAAAGCAACAGTCTTTTTCTTGTGTAATGTACATTTTTTTTTTTTTTTTGGGGGGGGGGGGCTCTCACATGAAAAAAGATGAAAAAGTTTCACCAGTCTGTGCTTCTGGTGGTATTTTAGTACACACACACACACACACACATATATATATATATATATATATATATATATATATATATATATATATATATATATAGTGAAATTATAATGTAGAGACAAACAGTCATACATACAACTACATATTTCTATAACTAATATATATATATATATATATATATATATATATATATATACATACATACAATATATACACACATACGCACATACATACACACACATATATATATATATATATATATATATATATATATATATATATATATACACACACATGCATACATATATACATATACACACACATACACACATATATATATATATATATATATATATATATATACAGACACACATATATACACACATATATACATATATATATACACATGTATACAACATATCAATTTCTCCACTAAAAATTTATACAATTTTATATAATGCCTTAGTATTAAGGCCATTGGGATACAAAGTATCTAACCGATTAATCAAGTAACTTTCTTTAATGAGTCTGTTGATTTATCCGTGCACAATATCGATTGGCATGAAAGAAAAATCACGTAAAGAGTGATTATTTGTATTAAAATGTATTGAAACATTAGAGGAGAACTGAGGATCCATACAATTTTTTATATGAAAGCGGTGATTATTCATTCTCTTAGAAACTTGTTGAAGTGTTTGTCCAACATATTGCATGTTACATTTTTTACAGGTTATCAAATAAATTACATCAGTTGATATACAGTCAGTGTTATAACTTAGAGAAAACATTTCTTTAGTATTGGAGCTACTAAAATAGGTACTTTCTCTAATATTTGCACATTGAGAGCACCGACGTCTGTTGCATTTAGATGCTGAAATATATATATGACACTAATGTTGTTAACGAAATATGCCATTTCGGTACATATATGAGTATTGAAAACATGTTTACTCCCATCATGTAAGAATCATTATTTTCTTTTCCTTTCTTTTTTCTAAAATGACCCTGAAATTTTACATAATTTTCACGTACAAATAATCATCCTTCTTATTCTTCTTCTTCTTTTATTGTTATTATTTCTTGTCAGCGCGACATCTCTGTCAATAATTTTCTAGGCATTATATTGGATTTTGTTTCGTTGAGTCTTTCGAAACTAACGGTGTAAAGTGTTTTAAAACTAACAGGGTGCTTTCAACTATAGTGAAACTGGGGAGTGTTTTTGCTCTAGCGCTCATCCGACGCCTGAGGGTCAGGTACAGCTTTCTCGCTCAATTCGACTTACACGACTCACAAGAAAATAGAATTATAACAACAACAAAAATCGGAGGTAATCTTGACCATGCTCATTTTATCGTATTCTTTGTCCGAGCAATCAAAATATTGGTTACAGATTAGTTACAGAAATTTTACAAAATTTAAAATATATTTTGTCAATAAGACGGCTTGGCCTTTATCAGAACAGTCATATGTTGATTACATCTGGTTCAGCTATATACTGATGAGTATGTAGTCATATTCTGGTTGTTGCTATTTCGCCTTTAAGAGTACAAGTTGCGATGTACTTTCCTTTTTCTTTCTTTTTTAAATTTTAAGAAAGCGTCTGACATGCTGATATTGTCGTATATATTTCTAAAACAAATAACGCCCACTTGAATCTGCCGCGGTTTTATTAGTCAAGGGTGCACATTCATATCGGTAAAATAGTTCCTCCAGAGCTAGTGTTTTATGTATTTTCCCCAGACCACCGACGTTAATTAAAATTTCTTGTATCTTGTATTTCCATTACATTTCATATGTAAGAATGATTCTGACTGGATTATGGATATCCCGACCATTTCGAATCCTACGGTTTAAGGCATTCTGTACGATTTTAATGACTTCTAATGCGTTAGGTTTGCTTGTCCAATGTATACAACTTACGCGTTAGTTTTTAGTCCATAGGACCGCATTAAAATGAAAACTAACGCATTCTAACATGTCTAATGCTTTCAAAGTTAGTTCTTACACGTTAAAAGTATGTTTTCGTTAGTCGCTATTTCTAATGCATTAGTTCATCACATTTTTTTTAAAAGAACGTCCTTTGATATACTGGTTGACTGTTGAGTGGCATGAAGATAGATGGATTGATGAAAAAGGTCTCGGTTATCCCGGACGAAGTTTCCTTTAAAGACACTGACTGGTTATTGACAAGACGATTCATGGTTTAAATTAACTGCCAGTGGCTTATTCCCACGATTGAAAGAAACTTTTCACATTTAAAGTAAACAGGGGGAGATAACTGTGATATAACTGTCTATTAAGAATGTTAACTTAATATCCTATACCGGGCTTTTACCATTTTTAAAAACTTTTCTTATTTCTTTTTTTCAAGACAAGCATATGTTAATCTGAGCTATGTGAAATAAACTGGAAACGTTTCGTCTTTACAGCCGTATGTCCAACTGATAAACTGGAAAAGTTTCGTCTTTACAGCCGTATGTCCAACTGATAAACTGGAAAAGTTTCGTCTTTACAGCCGTATGTCCAACTGATAAACTGGAAAAGTTTCGTCTTTACAGCCGTATGTCCAACTGATAAACTGGAAAAGTTTCGTCTTTACAGCCGTATGTCCAACTGATAAACTGGAAAAGTTTCGTCTTTACAGCCGTATGTCCAACTGATAAACTGGAAAAGTTTCGTCTTTACAGCCGTATGTCCAACTGATAAACTGGAAAAGTTTCGTCTTTACAGCCGTATGTCCAACTGATAAACTGGAAAAGTTTCGTCTTTACAGCCGTATGTCCAACTGATAAACTGGAAAAGTTTCGTCTTTACAGCCGTATGTCCAACTGATAAACTGGAAAAGTTTCGTCTTTACAGCCGTATGTCCAACTGATAAACTGGAAAAGTTTCGTCTTTACAGCCGTATGTCCAACTGATAAACTGGAAAAGTTTCGTCTTTACAGCCGTATGTCCAACTGATAAACTGGAAAAGTTTCGTCTTTACAGCCGTATGTCCAACTGATAAACTGGAAAAGTTTCGTCTTTACAGCCGTATGTCCAACTGATAAACTGGAAAAGTTTCGTCTTTACAGCCGTATGTCCAACTGATAAACTGGAAAAGTTTCGTCTTTACAGCCGTATGTCCAACTGATAAACTGGAAAAGTTTCGTCTTTACAGCCGTATGTCCAACTGATAAACTGGAAAAGTTTCGTCTTTACAGCCGTATGTCCAACTGATAAACTGGAAAAGTTTCGTCTTTACAGCCGTATGTCCAACTGATAAACTGGAAAAGTTTCGTCTTTACAGCCGTATGTCCAACTGATAAACTGGAAAAGTTTCGTCTTTACAGCCGTATGTCCAACTGATAAACTGGAAAAGTTTCGTCTTTACAGCCGTATGTCCAACTGATAAACTGGAAAAGTTTCGTCTTTACAGCCGTATGTCCAACTGATAAACTGGAAAAGTTTCGTCTTTACAGCCGTATGTCCAACTGATAAACTGGAAAAGTTTCGTCTTTACAGCCGTATGTCCAACTGATAAACTGGAAAAGTTTCGTCTTTACAGCCGTATGTCCAACTGATAAACTGGAAAAGTTTCGTCTTTACAGCCGTATGTCCAACTGATAAACTGGAAAAGTTTCGTCTTTACAGCCGTATGTCCAACTGATAAACTGGAAAAGTTTCGTCTTTACAGCCGTATGTCCAACTGATAAACTGGAAAAGTTTCGTCTTTACAGCCGTATGTCCAACTGATAAACTGGAAAAGTTTCGTCTTTACAGCCGTATGTCCAACTGATAAACTGGAAAAGTTTCGTCTTTACAGCCGTATGTCCAACTGATAAACTGGAAACGTTTCGTCTTTACAGCCGTATGTCCAACTGATAAACTGGAAAAGTTTCGTCTTTACAGCCGTATGTCCAACTGATAAACTGGAAAAGTTTCGTCTTTACAGCCGTATGTCCAACTGATAAACTGGAAAAGTTTCGTCTTTACAGCCGTATGTCCAACTGATAAACTGGAAAAGTTTCGTCTTTACAGCCGTATGTCCAACTGATAAACTGGAAAAGTTTCGTCTTTACAGCCGTATGTCCAACTGATAAACTGGAAAAGTTTCGTCTTTACAGCCGTATGTCCAACTGATAAACTGGAAAAGTTTCGTCTTTACAGCCGTATGTCCAACTGATAAACTGGAAAAGTTTCGTCTTTACAGCCGTATGTCCAACTGATAAACTGGAAAAGTTTCGTCTTTACAGCCGTATGTCCAACTGATAAACTGGAAAAGTTTCGTCTTTACAGCCGTATGTCCAACTGATAAACTGGAAAAGTTTCGTCTTTACAGCCGTATGTCCAACTGATAAACTGGAAAAGTTTCGTCTTTACAGCCGTATGTCCAACTGACTGCACAGGAAAAGTTTCGTCTTTACAGCCGTATGTCCAACTGACTGCACAACACAGATAGATGCGACTGTATCAATCATCCCGCACAATGTTTATTTTTTAAAAAATGAAGAAAAAATATTCAATAAATAAGGTTTCAAAAAAAGGAAATTAAAAAATTAAAAATAAAAATGCACAAGACTACGATCGAGATCACACAGTCGGTGGAATTTCAAAATTAATTTCAACTCCTAAATGATTAATCCAGAATTATTATCTTTTTCTTCTATCCGCTTTTAACCAACAGATGTTGTGCTCAATACCAATCACTCTCAAATGATCTTTAATACAGTTTGTACTAAAATGTTTATATAAATGTTTGATTTGTCTTTGCAGTCGTAGGTCCGAAAAATGACCCTCCATCCTAACGCGCAAGTTTCTTTCGCTTTCCCTACATACCACTTTTTATAGTTTAAAAAATGCACCACATATATCATAATTTTTGTATCACATCAAATATTTTGTTTCATTTTAAAATGTCTACCTGTTTTCAAGTTTTGTACTATGTCTGAATGAATTAGAAAAACACACAGCTTACAGCCATTACATTTAAACTTAAAACAACCAGATTTGAAGATACTGGGTAATTTGTGTTCCGCTAAGAAAAAAGGCCCCTAATCCTTATCTTCTTGTTTCGTTTGTAAGCCGTAATCAAAGTGCATGTTCCAAACACTTAAGGAAAGTTTTGTTACAAATCATTAAAATTTTCTCTATCATACTCGGATGCAGAGGTTGAACGTCTATTTAAATGAACAATAAACGGAATTATTTATTGTGCTTTGTTGCGAATATTTATTCTTCTTAATGCTTCAGATTTCATTTTTCTAAGTCCCCCGAGTTTGTAACCTCTTCATCGTAGTTCTACGATATCCGTACTCTGCTTAACAATTTGCAATATTGTAAATTAATGTTGTATTGACCAAATCCCTAGTTCGACCGGTGGCTCTAGAACAGGTTATCCGCATCAAGGATACACGTAGCTTTTCGAGAGATTTTGTTCAGCCCAGAATGGAACAACGTTTCTGCTGCGCTTGGTAACAGCATATTTATTGTGAAATCGACCTCAACTGGCCTGCTGCGTGCCATTGACGTTTCCCATGGGTATTATACGCTGAGAATCAGTGAGAAATGTAATAGAGACTGCCATTCCTGGAATGACTGCGAACTACAACGCGGAGACCGGGCCTGTTTACTATCGCTGTGATTCAACATGTCCCTCTATCCAAAATTCTAAGACCCAAAAGATTTTCGCCTAAGAAACATCTGCAAGGCTGAAACATCTTTACGGGCAGAGACTGAACAGCGACGCGCTCTGTACAAAAAGTACAAGCGCGCAGTAAACGCGGTGGATGGTGTTGATACCACACTGACGACTGTATTTCTGGGCACACGTGTCGTGGAGATTGGAATATTGTCCCTATTGTGATTGTCCTTAAGATCACATCTTTAAGCTGTGGTCTGATTTATGTAGCTGGGAATTGTATCAGCCGGCGTCTATCCATAAAAGTAAAAAAGCACGATGAAATCCACGTCTTGGCCGAAACAAAGCTCAACACAATTGCATACCTCATTTCTAAGGCGTTACGCGACAACACTATCTCCGAGGAATAGCTTATCCTCATTGAAGTCGACAAATATACAATCATGAAAAACTTAAATACGAGCTGCGTTACACAAAACACATACATCGGTTGCATTTGAAGAAAAAACAGCTAATAGCCAGCGGAATAGTCGATGCTCGCGAGGAGATCATGAAGCAAATCTCTTTACAAATTCGTCATAAGCTGTGTGTTGTTAGAGGAAACGACAGAACCATCAAAACGACAGCTTGCTGACTCCTCGAGGCCTATTCTCAGCGCACGTCCAGCATACGATGCGGTGTTTCAAAAGCAAGACCGCGCAGGCAGTCTCGACTGGCCTAGCAACCTATATTTTTCCCTAGCGTTCAATTTAAACATTGATTTTGCAATAAGAAAAACGCAATGGATCTGCCGATGTGGACAGATAGTTACGACGAGTATAATAAAAAAAAACTATATATAGGTCTGAGTCGGCAAGGGTTTACAGTTGAACCATGACCAAACAAAGAGCTATTCGTGTGTGTGTGTGTGTGTGTGTGTGTGTGTGTGTGTGTGTGTGTGTAATCAAGGCAATAAAGTACTAAATCGCAGTCAAAAACGTAAGTTTAGGCTTGCAAACAGATGCCTGTCGGAAGACCAAAATGACACACTCTTTGAAACAAACTAAACTTGATGACCATATTCAAAGCCTTGTTACTCTTTATGATGCACTGCTTAACAGCACCATCTCCAAACTAAAGTTCCCATGCGCTTTACATGAATAAAAAACTATTGTCAAGTGACTGTATGAACACAAGTTAATGACGGCACCTACTGATGTAAATAAAACACTGTTTTGAGCGGGGGGGGGGGACTCAGCCGTCCGTTTCTCTTTTTTGTCCGCTGGGTCCATGTTAGTCCCGACAAGCCAACGGAGCATGCCATTTTCTTCTTGTGTAATGTGATAAAACGAGGCTTAGAGAGCTCCCACCAGCCCTATGGACCACTCACAAAAATCGAAAAACCGGAATCCGGCGACCCTTCCATGCTACATTTGCAAAACTAGTGGCAAGCCAGCGGGAAGTATGCAGTGATGAGGAGGCAAAAGCCTAGCCGTCCTCCGTGTATCACTCGCTGCCGGTGACCCCCAATTAGACCTTAGGTATGGGGACAACACATAGAAAGTTTGAATCTATGTGTGCACTCACATTGAGGAATTTGATGAATACGGAGCCTCATCACCTATAAGTTAGTTAGATAGATAGGTAGATAGAGAGTTAGTTAAGTAGTTGATTATGTAGGTAGGTAGGTAGACAGGTAGGTACGTAGGTACTTTATTTCTTAAGTGCAAACATGCATACATAGAGTAGATCTACTCGTGACAATAGAAAAATGTTTCCACTTCACTCGTGAAATATTTCCTTATATCTACTAAAAGAAAAACGTAGATTTGCTTTATAATATATGTTTTTAAGTCAAAACTGTCCATTTGTGTGGATTTTTTCTCTATGTTGTGCCACTGCTATTACCAGCTGCATTATTACATCGATAAAAAGAAGTTCCGAAATTTTACAATAATTCTAGGACAGCGATACTTCACGAATTTAGCTGCTTCAAATGGTGTATTTTGTCAACTTAATGACCATTTTCATACTGTACAAACATCACAGAGCGGTTGTATCTGACAGATTTTAGAGCTAACATCTTTAAACAAATGATTTTAATGATTGTGAGTTTACCTATAAGGAGTTTACCTATAAGGAATTGGGTTCTTTATTTTGTTTATTTCTGCATTCAAACGTGAACTGTGTGGCCTCAGCGAGCTTACAGTCTAATTCGGTAACAGACGCTGCACCCAAATTTCGAGTGTCATTTAGTTTTGGTTTGCAATCAACACCCATCTATCCCGTCGTTTTCAAGCATGATTATGATTGTAATGAGTGTCAAAACTAGGGGTGAAACGATACACCTCTGCCACGTATCGATACGATTCTCGATACACAGCCTACGATAATATACATTATCGATACACATATCAACTTGATGGTCGTTTCATCTTTAGAAGGTCTGTCAATGGTAGGGTGGTGCCATTTTTTATATGTTGACATATTGGGTGTATTTCCAGTATGCAGATTACAAGCAAACATAGACTTATCATCTGTTCATATGCCATTCTCATCCTTGACAAGATAAAAAAAAAAAAAAACTTCCATCCAGACTACCTGTTAGCTGTTAGTGATTTTTATTCAACTTTTTAGGCCATTTCAGGCTGCTCCATTCGATCAGATGCATGATTCATCCTAGTCACCACGCCCTTTGTTTTGCATTGAATGAATGTTTAAAAAAATCTTATTACCAATTTCATGTCTTCACTTAAATTTTGAAGGCGGTGTTATCGTCAAAATGGAAGAAACCGCGCAATTTCCTTGTGCAAGGAAACTCTTATCTAGAACAAGTCCGAGTGTTGGAGCGGAGATGACTAACAACCAAATCCTTCACATTGAACTTCCTGCAGATGCAAAACAACTGCAGCGGCCACAGGCATTTGTTTCTGTCAGTGAAAAGATAAATTATTGACAACACCCACTCATCTTCTACAAATTGACATAGTGGCTATAACTCGTGCGGCTATTTGGAATCTGCCCCCTTGCCGATTTTGTGCTATTTTTTTTTTTTTTTTTTAAATCCCATTGGCACGTTCGGTCGCTGATTACATATATCAACGTAAAAGGAGACGTTCCAAACTTATTCCCCATGTACGATTTAAGTACTTTACAGATCATTTAATAGTCACTTTTGTGTAAAGTTTCTATGTTGCTTGGTATATATTTGGATAGAGTTTGGATGCCAATATTTCCGGTTTGTAACGCAGTGAACACGCTACAGTTAGTTATGATTGGTGGTTATTATTATACCCTGGACTTGCACAAACAATAACCACTAATCAGTATTGCATGTAACGTATTTCACTGCATGACACACAGGAAGTGTAGCCTTCAATTTGATCAAAGTAGACAAGATGCGATACAACAGATAAATTTCGCGTACAAGTGGTTATTAAATGAATTAGTAATGTACTTAAATCATACATGGGGAACAAATCTGCAATATCTTCTTTCCGTTGATATATGTTATCAGTGGCTGAAGATTCAGACGGGATAAACTAACTAGCATGGAATTGGGGCGGGGGAAGGGGGCAGATTTCGAACCCCGTGAGTTAGTCACCTTGTGTTAATTTGTAGAAGGCGAGTGGATGTTGTCAATATTTTTTTTTATTTTTTACTGAGAGAAATGAGTGCATGTACTTGCTACGGCTGTCACATATGAATTCTCAATTTAAAGAATTAAAAGGCAAATGACTAATAATTATTCACGACTGCTGAAGATTAAAGTAACTTGTATAGAGTAAGTATCGTTTTGTATCGATTCTTCCCCTTTTGTATCGATATGGGTATCGATATAGAAAAAGTATCGATATATCGATTAATCGTTTCACCCCTAGTCAACACCACTAATTAAACAATTGTATTACTATATTTAATTAATTAATTAAACTATTAATTAATTAATTAATTTATAGATTAATTAGAGTTATTCCGCGTTAACTTGTACCGTTTGTCATAGAATGTAACAGGTATACGATACTGTATGGGTGAATAAAAACAGGTAATGTAAGTTCAGTCACTGACAATTTGCACGATTCATGTGGAAAACTATTTTTATCAAAGTTAATACCTCAAGCCTACTTTTGGTTGGTTTGAGTTCCATTTTAGGCATTTTTTTATGGCACCTCCTTGTTGATTACATAAATATATACTAAAATGTCTAGTCTTGACATATTTTAAGATATGATCATCTTGATGGAGAGCGTGAGGAAGGTAGGGAAAGAGAGAAAAAGAAGAAGAAAATTAAATAGGCCTAAATAGGGAAATACAAGTTTG
The DNA here is from genome assembly GCA_029931535.1 of Margaritifera margaritifera. Lineage (NCBI taxonomy): Eukaryota > Metazoa > Mollusca > Bivalvia > Unionida > Margaritiferidae > Margaritifera > Margaritifera margaritifera. The sequence continues at coordinate 508,345 of JAQPZY010000942.1, forward strand.
AATAGCATAAATAAGAGCAGATATAATTCCTAAATGGGCAAATAAAGTAGTTCCAAAAGTTATATAAATCTTCCAACAAGTGATACTTTTCAATATCTCAATATGAAATACATACATACATTTCGAGGTTAGGAGAAAAACAAAATATTTTTTGTAGGTGAAGTTACTTACCGTCTATACTCGCGTATAAGTCGATACTAACTGCAAACTGCATAGACTCAGATCTGCCGTCGCATAATGCGCCGGCAGATCTGGGTCTATGCAGTTTGTAAGGACGACTAATCAGTAGAACAAACAACATAGACTCTGATCTGCCAGCGCATTGTGCGACGGCAGATCAGGGTCTAGGTTGTTTGCATTTGGACCAAGTTTATACGCGGGTATAGACAGTACATTTGTGGATAAGACTCTAGTGAGGGAAAGGGTCAATACATTTTTGATCAGTCTTTAAATTTTGGTTTTGTAGCAACCACGAAATCAACGAAACTTGGTGTCCCACGAATAAAAGTGAATCCGTGATATATAGATACACAGATGGATTAATGTATGGATGGACTGATGGTTGAATATATAGATAGATACACAGATGGATTAATGTATGGATGGACGGATGGTTCGATATATAGATAGATACACAGATGGATTAATGTATGGATGGACGGATGGTTCGATATATAGATAGATACACAGATGGATTAATGTATGGATGGATGGATGGTTCGATATATAGATAGATACACAGATGGATTAATGCATGGATGGACGGATGGTTCGATATATAGATAGATACACAGATGGATTAATGTATGGATGGACGGATGGTTCGATATATAGATAGATACACAGATGGATTAATGTATGGATGGATGGATGGTTGAATATATAGATAGATACACAGATAGATTAATGTATGGATGGACGGATGGTTCGATATATAGATAGATACACAGATGGATTAATGTATGGATGGACGGATGGTTCGATATATAGATAGATACACAGATGGATTAATGTATGGATGGACGGATGGTTCGATATATAGATAGATACACAGATGGATTAATGTATGGATGGACGGATGGTTTGATATATAGATAGATACACAGATAGATTAATGTATGGATGGACGGATGGTTCGATATATAGATAGATACACAGATGGATTAATGTATGGATGGATGGATGGTTTGATATATAGATAGATACACAGATGGATTAATGTATGGATGGACGGATGGTTTGATATATAGATAGATACACAGATGGATTAATGTATGGATGGACGGATGGTTTGATATATAGATAGATACACAGATGGATTAATGTATGGATGGACGGATGGTTCGATATATAGATAGATACACAGATGGATTAATGTATGGATGGACGGATGGTTCGATATATAGATAGATACACAGATGGATTAATGTATGGATGGACGGATGGTTCGATATATAGATAGATACACAGATGGATTAATGTATGGATGGACGGATGGTTCGATATATAGATAGATACACAGATGGATTAATGCATGGACAGATGGTTCGATATATAGATAGATATTTAAGAATGTAATTAAATTTCGTCACTAATAAAATTATGTTCTAGACGAGTAAGTATTGAAGAGTTTTAACAGTAACTCGTATCACAGCATCGCGTAAGACGGGAACGTATCTCATTTAATTAAATATGGGCAGTACTTCATTTAATTTGTAACAATGTGTGCGCAATAATTCCTGCATAAAAGTTTAATACGGCAGCCAAGAGGCGAAGTCAGGCCTGATTTGGTACACATAAAGTAAATTACGAGTTATGCTGTATACATTAAAACTATCTACAGCATATAAAATATATATATGTATATATATATATATATATATATATATATATATATATATATATATTTATATATATATATATATATATATATATATATATATATATATATATATATATATATATACCCCACAGGCATTTAGTACATGTTTTCATTCACTTCCGCCTAGGTTTTCATATATCCAATGAAAGTTTCCAACAAATGAATATAAAATAAAGCGAAACGTGATACGTAAGATCATCATACGGAAATAATAATAGCATGTTCCCTCGGAAAATGATGAGACTCTTGAAACATTTCATCCTTTGTTTGTGTCTGTTTACCGTTTATATAATTTCTTTAAGAATTTTGACTGCGGGAGACCATATGACTAATATGAACAAGAAACTTGTATGCACTGAAGAAAAGCGACATGTAGTTTTCATAAAGTGTATGAAATGTGCCACGGAAACTATGGAAACAATACTTCGGCGCTTTGGATATATTCGAAACTTGAATATTGTTCTCCCAAGAAAAAGGAATATATATCTTGGCTGGCCGGAACCGATGGAGAAAGGAGACTATAGACCCTCTAAGAGACCGTTTGACATTCTAACTGAACATGCGATCTACAACAAGACATTCATGGATGCGCTTATGCCAAATGACACAGTGTATATTTCCATGATAAGGGAACCGTGGAACCATTTTAAATCGACTTTTAGCTATTTCAAGATGGCATCGATTGGCGAAATGCCAAAAGTGTCCGACCAACTGTCCGAGTTCCTTTCAAGTATTGAGAAATATGAGAAAGTCTACACAAGTCCAAGGAAAAACTTGCTACGTTGGTGTACACCGGATTATTTTTCTCCGACACGAAGTATGATGTCTCATTGTCTTGGAATGCCGCTCGGTTTTCCAAAAGGACGGGAGGACATTATGAACAATGAAACAGCCATTATTGAATATATCCAATTTATTGACAACAATTTCAAGTTAGTGATGTTAGTAGAGTATTTTGATGAATCGCTTGTCTTATTGAAAAGGCTCATGTGTTGGTCCCTAAAGGACATTTTGTATCAGAAAACAAATACAGGAAACTATTCATATAGATTCTACGAACCAACTAAACAACAGCAAGAAATACACAGAAACTGGTCGCGCGCCGATTACGTGCTATATGAATATTTCAATAAAACGTTTTGGACAAAAGTGGCTGAGCAGGGTCCAGACTTTTTTGAAGAAGTTAAACATTTCAAAGCCATCGAAGCCACAGTTGAGAACTTCTGTTTCGGTGAAAAGCATCAAAAAATGTCAACGGATGTAATTATAATTCCTGAGTCAAAATTTAATGATAAGTTTAATGTGTCAAAAGAGAACTGTGATTTAATGCATTTTTTCATACTTCCTAAACTTTGGGAACAACATAGCCAGATGGAAGGTTTGGTTCCGGAACAGAAATCTTCTTTTATGGATCTGCTATTTCAAGCTAGGCCAGAAAAGGGATGTTCATGGCCATACTAGGTACATTTTAGTTTTTTTAATAACAAAAATACAGATAATGAAACGTTTGAATCTGAAGAATACTAAAAGGCTGAAATTCCTGACCAAACTCAGACCATAAAAATTAAAACTTACAATATTCGGTATATTAACCCAACACGAATTTGTGGGAAATCTAATAATGAAATGCTTAAAATATTTAAAAGGATATAAACGTCTGGGAGTGTACTCAATAAATTACAATGGATATTCCAAACTTTGTACGAGGTGGGATAATGATTAGCTTAGATTTTGAAAGCTGTCAGTGATTCCAAATGTACTACACGCATACAGTTATCAGAAAGTATTGCCAATTAATTGCCGTGGCAGTGATGGAAATTTTGTTTTGACGATTGGCAGCGATAACATCCTTGCTGACTGCCTGAAAGTTTTATCTCTGAAGATAACATGCTGTTATTACAGAGAATGGCATGAAGTAAGCTGACTTCACATCGATTTTTGTTCACCAAGTGCGAAATTCGCGTGGGATGGATGGGTTGTTTTCTTTTGTAGACTTGAGGCGGAAAAGAGATTTTGTAACTTGTATCGATGATATATTCAGAGAATTAAAGTTATGTTGATGAAATAAAACTTAGAATGTCTCGAAAATCTTACTAAACTTCTTTGAAAGAAAAACTTCTTCCCACCCCTTACCCTAATGAAAGAAGATTAATAGCTAAGATCAAATAAAGCTAATACGAAACAGTTATGAGTGCAAACCCCCCCCCCCCTCTATCTCTCTCTCGTTTCCAGCAGAATGACATCTTTAGTTATAACACGCAGACCAGTCTGCTGAAGTCCCAGCATTGCTGACCCGATGCTAAAACGCTGACCTGCAGACTATTGTAAATAAGCGCTTATTACATTCTACTATGGAGATTTATTGTCTAGAACTGATCTTTTTCAAGTCTTATCAATCAAAGTAGGTTGTAAATTATTGGCATTACTGCATAAGTTTATGCATATAATAGAAACGCTGTTCCAGAAAAACGCTGACCATTTATACAATACGTGAGAATCGTTCAACAATAAAAAAATGTATGTATATTGCCAACAACATTGTTTCTCTCGCATTTTTAATTCCTTTTTGAGATCTAAATGTTTGCATATATTTTTGTATAAACGTCTTTTAAATGAATACCTACTTGAAAATTGTAATCAGGATTATCCTTTCACAAGATCGCAGACGACGTTTAAAAAAATATCTAAAAGCGTGACCCCGATATTGGAAATTTGTTTAACCATGGAACAGTGTTCACGAGCGTGTTTAATTGTTTTTTATTCTGTTTCTTTTTTTTGTGTGTGTGTGTGTGTGCATCTTGTTCACCAATTTTATTATCTCAAAGAAACGAAATGTCAATACATTACAATTATTTTGTCAGTTATATATATGATTAGCAATTTATGATACACACTCATTAATATGATTTCATTATCACAATATTTGCTGCAATAATAATAATGACAATTATTATTATTATTATTATTATTATTATTATTAATTACTTGTATACTTTTTATGCAGTGTCCAGATTATAAAAATCTGTAATGATTTTAAAAGAAGAATAATACAAGCATTAGGTGATTTTTTTTGTTTTTGTTTTTAATTGTTTGTTTTTTTGTTTGTTTTTTATTGCTGCAATTTTATCCGGAACAATGTTTGGATGGCTTGAAATATCAAGAATTTACAACTCCCTTTAACTGAAAACGATAAGATAGACACCTTTAATACTTTTCAATTACAACACTCCATAGTAGGCTGAAATTAATGATTATTTACAACGTTCAGCAGGTCAGCGTTTTAGTATCGGGCCAGCAAGTGTTAGTTGTCAGTGTTTTAGTATCGGGCAAGCAAATGTTAGTTGTCAGCGTTTTAGTATCGGGCCAGCAAGTGTTAGTTGTCAGCGTTTTAGTATCGGGCCAGCAAGTGTTAGTTGTCAGCGTTTTAGTATCGTGCCAGCAAGTGTTAGTTGTCAGCGTTTTAGTATCGTACCAGCAAGTGTTAGTTGTCAGCGTTTTAGTATCGTGCCAGCAAGTGTTAGTTGTCAGCGTTTTAGTATCGTACCAGCAAGTGTTAGTTGTCAGCGTTTTAGTATCGTACCAGCAAGTGTTAGTTGTCAGCGTTTTAATATCGTACCAGCAAGTGTTAGTTGTCGGCAAAGTGCTAACGTCAGCAGACTGCTCAGCGTTTGACCACGACTCTAGTTGTTGAAAGTTTATAATTTGAAAGTTTACGAAACTATAATGTGTCTGTATGAGTAGTAATGTATGCATGCATGTATGTATGTATGTATGTATGTATGTATGTATGTATGTATGTATGTATGTATGTATGTATGTATGTATGTATGTACTCTGAACATTGCCAGAATAAGTGGTGTTATGACATAAGCAACAATGTTGTGCACTGTTTTGTATAAGTTCCTCTTTTCCAAAACAAATGTTCTATCCCAAAGGAAATGGATATGACATATTCGTGTAAAATTAATGTTGTATGGGAATTTATATATGTATTGTTTAATTATAAATATTAAATAACCTCAACAGAGTAAGACTTAATCTTCTCGTTTACGGTTACTCTGATCTAATGGGTTTTTTTCCTTACATTTTAAAATGCGGCAATCGTAGAATTTTTTAACATTTTGCTGGTAGAATCTTAGGAATAAAAGCTAGAATTCTATATGTAATAATTACTTAATCCTAAAAATACAAATAAGTTAGTTTCCACATTGTCAAGACCAGCTTTACGCTACTGTTAGGAGTGGAGAACTGTGGAAACTTATGCATTACTTTAAATAAGAAGCTAACTGGCAAACAATTACAGAAAGCAATTGTCAAATTAAATAAATATATTCAGATTCTGAATTATGTTTTTTCTTTCACTGCAATCCATACTAGGAAAATCTCACAGAAGACACTCAATCTTCCCCATATCAGTTATTGTTCTAACATTTGATGTAGCCTGCCAACGACTTGTATCGGTAGACTTCATAAAATTCAAAATCGCAGCATGCGCATCATTTTAAACTCTCATTTCCTCACGCATTCCACTGATATGCTCAACCGGCTCAATTTTGACTTTGAGTGATGCTGCAGAAATGAGCACTGTCGCGTGACATCATCAACTTTTGTATAGGTTCTGGAAATGGCGGACATCGAAGCCTTTGCAACCACAGAAGAGGTTTCTTCTAGGAACTTGAATGCTACTCTGATGGCCACTTTGCACAATCGGCGCTAAGCAAGCACCTCTGGTATCTGGGTATTTACTACCCAATTTTGGATATTATCCCTACGCCAACCTGCTCGATGGACACGTATGTATGTTAAAAGTCTAACAAAATAGTTCCAAACACTTGACCCTTTTACGTATTTTGTTGTGATGGTTTCCTAAAGTCAATCTGTCTTGATTGTAATTTGAACTAAGTAAAAGTTTGCGTAAAAATGTGCTAACATGTGTTTTTGCAAAACATAAAATTGCCCATGCTCATTGGAGCATTTTCCTTGTCAAATCTTCAGTTTCGAAGGTGAGTAATTTTTGCATATTGTCAAGCTCTTAAATTTCGGAGGTCAGTAAATCTTGCATGTAGTCCACAACCCCATAATGCCTAAACATTCTTCATGAAAATGTTACTCCTTTTTGACACAAAAAATAACCTTTTCTTAAAGAATTATACTATCAACTCACTACGTAACAAACAAAAACTGTTAATAAGTACATTTTTTTCAAGAAGCTTCTACAATTTCCGTCAAAAAAAACAGTTTTTGCGAACACATCAGTCTGTATAAAAATTGTGTCACTTCCTGCTCATGATATTAAACGTGGCAACACTTGTTCAAAACTGGTTGATAACATAAGGGGACAATGCAATATCGGTTAGGTAAGATACAAATATACCCTGTAGCATAATCACCATCTCCAGAACCCTGTCCACAGTATGGTTAGCTATAGTATTGCTATTCATTTATTGACTGAACACATGAATCCACGGGCAAACCACCAAGATAGACAAACAGCATTAAGCAGGTACAGACAGATTTGGTACTACATATGTTAATATGGTCTGGTTACGTAGGCCAAGTATCGTCAGGAGTAGGGTTAGATAAATTGCAAAATTTGTATGAAAAAGTCACTTTAGTAGTTGTATGTGGTTCTTGGGCCTCAAATAATAATTATATAGGCGCCCATAGATTAACATGCAGGAAACTGTATGGCCTCAAACGCGAAAATGATCCATAGGACTAACATTGAGGGTAAGTGGTAACATTGTTAGAAACGGGTGACCTCAATTTATGGGGACGGACGGGAAATCCTAAAATTTGTTCATAGGTTTAATATTGAAGGTTTCATGGTAACATTGTTAGAAGTGATTGACCTCAATTTATGGGGACGTATCCTATATTAAATTTGTCCATAGGTTTAGCATGGGGATGGTATTATAGCCTCAAAGGGTCGAAAGTTTATAGCCTCAAACGGGAAATTAACATTACGTCGTAGGTTTGAGGCCATTAGTGACGCTACATGAAAACCTTTGCGTCTATGAATTTATAGCCTCAAACAATTTTATGGCCTCATACGGGAATGCTAATGTTAAAACATACTATCATTAAAATAAACGAACATGCTATCATGGAAGAAACCCGACATACCATCATTAAGAGAAACCAACATACTATCATTAAGATAACCCAACATACAATCATTAAAATAAACCAACATGCAATCATTAAAATAAACCAACATACCATCATTAAAATAAACCAACATACCATCATTAAGATAACCCAAAATACCAACATTAAGATAACCCAACATACCAACATTAAAATAAACCAACATAATATCATTAAGATAAACCAACATGCTATCATTAAGATAAACCAACATACCATAATTAAAATAAACCAACATACCATCATTAAGATAAACCAACATACTATCATTAAAATAACCCAACATACCAACATTAAGATAACCCAACATACCAACAATAAAATAAACCAACATACTATCATTAAAATAAACCAACATGCTATCATTAAAATAAACCAACATACTATCATTAAAATAAACCAACATACCATCATTAAGATAAACCAACATACTATCATTAAAATAAACCAACATGCTATCATTAAAATAAACCAACATACTATCATTAAGACAAACCAACATACCATCATTAAGATAAACCAACATACTATCATTAAAATAAACCAACATACTATCATTAAAATAAACCAACATACTATCATTAAGATAAACCAACATACTATCATTAAAATAAACCAACATACCATCATTAAAATAAACCAACATACTATCATTAAAATAAACCAACATACTATCATTAAAATAAACCAACATGCAATCATTAAAATAAACCAACATACTATCATTAAGATAAACCAACATACTATCATTAAAATAAACCAACATACTATCATTAAGATAAACCAACATACTATCATTAAGATAAACCAACATGCAATCATTAAAATAAACAAACATACTATCATTAAGATAAACTAACATACCATAATTAAAATAAACAAACATACTATCATTAGGATAAACCAACATAATATCATTAAAATAAACCAACATACAATCATTAAAAGAAACCAACATACCATCATTAAAATAAACCAACATAATATCATTAAAATAAACAAACATACTATCATTAAGATAAACCAACATACTATCATTAAAATAAACTAACATACTATCATTAAAATAAACCAACATACCATCATTAAGATAACCCAACATACCATCATTAAAATAAACCAACATAATATCATTAAAATAAACAAACATACTATCATTAAGATAAACCAACATACTATCATTAAGATAAACCAACATACCATCATTAAAATAAACCAACATACTATCATTAAAATAAACCAACATACCATCATTAAAATAAACCAACATACTATCATTAAAATAAACTAACATACTATCATTAAAATAAACCAACATACCATCATTAAGATAACCCAACATACCATCATGGAGATAACCCAACATAATATCATTAAGATAAACCAACATAATATCATTAAGATAAACCAACATAATATCATTAAGATAAACCAACATACCATCATTAAGATAAACCAACATACCATCATTAAGATAAACCAACATACCATCATTAAGATAAACCAACATACCATCATTAAGATAAACCAACATAATATCATAAAGATAAACATAATATCATTAAGATAAACCAACATACCATCATTAAGATAAACCAACATACCATCATTAAGATAAACCAACATAATATCATTAAGATAAACCAACAGACAATCATTAAGATAAACCAACATAATATCATTAAGATAAACCAACATACCATCATTAAGATAAACCAACATAATATCATTAAGATAAACCAACATACCATCATTAAGATAAACCAACACACTACCATTAAGATAAACCAACACACTACCATTAAGATAAACCAACACACTACCATTAATATAAACTAACACACTACCATTAAAATAAACCAACAGACTACCATTAAGATAAACCAACACACTACCATTAAGATAAACCAACAGACTACTATTAATATAAACTAACACACTACCATTAAGATAAACCAACAGACTACTATTAAAATAAACCAACACACTACCATTGAGATAAACCAACAGACTACTATTAATATAAACTAACACACTACCATTAAAATAAACCAACAGACTACTATTAAGATAAACCAACACACTACCATTAAGATAAACCAACAGACTACCATTAAGATAAACCAACACACTACCATTAAGATAAACCAACAGACTACCATTAAGATAAACCAACAGACTACCATTAATATAAACTAACACACTACCATTAAAATAAACCAACAGACTACTATTAAGATAAACCAACACACTACTATTAAGATAAACCAACAGACTACTATTAATATAAACTAACACACTACCATTAAGATAAACCAACACACTACTATTAAGATAAACCAACAGACTACCATTAATATAAACTAACACACTACTATTAAGATAAACCAACACACTACTATTAAGATAAACCAACAGACTACCATTAATATAAACTAACACACTACTATTAATATAAACTAACAGACTACCATTAAGATAAACCAACAGACTACCATTAATATAAACCAACAGACTACCATTAATATAAACCAACAGACTACCATTAATATAAACCAACAGACTACCATTAATATAAACTAACAGACAACCATTAATATAAACCAACAGACTACCATTAATATAAACTAACAGACTACCATTAATATAAACCAACAGACTACCATTAATATAAACTAACAGACAACCATTAAGATAAACTAACAGACAACCATTAAGATAAACCAACAGACTACCATTAAGATAAACCAACACAATACCATTAAGATAAACCAACACACTATCATTAAGATAAACCAACACACTACCATTAAAATAAACCAACAGACTACCATTAAGATAAACCAACACACTACCATTAAGATAAACCAACACACTAACATTAAGATAAACCAACAGATTACCATTAAGATAAACTAACAGACTACTGTTAAGATAAACCAACAGACAACCATTAAGATAAACCAACAGACAACCATTAAGATAAACTAACAGACTACCATTAAGATAAACCAACAGACTGCCATTAAGATAAACTAACAGACTACCATTGAGATAAACCAACAGACTACCATTAAGATAAACCAACACACTACCATTGAGAGAAACTAACAGACTACCATTAAGATAAACCAACACACTACCATTAAGATAAACCAATACACTACCATTAAGATAAACCAACACACTACCATTAAGATAAACCAACAGACTACCATTAAGATAAACCAACAGACAACCATTAAGATAAACCAACACACTACCATTAAAATAAACCAACAGACTACCATTAAGATAAACCAACACACTACCATTAAGATAAACCAACAAACTATTATTAGGATAAACCAACACACTACCATTAGGATAAACTAACAGACTACCATTAAGATAAACCAACACACTACCATTAAAATAAACCAACAGACTACCATTAAGATAAACCAACACACTACCATTAAGATAAACCAACACACTAACATTAAGATAAACCAACAGATTACCATTAAGATAAACCAACAGACTACTATTAAGATAAACCAACAGACTACCATTAATATAAACTAACAGACAACCATTAAGATAAACTAACAGACAACCATTAAGATAAACCAACAGACTACCATTAAGATAAACCAACACACTACCATTAAGATAAACCAACACACTATCATTAAGATAAACCAACACACTACCATTAAAATAAACCAACAGACTACCATTAAGATAAACCAACACACTACCATTAAGATAAACCAACACACTAACATTAAGATAAACCAACAGATTACCATTAAGATAAACTAACAGACTACTGTTAAGATAAACCAACAGACAACCATTAAGATAAACTAACAGACAACCATTAAGATAAACTAACAGACTACCATTAAGATAAACCAACAGACTACCATTAAGATAAACTAACAGACTACCATTGAGATAAACCAACACACTACCATTAAGATAAACCAACACACTACCATTAAGATAAACCAACAGACTACCATTAAGATAAACCAACAGACTACCATTAAGATAAACCAACAGACAACCATTAAGATAAACCAACACACTACCATTAAAATAAACCAACAGACTACCATTAAGATAAACCAACACACTACCATTAAGATAAACCAACAAACTATTATTAGGATAAACCAACACACTACCATTAAGATAAACCAACACACTACCATTAAGATAAACCAACACACTACCATTAAGATAAACCAACAGACTACCATTAAGATAAACCAACAAACTATTATTAGGATAAACCAACACACTATCATTAAAATAAACCAACAGACTAACATTAAGATAAACCAACTTACTATCATCAAGTTAAACCAACATACTATTATTAATATAACCAACATACTATCATTAGGATAAAGCGACAATCAGGATAGTAAAATTGTAGATACATCAGGTTCATAGTGCCAATCTGTGAGATCGCATAAAATTACAAAATATTATGTAATATTTAAGTAAATTCTGCAAGATCCGATTATTTTCTGAAGCAATCATGTGTTAATAATGTAAAATTACAAGCAAAGAGTTGTTTGGGTTGATGTTGACTAGAGTGCATGAAATATGCACACAATACAGCAATCACTGATTACATACCCTTCATTATAACATGGTTCCTGTTATAGGGCATCCATGATCATGAATCCCATTTTATGATGTAGTAGTAAAATTATATATATATATCATTAGAGACTCATGTATCTTTCTGATCCCCTTTCTACATATATTTTTATGATAAAGCATATCATTTATGATGTTATGTCAATGACGTAATTGTTAATAAATATATAGACGTCATCCGTTTCTTTCAAAAACATTTTGTGCCTGAAGAAGCATATAGTAAATGTGAAACTAGTCGCACAAATTTATTGGCGTTTGTGTTGTTTCTTTATTTATATATATATATCAGGGATTTGCAAATTTTATAAAGTCAGCTTGCCCAGGGCAAGCTGACTGGAAAATTGAACATGCACATTACAATATATGAGCTTGCCCCAAACATAATATCCCAACATGAGTAACAAATGAAGATAAAATAAAAATGTGATATTTTAAGGAAATCACATTATATTTATTGTAACTTTTCTTTTCTTTTTATCTTTGTTGGTACCTTAAAACAATATGCCAATAATTAAAGTTATAAAAAAATATATATGTAGATAATACATGTACATAAATATGTAGATGAGAAAGGGTTAGAATGCAGATATAGCCAGAAGAGCAAATGACAGACATGTACATGTATATAGACAGATAAATGGATAAGCAGAAAAGGTTTTGGAAATAGCTTAAGTTTTAAGTAAGAGAGAGAGAGATACATATTTAGGTAAAAGACCTTGAACTGAAAAATTAAACAACCAAGAACAGAACTGTGTTAATCTAATTTCAATCATGTTTTAATATATAACATTTTTCTTTATCTACTTTTCCACTTAAGTTCAAATGATCATGCAGATTTAAGTGTCCATGCAGTAAACAAAACACGGTAAAAATTAGTCCATCACTAAAATACTCCATAAATATCAATGATTTCACTCTCTGCATTTTTTTCTGGAGTGTGTTGTGTCCACTCACATTAGAAATCATCATCGTGTTATCTTGAAATTAGCAACATGCATTAAAATATTTAACCAACAGACTTTTGAAAATGATTTGAAAACACTTATTTTAATCCATTTAATTTCTTGGCTAAGCAGTAAGTATCGATTGATCTCCTGTAGTTATCATGTAAACAACATATCATAAACACAGTCTGTGGGTGCTACATTTTCGTAACATTAATCGTTAGAGACGAGTGTCTTTTATTTCCAAACACACCAGTCAAAGAAATCTCATGAGTTATATTATTAACAATTAACACCTCATCACATCAACATTGGCGACATGCATCAAAGCAATCTTTGACAAGCCAATTGTTTAGAATCAGTAAGCTGATAAACTGCATGAAGCTTACTTTAACGAGTCTAAGGACATGAATGTTGGCAAATCTCAGATACTTACAAATATTATGATTAAAATGTATCTGATAAATTAAAATATAAATATTTATTCCTTATTTGTCAAAACTTGCTTTAAATAGTAAATATTCACATTATCACGTCTGCATGAGAAAATGTGTGCCTGACCTTGATATTGACTACAAGATACTATAGATCACAGATGAAAGAAACTGTGGCCAGTTATGTGGAAGAAGAATGTGGTACATATAAACGCCAAATAAAGGTGCTGATATATGTACTGTGGCAAGATTACAGGGTATAAAACTTGCAGAACATAAAGCATTACAAACTGAACACAACCCCTTGTCGGTAAAATAGCTTGCGCAGAGCTAGTGTTTTATGTATTTTACCCAGACCACCAACGTTAAATAAAATTTCTTGGATCTCACTCAGTTTTTTGGACTTGCCTGTGGGTAAGTGCCTTGCAAATTTGAGCTTGCCCTGGGAGTCAGACAAGTGGATTTGTAAATATATATATATATAATGTACTCATTATAAGGTGGTCTCACTATAAGGTGGTATACTCCATGGCTCCCATGGACAGCATTATAATGAGGGAATGCTTTAATAACTGAAATGATCCTTATTGCAGTCCAACAACAGGTTACTCATTCTGCTTTTTATTATGAAAACAATTGCAAGGTATACTGTTTTGCTACAATTGCAAGGTATACTGTTTTGATACAATTGCAAGGTATACTGTTTTGATACTGACTTAGATTTTGATATCAAAAATCAATCAATTAACATAAATATTTTTCCAAAAAATCAACAGGAAAATCTAAGCATAAGAAATGTTTTATTCTAAGCATAAGAAATGTTTTATTCTAAGCATAAGAAATGTTTTATTCTAAGCATAAGAAATGTTTTATTCTAAGCATAAGAAATGTTTTATTCTAAGCATAAGAAATGTTTTATTCTAAGCATAAGAAATGTTTTATTCTAAGCATAAGAAATGTTTTATTCTAAGCATAAGAAATGTTTTGTTCTATAAGAAACTGAACTAAATGACTGAGACTGTAAGATCATCCCAAATTCTGTGAGAATGTTCCTCACAGGCACAGAGGTTGTACACCTCCAGATTAATACAAAATGGAGGAGGTTAAAGGAAGAAAAATTAATGTGTGCAAGGTCAAATACTTAGTAAACTATATAAAAGTGAAGAAGAAAAAAAAGCTAAAAAGTAATATGAGGTGTAACACTGTGCTTAATATCAATACTAATCATGACAGAAAAATAAAAAATTGGGTCTTACTAAAGTATATGTCAACGTGGTCATGCAGGTGGATTTTTACTCCTCTTTAATTAAATATTAATTGTTCTAAAATTTAATACTAATATAGTTTAACTAAAGTCTCTTCAGTCCTGATTATTGAATGCCCTGCACCTTAACTGTCATCAAAAAACTTCCAGATGAAAATTATTGATCACTATTGACTTTTATAATGGCGGCCAGGTACTAAACTGGGTCAAGAAAAGAGGATATTGGGTTTAATCATAACAAATAACAGGGTAGTACAAATTTTTCTCAATATGCACAGTTTTCATTGTGACATCACATTACACGACATTCAATCTTGTTTATACAGGATCACATCTTTAGATTGACCTTGTCCAAAAATGTCCATGTATTTTAACATTGATTTTGCCAAGTATTTCTTGGGGCATGTATATAATGACCTTCCAAGGAATATGAATGTATGAGGATCAAAATAAAATGGATAATCACCACTGAAAGGGATGTGTAATCAAATTCTAAAAAATGACACCCATTACTAAAATAGTCGGTACTAAATACTTACATGACCTATATGACTTATACTTTAATCATAGTTGAATGAAAGTCTTTAATGTATACATACAGAATGCACAGATTCAATATCTAAGATTAATACCTCATACATTAACAAATGAAAAATGTACATAAGCACAAATTGTACACAATGATCACAGGTGTATAAGAAATCTCATTTTAAGGGAACAAAATCCTCTAAACATTACTTGTACCCTGAGGTTATGAACAGGTTGCATTACTATGACAGAAACAATATTGGAAAATCAGGGCTGATTTAAACCATTAAACACTGATCAAAAGTAATACAAATAAAATGATAAATTGTGTAATATACAGGTTAAGTAATATGCCATGATGACTAAAACACTTTGCTCTAGCTGCAGCATTACAAACAGTAACTACTAACTGTCTGATGAATGGATACTTGCTTCCTTGCATGATTTTACTTTCATGATGATTATGACACAAACCGGTCCTGTAAATTTTAGACATTATGCATATATTTTACATTGAGTGTTTAACATGGGTTCAGTTGGATGCAGTGTTTTGTATGTGAATGGCGTTATGATGTCAGAAATTTCTGCTTAATCAGGCAAGACAGGAAACCCTAGCATATAAAGATACAAATTCAGGTATATATAATAAGTACTGCATGGTTCTAAAGGGCTTGTGGCAGTTTATGGACAGGTCAGTCACCCCAGAAAAGGAATATGGACAGAGAAGAACAACCTCAAAGCTTTTTGTATGGCAGTAATGACAATTCTATGTACCATTGCCAGCATTACAATAGGGTAATCACACAAGCCAGTTTTCTATCATTTTTATTAAATCTACGCTTTTTGATTAGGGAGGCTGTATGTATGTATGTATGTATGTACAGGGTTTAATGGCACATCAGCACAATACTGGCTATATGGTGCTGATTACAAGTTAAGTTCTATAATGTAAATATAAATAATTTGAAGGAAAAAAATATTACAATGATAAACCCTTCCAAATAAACCTAAACATGTAGTCCTATAAGATAAAAGATAACAGGTAAATATGTTTAAATTCTTTAAAAGTTATATAAAATATATAAAAAAGTAAAAAAAATATAATATCCTTAAAATAAAGGGCAAAATTTGTTATAGAAACTGCATTTTCTTTTAAAGTCCAAGATTTTCTCTGGTGGTACATCATCATAAAGCTCCTTAATTGAGTTCACATACAATATTTTTAAAAAAAACTTCTGTCTCACAGGGTGGAAGTCTATACATTCATCAAGAATGTGTTCCACCTGTTTCAATGTTGAAGACAAACACTGGTGGCAAGGTATGTATGAGTCATGTATGTGTGTCCTCTGTGTGAGCAGCACAATACCACCTCATCTCTGTGATTTGTTCTATATGTGGGATGCCACTCTCCAATGATGGGTCTGATGTTCTGAAGCTTGTTTGTGGAGTTTTCATTCCACACATTTTGCCAAGTATATAGAACATGCCAATGTACATAATATTTGAAGCCACAACGCGGAATCTTTCATTCAGAAATGGGTGACTCCAAGGCACCTTTGGCTGCTTTATTTGCCCTTTCATTACTCTTAATACCAATGTGACTTGGCAGCCACCAGGACTCAGAATGCATGAGCAAATCATGTTTCTGTAAGATCTGGGATATTAATGGGTTGTCAAATTTGGTTTGGTTTTATGGGCTTAACGATATTTTTCAGCACATGATAGGCTATACATGGCAGCCAGTATATCTGGTGGAGGAAGAACCCGGGAAAATCCATGAAAGAACCACTGACTCACGGGAAGCTACTGGCAAGCTTTCTCACATACCACATTAGCTGAGCTCTGGTTGTCAAATTTAAGTTTTTACAGGGCTTTCAGTGTGGAAAAGTAATCATGGTTTGTACAGCCCTGGAGAGTTGTTTTTCAAGAGCTTTCAGGACTTCCAAAGTTTTCAAGGAATATATTTTTTAATGGAAATTGAACTTTTTCAATATGTTACTTTGTTGATCACAGCATGAATTGGTACAAATATAGAACAAAAGAAAGAAACAAAAACACATAACTAATTATTGTGCCACTGAAGCAAAGTGATGCCATTACATCTGTTAATTACCCATGTCATTTATCATTTAATCCACCAATGTTTATCCCATTTTTTTTTAAAACAGCAAACATTCTGAACTTAAAATGTGAAATAGTTTTATTTAGTTTTAATGTTTTGTATTTGCACTAATAAATGCAAGTAGTTTTTGGAAATTTCAAGAGTTTTTCAACAAATTCAATGACTTTTCAATGACAATATCAACTTTTTCAAAATTCAAGTACTTTTCAAGGCAAGCACTCAAATTTAAGGATTTTTCAAGGTTGTATGAATAATGGGAATCTGAAAAGATGATGAAATTTGTTTTTGGAGAGGTTTTAATGAAGTTCAAAGATTTGAACATGGCTGTAATATCTGCAGTAATAATTGAAGCTTTATCTGGAACTGGTTAAAGAAGGTGCTGTGGGGTGTTGCAAGGGAGATGTAACCTTGTCTCCATCATTCAAACTGCCTGTATACAGGTATGTATTGCTACAATAAGCAGCTCTGATTTAAATAAATTTACTCTGAAAAATGAGAGGATTGGTTGAGGACCTTTCGAACTGGCAAAGATCAAATATTATTTGGGGGATTCTGATACCCAAAGTAGTGATTTGGGAACAAAGAATTTTGCAGTATTGGCAAGATTGATTTTTGCTGCTTCTAGATGAGAATAAATTCATAAAAAAAGGTGGAATGAAATCTGGTTTATGGGCATACAAGGTTTGGTAATTGGACCATCATATGTGGGATTAGATGAATTAGAGGATAGTATGATAGTATACTGAACAGCCAATTTCATTTGTCTATGATAAAGTGATGGGTCAGTTGCCTCAACATAGAGGCTTCCAGAAGCGGAAGTAATCAGTGAAATAGTGTTTGCTCCCAGATGAAGTCTAGGTCCCTGATTTTGTATCAGATCAAGCATCTACAGGTAAGATTTGCCAGCTGATCCATACAAAATCAAGCCATAGTCAAGTTTAAAGTTTGCAAATATACTCTAAGTAAGACCTCCCAGTCAAAAGTCCTGTTAAGTAAATCCTTTCCGTCTGCTCTCCAGTCTGTGTTTGCCATGACTCATGTTAAATTCAGTGCTTTTTGACATTTGTCCCTGAGGTATCAAATATGCAGAAGAAAAGTTAGTTTATGGTAAAAAATAAGTCCTAAAATTTGTGGTCTCCTCCACAAAAGAAATAGAGAGCAGTCAAGATAAGAGTTTTTTGTCATTATGAATTCTATGTAATCGGCAGTAGTGCATACGAAAATGTTTAGATTTTGAAAATGTCATCAACAAATAAATGTTCATATTTTCACTGCAAAAAATTCCAATATCATATTTTTATGACATTATGAGTAATCATGTTATTTAACAGTCATCCTTACACAGAATTATGGGTTATGCTATAAGATTGAAAAGTCTGTGAAGGGTGAAGTGGACTTGATGGCATTCTGTCCCTCTCCAGTAGAGAAAAATATGCATTAAGTGCCTTCTTAAAATGTATTGGGTAAACAAAATTTAAACTTAATGTAAGCTCCTTCTGTTCATGTGGTCTTTGATAATTTACTCCAAAAATACACTACAAACAGCACTAAATGTAATTTTAAAAATGAGAATCATTTATTGCTATATTAATCAGGAGTACATATGCCTGCTTCATACCTACCATAACACGACGTGTCATGCAAAAAACACTATTTTTTACTGCCCCCACCTCCCACCCTGACCCGGTCGTGTTTCGAAAAACACAATTTTCAGTTAGCTGAGAAAAAAATAAAAAAATGAACAGAGAGAGAGATTGTTTTACCTCCACTATACATGTATATGTCCCTAGCAT
Source organism: Margaritifera margaritifera (assembly GCA_029931535.1). Taxonomy (NCBI): domain Eukaryota; kingdom Metazoa; phylum Mollusca; class Bivalvia; order Unionida; family Margaritiferidae; genus Margaritifera; species Margaritifera margaritifera. Next base: position 528,121 of record JAQPZY010000942.1, read on the forward strand.
GTAGTCTGTATAAACAGTAAACAGTTCTGCATAGACCCCATGTAAAACTAACCTCGGGGCAGTTTATCATAGAGGCAATTAAAAGGTAAGGTGGTCACCCACAAGCAAACACTATTTCACTGATTACTTAACTGGCTGAGTAAGAATAGCTAGGGTGAAGCCGTGTTAAATCCTTTGAAGACTGCTGTGGGAGAGCCCATTAGGTTAAATTGCATAGGTAAAGTGGGACAAACCAATTTGTTTGAAGTTATAGATAAATCAAAGAGATGCATGTCGAAGAACAAGTTCTTACACATCACTGCCTTGAATTAGAATGTTTAAACCATCTTTATTAAAGATTATTGGTATGTTCGTGATAAGCAGCAGCGTTTCTTTGACCTTGGATTTCACTCCATATATAAAACGCAAAACACTATTATTTCAGTAGTCGGAATAGTGTACAAGTGATTCATTTTTTAAGCCAAACTGTTGAAATGCAAATGTGATTCAGGAAATGATGAGCCACCAGCGAAGTGAGCCAAGTCCAACAAAACTAAATTTAAGAACTCCTGCATGGAGTTTGACTATTTAAAGTGCTGCAGCAAGGGGGAGCATTTTAATATTTGCACACACTGCCAAGACCACATTGACGTCAGTCATTCTGGAGTGTATGACATCTGTTGACATAGCAACACCACGCAGCATTCCCTCACATCAATGCAGATGCAGAAAGATCATTTTCTGTGCTGAGAAAAATTCAACAAGATCTTTGGGGAAGTTTGAACAACAGTACCATCCAGTCTTCAGTGAGTGCAAAGATGAACAAAAAAGACACTTACATTACCTTCACCCCCCCCCAACACACACACACACACACAGCAAAGACTGTATCAAATTAAGAAAATATTCCACTGTCCAGTTGATTTTAAAGACAGAAACTTCGTATATTTTTTATTTATTTTATGTCTGTCTGGTTCTGATTATGTGAGTGTTGGCATGTGTGTGGTGTTGTTATTTGACAATGCTAAATCTACCAACTATTTTTTGTTTGTAGGTGTATTAAATGCTCCAAAGAGAACAGATATGTTATTTTCTATTTTTTTATATCAAATTTGAATTTACATTAATTTTCTATAAACTTTTATGAAAAGATAACTTATTCTCAACTGATGTCGCTTTTCTGGGCCATATGCACTGACCCCCTTTGGGACCTCAAAACACACTTTTTAAGTCTCCCAAACCCCCCAACACTGTTTGGGAATATGACAGGCTGCTGCTTGCATACAAAATTAATTTTAAAAACTACTTATTTCCTACCTAAACACAAGTCTCAAATCCAGCCATGCCTACTGACTTTTTAAGTAAACTGCAGTCCTTGTACTATGCTAGCTACCAATTTGTACAAACATAAAAGTCAGGTAGGGGACACAACCCTTGGTATTTTGGAAACTGTCTATTGGGTACACATAATACATGGGTAAACACAGTAAATCTTGAAACTGAAGCATCCCTATTGAAGAAAGGTGTAATGTTTCTCTGGCAGACACTTCTTTTTCTTCAGGCTGTCGAGAATCCAGTTGGAAGTGACCATCTTGATGTGTGGATAGGACTCTTTGTATACAGAAAGATCCTGAAGTTAGAAATGTGAAATCTAGTCTGAGTCTCTGTCATCGCTCCACCAATGACATATGCCAATAATTGCAATTGCATTAGTCACTAAATGTAACAAGGATTTCCACTGGTCAGAATGTAACCAAGTGATCAGGTTAAGCTGCATTTATTTATATGTAAACTGTGCAGAGAATTACTTTTATCTACACTAGCATTTATATGCTTAATGAGGACTCTAAAAATGATATTAAAATAAAAATTAAAGCAAAATAAAATAAAAGAATGATAATCAATAAGATTAATACAAATTTTAATTGTAAGAATTTAATGTTGTTTTTTCTGCACTTATCCTGGTATAAACTGTCAGCTGTATAATCACGCGCCTTACATAACACCCTTCATTACATAACACCCTGCATGCTTTATTTGCTATGTGATTCAAAATGCTGACAGTTTATACCATGAAAAATGCAGAAAAAACAACATTAAACTCTTAATTATGTCTGGGCCAATTGCAAATGAAAAGTCCACATTTTGCAGCCATGGGGCTCCATTTGCACATGTACAATTCTTAAAAAAAGACTCCATGGAAATGTGCCACTTGTGCATGTTATTCGCTTCAATATTTATGTCAAATCATTATCACATGTCACCTCACTGATTGAGTCTCTGTTTCGTTATTTTTTTTTTTTTTTTTTTCTTCAGACCACTATTGTCTCCAAATCAAGACCGGTTTCAATGTTGAAGACAAACACTGGTGTCTGTCTGAAATAAAAAAGACCAAACAAAGATAAGATGAATGGGGTGACACATTGTTTATGAAATTAGATTAGCAAATACTGCCTCATTAGATGGTAGGGGCCCACACAAAATGTTCTGATGTTTCCATAAGCAATTAGCTCTGACATATATGAGATGCAAAGTTATTGGCAAAATGATGGCAGAGATTTGGACTATGTGAAATTATAAATTGTTACAACATAAAATATGGATAACAATAATATTAATATAGTTATTAAATATAAAAAATAATAATAATATGGAGGATAGGAGGACACAGAGGAGGAGCTGGATGAAGATGATGATAGCAATGACTGTTATACAGAAATTCCCTTTTCTGAGAAGAAATTTCAAATAAAGTAAATCTTTTACTCTTTTATTTGACTTAAGATGTACCCACTAAGGAGGACTTTCTAAGTAATGAGTTTCTTAAAGGATTCAATTCTTACAAAAACTTATAAATTCACTGGGCTCAAAAAAATTTCATTTATCCACTTGTCCTGCACTTTTACTTCTCCTGCTGAAATGTTACTCATCCTACACTTATGTATAATTGTAAGACTGAAAACCTAAACTTGATCTAGGCTACTTTTCTCAATGATTGAACAAGTTCTGTACATTCAGGTTTTTCTAATGCCATTACATACTCTACACACTGAATGTGTTTCCAGCTTTTACAGTGAAACCTATAACACACTTTATTATAACATAAATTCAAATCAAGCACAGTCATGGTATGGCTCCCAAAATTTTGCAATAATTTCACCAATTTCTTTAAGTACTACAAAGCTTTAGTGCCAAAATAAACAAGAGTTTCATTTAATAATTTTGCAAGATGTGTTGTATTATTGAGGAAAAAACCCACTCCTTCTTGCTCATTTTTGAAAAAAAAGCAACAACCATGACAGATCTGGGTCTATGCTGCTTGATCCAACTATGATTCTGAGCAAACAACAATGGCAGATCTGGGTCTATGCTGCTTGATCCAACTATGATTCTGAGCAAACAACAATGGCAGATCTGGGTCGATGCTGCTTTGAGCAAACAATAATGGCAGATCTGGGTCCATCTTATTTGATGTATCACTCTGAGCAAACAACAATGGCAGAGCTGGGTCTATGCTGCTTGATCTAACAATGATTTTAACCAAACAATGACAGATCTGGGTCTATGCTTCTTGATCTATCATTCTGAGCAAACAACAATGGCAGATCTGGGTCTATGCTGCTTGATCCAACTATGATTCCGAGCAAACAACAATGGCAGATTTTGGTCTATACTGCTTGATTTATAATTTTTAGAAAAACAATAACAGCAGATCTGGGTCTACACTGCTTGATCTATCATTTTGAGCTAACTACAATGGCAAAGCTTGGTCTGTGCTGCTTGATCTAACAATGATTTTGAGCAAACAACACTGGTAGGTCTGGGTCTATGTTGCTTGCAGCTGGGTGTGTGCTATGAATGGGTACACGTGATATTAATTTGCTTGTTTCTTTCAAAATAACTTCTAGCCCCTTCAAACAAACTAAAAAATTTCTATGATATAATTATATTACTGCGTAATATTTTTTCATTTCATTTTTATAAGAAAATTAATATTTTTCAATATTTTAGATTGAAACAAATATTACAAGAGATAATAATAAATAAACATGACAAACCTTTGTGCTCTCTGATCACTTGATATGTAGTATAAGATCATTAAAATTTATTTTTGCAGAATGACTTTGATATTCTAAACAGAAATTGTATTGTTGAATAGGCATGGAAGTAAGGCTGGAAATGTGCACTGGTCACATGTTAACTTTCTAAATAACTGTTTAAAAGTCGTAAACCTTTGTAAACCAATCTATGTTTCTGCCATTTTAGAGCCATTTTTGAGATTAACAAACACTCAAGTTTTTTACTGAAAAATTAAAGTCTGTCTGCAGAGAAAATCTAAATGACCTTATGCAAAATATCTATCAAACATAGAGAATAAAAGACTCATCAAAGGTTGATCATGTTTATTTCTTACTTTATAATGTTACATTTGTTAAAACGGTATAATACACTGCAGGTTTACCATGACCCCTACTTCAGACGGGCATCCTGCTTGATTGGTACCACTGATATGATAGAAAAATAGTCTTTTGGCCCAATTTGTTTTCAGCCAATACATTTGACTTACTATGGTTACTATTTGGCCCAAATGTGATGGACCAAATTCACACAATGTCTCACCTTTGGGGCACAGTCAGCAGCTGCCACTATATGTGTGGTGGAATCTGTCACTGTTGCTTCTATATCACCATCATATCTATCCAGAGTTAAGGTCATGAAATTACAAGAGACCCATGAGTAGATTTTCACTTGGCTGATGTTGATTGTAGTCACAGATCCTCTTACCAAGGAATTCTCTTTATCAAGTAATGATATGCACTTAGAAGACACATGTTCATAAAGGAAATTTGACAGATTCCCATAAAAATGTAGTTTCTAGGCTCAAAACTGCAGCTCAAAAATAATTTTAATGATGTAATACTTACCTGTCACTATTGCATTGCTTACCTTTCCAAGACGGAAATTACCCTCATCTGTATAAGAAAATTCCATCCTTCCATTGGATAGAAAGTTCTAGAAGTCCAGAACTAGAAAGAACACAGACCCAGTCCGTCCCCCACATCATAGGCCCATGAGCAGTAGCCATCCTCTTTCTTAGGGACCCAGATGACTTGTGGGACATCAGAGCAGGGAGGGAGGTGGAAGTCTGGCAATAGTGACAGGTAAGTATTACATCACTAAATATAGTTACCCCTCCCACCCAAAAAACAACATTTTAATATCAGTAATACATTGCATAGCTCAATTTGCCAATGTGGTGAGAGGCTGATGGCCTCAAAACTGGTTTAAAAATGATATACTCACCCTTACAGTAGAAGTGCCCACTACTGTAATTGGCATCAGTTTGGGTCACTTGTTGTGCTACAACTATTGGCCCCAATAAAATATGCCTTCGCTCTGGTACACTGAAGACCAAAGGTCGAAGGAGGGGAAGGTAGTGTGTGACTGCTAAAATGCGGTTCTCATAACATCTGCCAATGACACATGGGTTAGATAGGCCCATAAGGTAACAAAAGCTCAAACTTAATGGGCATAAAACTTCATGAATAAAAAGTCCCTCTCAGTAAGGGACTGATAAGTCTTCTTGATCGTGATAACAATCCACCTGGATATTGAATGCCGAAATATCAGCAGAACCTTTAAAAGGAAGGAAAAGATGCTTCTTACCCATTCCTCTCCCTTTAGAAGTGACCAAATAGAACCATAAACCCGTAACTGGGCATAAGAGTCTATCTTGATCATCCCCAGCGCAGATACGACTGAGACTGGAGAACTCTACTGGGAGTGGAGCTTCAGAAGGAAGCCGTAAACAACCATCTCTATAGATAAAGCATGAAGCTTGCTCCTTCATCTCACGGACACTAATGAGAAAAGGAAAATGTTTTAAAAAGTAAGGTTCTTGAAAACAGCTTTACCCAATGGTTCAGAGGGGAGTTTTGACAAAAACCACAACATGCATGAGAGATTCCATCTAGGCATAAGAGAGCAAGAAACCAGTCTCTGCAGCTCAAAATACCTGATAAGATCAGACATATGAGGGTCCAAACCAGTGTCCAGGCCTTTTGAGAACTTGAGCATGTTGGACAGGGCTACCCTATAGCCCTTAACTCATTCAGCCCCAGCACTGTTATCAGTATCACTGCTGCTATGCCCCAGCAGCACTAAGCTGTGTCTAGCTGCTTGTGTCCCATGAGAGTTTTTACCTATTTATACTTTTTTTAAACATCATGCACATGCATTCATTCTTACCTCAATTTCTCTTCTTGTATCCAATAAAAATCCATGAAATTTTCACCAATTGTTCCAAATAATTTTTTTTACACAGTCATGTATTTTTTGTGCCATTTGTCCAAGTCTTTCACAACTTATTTATATACTATTTACAAAATTATGTGCAACATTTTTAGAAATATCATGTCATCAGTCCTTTATTTCATTGAAATAAACCAGGAAAGTTTAATTTGTGATATGGTTTGAAGCATTTTGCACATAAATTTATTTGACATTGTTCACATCCAGTTGATGGTTCAATTCAAACTTAGTTCAGTGAACACATTTTGCAGGTTTTTTTCTTTGGCATGACCACTGGCCAATGCTGTCCTTGCTGAAGCGGGGGTTGAACTTCTACTTCTCTTTTCTTTTTACCCACAAATCCTCCAAGTAGTTGATGTGCAAGATTCATTCTGAACTCCAACTGGGTTCTAGCTCTTTCCTTGTTGTTTTTGGTTATGATCTTATGGTTCTGTGATTCTTTCATTAGCAAATATGAATTTACTATTGAAGTGTCAAAAAGAAAAAAATCCCAGATACTTCCACCATTTCAAGGACTTTTTACCAGTGCTGTAAGTTGCTCACATCTGATCTGCATGGTCCACTCCATTCATGTCCATGTTGTACAGTTTCAATGGGAGTGGACATGGAACTTCCTTGATGGAAACATCTTTTTGCTTCCGGCTAACAGATGTGGCCTCACTGTCGCAGCTGGTAGACAGTACAGTGATATTCTTCTTGTCACGCCAAACTGTAACTCTCATGTCTTCTTTCTGTTTAATTATGCTTTGGCCCTGCTCCTTCATCTTTACTTTGTGTAATCCAGATGGAAGACCCTTTCAATTTGATCAAACTGTTCCACAGCCATACATCCCTTTCTGTCGAAGCTGAACGAATAGGTCTGGAGATGTAAAAAATCTGTCGGTGTAGACATGGTGTCCAAGACCAAACAAAGGTTCCCTCAAATCAAGAACTACCCTTTGTCCAAGATTCAATTCTGGATTGTTGTCAGTCCTTCCAGTATAAACCTGAAAGTCCCCAACATAGCCATTATGAATATCCGCTCAAACCCATACTTTGATGCCTCGCTTAGTCGGTTTTAAAGGCACATACTGCTTAAAGCCCAATCGTCCTGAAAATCCAATCATTGCTTCGTCAATGGACACCTCATGATGTGGACTGTATTCTCTAGTGCATGTGGTGTGAATACGCTCCAATATTTGTCGAATGTGGTCCAGTTTGTCGTGACCAGGTGTTCTTTGAGGTGGGTTATTGCTGGTGTCAGTCGCATGAAAATATTTCTGTAGATTTTCAAATCTAGTGCGGCTAAATTTCAGTTCAATGCAGGAAGGATGGAAAAGTTTGTCCTTATACCAATACATATCTTGGGCTGGTGCTGGAAGGACTCCCATGACAACATGAACCCCAATAAGATCTTTTATCTCGTCTGGCGTTGTTGGATACCATGTTTTGTTTGGTGATACCAAAATGCATTTTTGGGCATATGCATTGGTTTCGATTGCAATGTCCAATTTCAGTTCTTCTGAAAATAACAAATGAAAAAAATAAATATCTCTTTATTCCTTGTCCATGTTCATTGTAGGTCCGGGATTTGGTCCACTAAAAATTCGGATGATCATTCCAGTTTGCTAGATCCGCAATAACTTTATCATCATCGCCATCAGCATCCTCTTCTTCTGATGATTCAATCTCAGAAACTTCTATGTCTGAGTCTAAATCTCGTAAAATATCCAACTGCCGAACATATCTTTCCTCTGCTTGCTCAATATTTTCTAGATCAAACCCGAGAAACTCCTCATTTTCACTCTCACCATCATCAAATATGACTCTTAAGTCCGCCATTGTTTACGATTTTTCATGAATGAAACACGCGTAGTAAAACTGTTATCAATTAGTAACCTTGGCTTATGAATAGTTCAAATTTACACAAAGGAAAGTAAAATCATTTCCAATTGGTTTAATATTGTCAGATTCTTGAAAAAAAAACATTTATAACCAATCAGAGACGTTGTTACTAACACACATTCACCACAATTGTAGACGGGATCAGCCACTGAATGCAGTAAACAAACCATGACTACAGGCGGGATCGGCCATTGAATGCAGAAAACGGATCACGCCTATAGGTGGGATCGGGGCCGAATGAGCAAATAGTAGAGACTGAACATTCTCTCCATTTGAACAGAAAAGAAGAAAGTCTGCCACTGCACTCATAGATGGACAGCAAGGATTAACAAGTTTCCTACTGCACCAATCACAAAAGATTCTCCACTTTGCATCATTGACCGCAGACATGGACCATCTTCAGCCAGAACAATGCAATTTGCAACCTTGCTTAAAACTTGTCTTGGCACATAGATTGCTTAAGATGAGTCAAGCATGAAGGTGGAGAATCAGCAGAAGACACCCAATGCTGTGACAGCAGGTCCCTCCTCTGAGGCAATGACCTGGGCTTGTCTACAAAAGGTCAATAAGATCATTGAATTATAATCATCGAGGTCACAGAGGGGCTATCAAAATGAGCTCAGCATTGGAGATCCTGACTTGTGGAGTACTTGTGGAATCATTTTGAACAGTGGGAAGGGGAAAGCAAACAGACAATCCCACTTCAGACTGTGGGCGTCCACTACACAGAACCCCTGGTCTGGTACTGGGAAAACATAAAAGGGAGCTTGTTGTTCAGTCTCATCATAAGCAAGTCCAACAAGGGTCTCCCTTATAGTCTGAATAGGGACTCTGGTACAGATTGGTGCAGAGACCATTCCATGAGGACTACCTTGCCTCTCCTGGACAGACTGTCTGCCAGAATATTCTTAATGCCATAAATATGATGAACTCGGAGGGTAATCCCTTCTAAGGTTGCCCAGTGAAGGATGTTCCAAATCTCCATGCAAAGAGAAGGAGCATGTGTGCCTCCTTGTTGCCTGAGGTATGATACCACTAATGTTCTGGTGGAGGAGACCATCACACAACTCCTTACACAGGGCTAAAAAATACTGCCCTCATTTGCAAATTGTTCAATAATAAGGCAGTTTCTTTCAGGGATCACAAACCCAGAAGAACAGAAAGGAGTGGGGTTCAGGGGCATGCATGGGGATTCTCATCAAACCAGTCCCAACCAGACCACCAACTCAAGTGGTGGTGAAATTCTGATCCTAGAGAAATCTGAGCTGTCAGGGGACCCCTGTGTGGTTTCCAATTCACCAGAAGGAGAAACTGGAGGGGGTACAAGTGCAGTCTTCCTAGGAGAACGAGGTCTGCCATGGAGTTCAAGGTCCCCAATAGGGAAGATAAAAGCGAGCCAAAAAAGTCTTGGCTTGCAGCGCCTCCCAAATAGGCCAACATTCTGTCTATTCTGTCCCAAGGGACACAAACTAATCTCCTGTTGGTGAGGAAATTCATCTGATGCATATGGTGGCACACTACAGTTTCATACTTTGTATAGGGTTCAATTTTTAAAGAAAAATAATTTCCCAGGTTTTCCTCACTGGTTATCCTGGCTATTTTAAATAGACATTGTATTTCTTAGGTATTGTTAAAAGAACTTTTAATTCCCTTGATTTTGGTGTATGATTAATGGGTGTACTTTGGGTTATAGAGTGTACAGCTTGGCCTTACTTCAGATGTGCACCAATCAAAAAACTAGTAGCTCTGCTTGGTCATTTTCACTTCCTGGACTTCAACAGTAAATTGTAAAAAAACGAGCGTACAACTTTTTTTACTTTTTATTTATTTTGTAATTCATTCATGGCACTTTTAGAAGCTGGTATTGCCTACTCTGGCAAAATGTGTTTTCCTTATTTTAATACATTCTAAAGTTAGTGTACTTTGGACTAGTTCAGGCTGATTTTTTGAGGACATTGGGGCAGCTGTTTTGATCAGATGTATGCTTCGATCACGCATGATTTCCACAACTACAACATGTAAAGAAATTTCAGCCACAGTACATGAAAGTAGTATAGAAGTATGCCAATGTTCTCTCCACTGTGCATGTTCGCATGCAAACAAGTTCACCTTACACCGGTCACTGTGTCACAAGTACGTAATATCTATGGAGCACCCCCTATGAAAGCCTGAGTTGGAACTAGCTCCGATTTCTCTAGGTTTGGAATGAGTCCCAGCTGGGTCACTATGGACCAGCAGTCGGGCAGATCCTGTCTGAGGGACTTTAGGAGGCCATTATGGATCAACCAGTTGTTGAAATACTGGTTGAAGCTGTAATCTCCACCTTAAATGGTACCTCCTGAAGAAACTTGTTTAAGGATACCAGGAAATCCAGGAGTATGAGGCAGGAAACTGGTCATTTAACACCCTCTCTACTGCACCCCTCTGTAGAAAGGTGTTCACCTTTTCCCTTAACTTCACCAGATATGACTGGTGGAAAAGTATAGGGGTCCTTGACAGAGGATGATGTTCCCAGAACTGAGGCCAGTGTTCTTCCTACTTATTGAGAGGACCCACCAATTGTCTGTTATGCTCAACCAGACCTCTGAAAGGAGGGATAGCTAAGCACTGATTGGAATTCCTGGAAGAGGGGTGCACAGCAAGAGAGGGAGTGAGTCAACAGAGTTTGCGCCCCCCCCCCCCCTTTTAGAAAAGGAAGGGGGCACGCAAACTTCCTCCCTGGGCCTTCCCAATGACCTCATCTAACCACAGACAGGTGAGAGGGAGGTGTAAATTGGGGTTGCATTCCTGGACTGAGGCTGCATCATTAAAGAACTTTGCTGAAGGCCCCAAGGGATGATCTGGAAGACCAGTGTTGTTGGTCCTTCTCATCCAGCAATGCCATGGAGGGAAGGAGACCTCCTAAGAGGGTCTCTGCCTCCAAGGGAGCAGCCCTAAGAAGGTTCTTACTGTGATCCAGTAAGACTTTAGAAGTGTCCAGGGCAACATCCCTGCGAAGGTGGAGCAACTCCATTGACAGCACCATGGACATCGACAAGGCATACCTTGAGGTTTTGGCAACCACTTCCAGCAAGCACTGTAGTGCAGCTGGAGACAGATATTCCTCCTTCAGAAAACCCAAGGAGGCTGCAAAAAAAAGATCGGCATGCAAAAGCTGAGCCTAGGTCCCTGCTGAAAATCCCACTTGCAATGCCACAAAGACCAAAGATCTCAATGTAGAGGGGGAAACAGATCACCTCTTACAAACTCCTGGTCCTTACAAAACCTCTGAGAGTGCTCCCTAAACATAGCCAAATGGGGAAGTAAAAAAGGATATCTGGCATGAGGCAGCCCCCGAGACCAAGGACTTAGGACACAAATCTGGAGGAAGAAGGTGGTAGATTTTTTTGCCTTATCGAAATACCAGATCTTTTCATCCTCATTAGCCTGAGTCAATGGATGGAAGCAGGGGACCCAAATGGAGGAGGAGGCACCATCTCAATCTGTTCTTTGTCAAACTCACTAGAGTCCACTAAGACCGATACATCCTCATCCTGCTTTCACTCCTGGGAGGCAGGACTTCCCAACCCCATGTCTCTCTGTTGAAGAGAAGACCTTGGGGGTAGGGGTATCGATGTCCACAGAAGGATCCCATGTGATGCAACTGCCCCTAGAAGCAGACTTTGCAGGAGGACAAGAATGGTTCTTGAGCTTCCTCAAGTGCCCCCCCCCCCACCTTCCTCTTGACTCCACACAAGCAAGTGATGTAGGTCTGTGACTCACAACACCAGCATCACTATGAGGCCAAGGCCTGGGCATCTATGGCACCATAACTGGGAAGGATAATTCACTTCCCTGAAAAGGATGCCCCCATAGTCCATAGGGATTTAGAGGGAACATAGGGAAGGGTGGATGCTGATCTGATTCATTTCCTTAGTCTGTTGTGAGTACTCAGATTCCCTATCCCAACAGGGTTAGTTGGTAGCATGACAAAAAGGGGGGGGGGTGACCCGATTACTGTACCTGTACTTATGTTGTTCTAATGGCCAGTGACCTGTATTTGAAGACCAGTGCCCTGATGACTGGTCACTGGACACTGGCCAATGACCAGTCAGGCAACTCTGAACAGAAGGAGGAGCCCTTCTTCAAGCTTATATAGTGAGATCTTTGCTCTCCCATTCCAGGGTGGCTTGATCTGCTTGTCACCATCGCCAGGCTATGGGCTTCAATAGAGTGCTGCTTCCCCTTCATGTGGGTTAGGGTGCAACTCACTCTTCACCCTAGTATTTTCTCCCTTTGGAGGGACCCTGGACCTAACCCTAACAAGCACTGTCTGGGTCGGAAAAACTGTCATGGGTCCAAGGGCTTTATATTTCTCTGCAGAGAATGATCCCATATCCTCCTGGAATTGAGGATTGGTCTTCTCCACCAAAAAGCTAATCTTCTTCTGGGCCCCTAAGGGCCCAGAGAAGAATCCCATATCCTCCTGGGAACTATGAGAGCTCCTCCCAAGGGACTCAGAGAAGGATTCCATGTGATACTTAGATGAGGAGGAAGAAGGCTCTTTCTTCCTCCCCTTATATGTAGCTTCTTGAGCAAGGTCCTGTACCTTCTCTGACCACAAACATAAGAATGGACAGCCGTTCATATGTTCACAACTAGTGCAAGACAGACACTTGGGATGTGTATTCCCAAGGGGCTTCTTATGCCTGCATTTAACACACTCTGCAACATTATATTCCAGCAAAATGAAAAGTTTCTGAAACAAGAAACAATAAATCAAAAATATTGATGATGATAATAGTGTGAGACCTCTGTTTAACACAATTTAACACCAGCAATACATGACCTATCAATTTAGTATTGATGATAACAAGTGGTGTGAGACCACCAAAACACACTATTTATAATAATGGATACTAATGAGTGGTGTGCGACCACCTAACTCATTATTGATGATGATAATGACTGATGTGAGACATGCTAAACACACAGTTTGATGATATTGATGGTGTGAGACCCCCTAAGAGTGTCTAAGATTCATCATGTAACATTAATTAATGTACCAACAAACCAGGTATATTGAAAAAATATAAAGACAAAAAAAGGAGGTCACAAAAAATTCCAGATATGAATGGGAAGATGAAACGTACCCTAGAAGTCTGGAAACATCCAAAAATAACTGGATTAATGATTAAAAATAGGAACAGTTATGACCTACCCAGTTGCCGAAGGGGAAGGATATAAATAAAAGGGGCACTCTGAAAAAAACTACAATAATGCCTCAAAGCTAACAAGAGAGTTTATCCAACAACTAAATATATAATGGACTGAGGGTATAAATACTCTAACAATACAGAAGAACAGATTTGAATGCCAGAATGTGTCTTGGCCATAAGAAAATGCAAATTTTTCTGAGAGCATAGCTGAATTTAACTGAATACAAATAGCGCCATATGAAAGAGGACGGATACTGTACATGGGCCTATGATGTGGGAGACAGATCGGGTCTGTGTTCTTTCTAGTTCTGGACTTCTAAAACTTACCATCTCATGGGAGGATGGAATTTCTTATATGGATCAGGGTAATTTCCATCCAGGAAAGGTAAGCAATGCAATAGTGATAGATATTGTATTACTGATATTCAATTGTCCTTTACATTAAATCAATTCAGTCTCTCTGCTATGATGAATGTCATAATTATCACCTTTTGACCTTACCAAAGTTCAACCCTGCCCAGAGAGAGGGTTGTTTGAGCTGAGTTACAAAACAAGAGTAAACTTATATACACCCTTTCAAGTTAAGTTTTTAGCATGCATGTGTAGTGTTTTCTGTTTTACAGCACAGCAACACAAGTAGGTTATTTAGTGCCAAGGCAATTCGATTAAAGTGTCTGACCAAAAGTACACACCACGGTAACCAATCCAGTATAATCTGATGGTAGGATTCCAACTCACACCTGTTTGGTCGTGAGTCAGGCACACTAACCACTGAGACACCATGACTCCTGCCTTGATTATTTGCTTTTTAGGACATGCAGGCGGGTACATCGAGTCTATTCCACGGCCCAAAACCATACATGTATGGAGGTTGAATATTATCATCATTTGCACTAATCTGAATACCAACTTGACTCTCAAACAAACTAGACCAATATGGTCAACCTGAGAAAGGATATGTAACGATGTATCTTTTGAGATTTTTTATTTCATTGGCTGGAATGCTGTCACCATGGAGATAGGCTGACACACCATGGAATATAGAGGGCAAGGATGTGGCAGAATTAGACTCTGATTTCTGTCTGCTTGAAGCTTTATCTCCACCATTTACACTACTTTTGGATTCACATTGAGCTGAGAGACTGATCTTGTATTGTTTTCCTTTACCTGTGAAAGAGTAAATGATATCAAACATATAGAAAAGAGTGTTATACTGGAAATCTCTACCAAAGCATTCAGAATTTATACACAGGAACAATGCTTTCACAAGTTCATACCCATGAATTGTGACCTTAAGGGTTAGATTTCTTATGCATATGATTCATTATCTTCTCTCATTTTTATTTAGGAAATAATGTTTCTATTCCCTCATCTGTATTTAGTGAACAGTGTTTGAAAACAAAATGATAGTTCACTGCATGAATATAGCTTTAAAAATATAAAAAGATTCTTACATGTGTGCTCATTAAGATTAAAGAACAAGGCAGGATAAGGGCCAATGTCGGCCACTAATCAGATCCAGATGAAACTTATATAGATAAAAGATGCACCTCTCTCTTCCTTAAATATGGATTTCATTTTTATCCAGGACCACTTTTAGCAAAGGAAAGCAACCATTAAAATGCCAATGGTTTTCTCCTCCACTGTTGCATCTATTTCTGTGGATTAGAGACACCTTGGCTAAATTGCTTAAATGATGTGTATATTTCTATTAAGTTCTGCTTATTACCCCTGATATCTATTTTCATTTTCATTTACAATGTTTTGTTCACATTTATGTTTAGCACTGACTTGCTGTCAAAATCTTGCCAGAATCACCACAGAAAAGACAATTTATGTATTTCTCAATCATTTTCCTCACATAAATTATGTGCAAACATTTTGTACATTAATAATAGTCAAATGCTGCTAAGGTGTATAGAATAGAATTAAAATTGTTCAGAACGACAGCGACCAAAGCTGTTTTGTATATGCATCATTTGGGGGAAAAGCTTACTTTATGTTATTCATATTTCAATAAAAGTATTCCTTATGATCTGATGATGACTGATCCTTAACAAAATTAATTTTAAAAAATTTTATGAGAGAAAGAAAGTACAATAGCTGTACAGTATACAGCATGTGAGGCACTTGTGCAATATATATAGCACAATTTTATCACTGCACCAACCAAGGATATCAGTTTTGATATATATATATATATATATATATATATATATATATATATATATATATATTGTTACGACTAGGGGTAATGTAACAAAAGAAAAGACTCAAACAAGCATTCAAGATTTAAAATAAAAATCATTAAATTTTCCTAAAATATTAAATTATTTCAACAAACAATCAAAGTGAATGAATTAAAATAACTTACAGTATAGAATATCCTTAATAGTCCTAAATTGTTTTAAAGTTCACTGATCCGGAAGTCAATCCAAATATTCCGAATGTAGTATGTTCCGAATGAAGTAACTTTCACTGTACTAATGTGTTAATAAGAATAAGTTATATCCAAGTAATCCTTGCGAATATGGAATATCACAAGTTCTAGAAATGTTTCCGATAATTCCATGGAGCTGTATAATTATTAAGGTTAAAGAAACAGTACTAAGCCAGAATGCACTGTATTAAAATAAATAGATCTCCAAAGTAGAATATCCCACACACAAAATGAACCAAATTCATTTATGACCTCTCAATCCAATGTAACTATGAAGAATGCCAGAATACTGCTATTAATTCTATAATATAGTCTCCCACTATGGAGAAACAAAATAAAACCCATTACATCTTTGATAAACAACTGGGTATTTAGAAATATTGCAACCCTCTCCGAACCAATCAGAAATTAGGTTATGCATGATATCTCCAAAGTGCCAGTGTACCAACGTTTATAAACAGTAAATAACGTATTGACACTGAAGAATTATAGAATCTAGGTCAGAGGTTCAAATCTTCAAGCGCGCTAAAACCACGTGATATGACTAAGGCTTCGAAATATTGATCTAAATTACCATATGTGTACTCACGGCAGGACGACAGCTGTTAGACTAAGAACAGAGATCACAAACTAATAAACAATTATTAAAAGGAAAATGATATATAATTCCGTAACAATATTGTCAAGATGATGAGTGAACAGGCACTGGTTTCTTACTTTATATCAAATGGGTCTCCAGAATGGATGGAATGAAAAAAAAAACCACAGTAAGACAGATTAATACAAATGTATTTGTTATGTTGCGCACTGCTCCCCCCCACCCCCACCATGATTTTATCATCAAGATCATCACTGAGACATAACCAAATGGAACTCAACATTATCTCATTCAATTTTTTTTAAATACAGGGTATTCATCTTTTAAGTTCCTGTATATTCTGTGGTCAATATAATCATAAAATGGCACTAGATTTTCTTTTTGTATTTTTTGAGAAATTCATGCCATATTTATTCATTTATTTCCCAAGTTTTTTAATTTTATATTAAATGACTTGGAAATTAAGGATGGTTGATTATGAATATCCAGATATACACCATAGCAATTTCCCTTTTTAGCATGTGGTTTATTTTCCCAAACCCTTGCACTTCTAACAAACAAGGTCATATGATACTGAATTTCAAACTGACATGGCAACATTTGTCTTCTTGTAAGCATGTGAACATAGAACTAAACCTTGAAGAGGCATACAACCCTTTTTAATAACATTAGATCAAACCAATTAAACAGGGGAATCAGTAAAATTTCAGGTGTAAAAAATGTCAAAAATGTTTTACACGTGCATTAGTATGGAGTCCATACATAACAAGAATTTATATACATTCATACATGCATGCCCACGCCTGAACAGGCACACACATATGCACACACACAAACAAAAATGCACAAGAAGTCTAGGGACATTGGGACTTTCTTAAAGAGACTGTTTACTCAAGGATAAAGAGAATTTTGTGCAAGAGCTGAGGCTGTCAATCAATCTATTCATTTATAATTTGGTTTTAAAAAATGAAGCAGCTATGGTCGACTATCTCGCCCAATTCTGACAATCAACAGGCACATATGCAACACACATGTACATTTTAAGTTTAAAGACAAAAGAAAATATGTATATGATATTCAAAATCCAGCAACACTGGCATATATGCAAAGAACAGGCCTAAAAAAAACTGTCACCGTCAAATTTTTCTCAGTATGGCCATTCTTATAGCTTCTGTTTTGTCTCTGTCTCTCTCTCTCTCACTCACACACACACAAACAAACACACATGAATGGTCACAAGCAAAAAATCTGTACTAATCAACTTCAGGAAACAATGGAATGATAAACAAGAATGTGCTAAACAATGACAAATGTAAGCAACCAGTTGAAATAGCAGTATTTAAAAATAAATTGCTTTCAGGGTTATTTTTAAGCTCATTCAAATCTTTGGGTAGATAACGGTTTCAGTTATTCATTAAAAATCTGTGACATGAGAAAGAAAGACAGAAATAAAGAAAAAGTGCAAGAGGAATAAGCACGAATCACTGAAAGGAAAAAATAGAACAACTTTTATTGATATAAAATTAAAAACCAAAAAGAATGCTCAAAGTTAGCCTTGAACCACAGATTCAATATTTATTGGTGATTAGCAGACAAGCACAATACCTTTACACCATTGTCGCTGTATCACAACATACTAGGCAAATTACTATATATAGATAGCATGTGGTCTTGTGAGGTTCTTTATGGTAACATCAATTATGTCCCAATAGTTCCATTCTCTCTTGTTAAAAAAAACATTATTTTATATATATCATTGCATTAAAAGTAGAATAAAATTCATAACTGTAAAATATAATCCCCTTTTTGAATAAATATTTCTTCGAGAACTATTGCAATCAATTTTA
The DNA here is from genome assembly GCA_029931535.1 of Margaritifera margaritifera. Lineage (NCBI taxonomy): Eukaryota > Metazoa > Mollusca > Bivalvia > Unionida > Margaritiferidae > Margaritifera > Margaritifera margaritifera. The sequence goes on from JAQPZY010000942.1 coordinate 546,376, forward strand.
TTTCTCTGTATTCTAGTCTTCTATTTCTCCAAGATCTAGTCTTCAGTTTTCTCTATTGCAGAGGATACTGTGAAGTTGTGTTCTAAAGTAATTCATCAAATGGAAACAAATGAATAATGATGCTAACAAATATTGCATTTGAACTGGGTTCAGTGCTGATTTCAGGACTCTGATAGCTTTTATGGGTGTGATTCACATTATTACCTTGTATTCTAGTTCAAGATTGTGCATTCAATTCATACAAGGGAAGAATATAGTCTACAAAATCAATACAAATAATAAATGCAATTTAAAATGATAAAGGTAAGGAAAAAATATACAGTAAACATTATTTCTATCATCATTCCTTTTCTTTCAGACCCAGTTAGTAAAATAATAACACAGGCTGCTTGTTGTTGTTGGTTGACTTCCTTCATGCGCCTCTTCTATTTTTAGCTACTCTCATCCCAATATTCAGACTGATCATGATTTGTGCTAAAGAATGCCCCAAAACACAATCAAAATAAAGACAAAAAGTATAGAATCCTCCATTAAAATGGCAGTCCACATTTGAATGTTAGTTTTGTTTAAAGAAAAGAAAAAAAAATGGCTTTTTTTATACTGTGAAGTAGGATTTCGAGGCCTATAAGGCAATGGACATTAACGGGTGAGCTAAGAACACAGTTTGTTCGTCTTCCTTTTTCTGTTCATTAGGGATGAGCACAAACAAGAACAAGTATTAAATCTGCATATGTGTTAGATGATTCAAAAAGTGTCTTTGTAAAAAAATCAAACTTGTTCTCGATTGCGCTGGTAGTTTTTGAGGACACTGAAGATGCAGAAATATGGAAAACTTTGAGGTTTTTGAGAAACATACACCCATTTAGGAACAAAATTAACTCATTATTTCACAGTGTTTCATTATATCATATGTATATATGTTACACTTAAATTTATCACTAATTTAGTGGCCAAAATCGGCCCTTATCCAACCTTGTCCTTTATGAAACAAGTCCAATCATTTTTATGTTTTGCGAGCCTTAGTGAGCCCTGACAAGCAAAAGATTGAAATTATTCAACAAGTTTCATAAATTTCATTTGGAAAGAACACAAATGTAAGATTCTGTTTATCACACAATGAAAAATACTGATTTTATTTTACAAAAGTCCTGAATAGAGTAGTGAAATTATAATGGTTCCCCTGACCAGCAGCCACCCACTTTATATGACCAGAATCCCTTGGCACCGACAAGCTTGTGTTCAAAAGCACCCCTCTAGGACCACCACCCCTCTAATGCAGCCAGTGGCCAGCATATTAGTGCAAAAACTGTCAAATTTACCCTCACAGGCAGCCACAAAATGGGGTTTACAGACAGAAATCTGATGAATATTTGTTGATTTCTAAATTCAACGAACTGATATTTGTTCCAACATGCTAATAAAGTACCTAAGTTTAATCCATACAAAGAGGTAAGTAATCAAATTATCCTTACTGCTGTGTTCCTAAGATGCTAGGTTTTGTCACTTTGATAATTACTGGCTATTATTACCACCAATAATTGTCAAGATGACAACAGCTGAGAAGAACAGTATTGTTCAGCTCATGTCAGCATGACATCCGGTCACCATAAAGTAATAATGGTATGTTAGCTTTACTAGATTCTCCCTCTTAGATTACAAAAAGTATCTGAAAGGGTATCAGACTAAGATCAGTTGACTCACTTCCTTTGTAAACACCTATCCTTTCATGTAATAACTACAAATTGCCAATGAAAAAATAAGTTGTTGCCAAAAGTGCAAAATCTTGTCATACATTCTCATTTTAGAAGGAAAAGTGAAAGCAATTGGACTAAACAAAAACAGGGAGAGTCCTTTGATCACTGCTGACAAATTTGATGTCAGAAAGATTCAAATAAACATCATCAGTTATACATTCTACAGCAGTGGGAAAATTAAATAGATGGACAATGATAGTTAAAGCCAGATGTATGTACGCTGATGACAAAGTGGTTTTGCACCATAATTGATGATTATTCACAATTATTTTAAATAACATAGATATATGATTGATTACATTGATTCCATAACATGCCTGTTATTTTTAAATGAAAATATGAATTATTTAAAAATTAGTTTTACCTTTCATACTTTTTATGTAATTATTACTAACATCTGTGTGATCCCCCTCTAGAAAGGCCACACTCTTATAAGGCCGCATTCCTCCTGCTGCAGAAGGGGTGGCCTTATAAGAGGGGGACCACTGTACATTGAAATACATTTGGATGACTTGGTCATTATGCCTTTGCCTAACAAGACATTGTAATGTCATGAGATGTTATTATATGTATTAAGTATAGAACAATTATAATATGGGTACTTTAATCACAATAATTTAGTGTCATTAAATTGTAGCGAATCTTTAATTTCAGCATAATTATTAGTGACATACAGTTTTCACAAAAACTTTTTGGTGGTAGTTTCAATCAACCTAATGAAAAGTGATATGTGCTTCCATGCTACGCTGTGTAAACATAGACAAAATGAAGTGTAGTAGTTTTATTCCAACAGGAAGTAATATCAAACCCATTATATTTTTTAAACTTAATTTTTAATCAGCACTATATAGCCAGTATTGTGCTCACATGCTATTAAACCCTATGCATAACATGAATGAAATAGTGAATACTAGTATCCATCCCAGGTTACAACCTTTCAAAACTCTCAGTACTGGTGGTCGTTGGCATTTCTATCATACAGATATTGTCAGCATATAATATTACCAAGCAATTTTAGCAGAAATTTGCTTGTTCTCTAAATTCTCTAAAATATTTTGCATGATAAAATTGTGTGATTACAGCATATTAACCTACATAAAAATGGTAGCCAGGTGATCAAATTGTGTCATTACAGCATATTAACCTACATAGAAACAGTAGCCAGGTGATCAAATTGTGTGATTACAGGATATTAACCTACATAAAAATGGTAGCAAGGTGATCAAATTGTGTCATTACAGCATATTAACCAACATAGAAATGGTAGCCAGGTGATCAAACTGAGTGATTACAGCATATTAACCTACATAAATCTGGTAGCCAGGTGATCAAATTGTGTACTTACAGCATATTAACCTACATAAAACTGGTAGCCAGGTGATCAAATTGTGTGATTACAGCATATTAACCTACATAAAACTGGTAGCCAGGTGATCAAATTGTGTGATTACAGCATATTAACCTACAGAGACAAGGTAGCCAGGTTATAAATTAAATTACTGTACATAATGTTTTAACATCAAGAGAAAGAACATATGATAAAGTTCAGTGTACTAATTGTAATCAATTGTGAATTTAAATTGTTCTTTACATCCATGAAAACTATATCTTTCTGACATTAAATTACAAGAACTTTAGCTGACTGCATTAGTTACTGCATCCTCTGCAGAATGTTATCATAAGCTGTCTTCCAATGCTCTCATACAGGGCAGGCATATCACACATGGGCAAACTCTGTCACACATAAATATAAACAAGAAAGAAAAAAAAAACAGTTTTGTGTACCAACCAAAATACTTCTGTTTTCCTGCATTAAAAGTATTACATGTAGAATGATATAAAAAATTAAGTTATCAAATTTATTGTAAGAGTCAAGGTATTATATTAAAATTCAAAAACTTATGTCAGTTACAAACAAGACAAAAGCAATGGAAATGAATATAATATTATAGTTTGTGTACCTTTGTGAGTTTCTTCATCATCCTGTAATTTCCTCTTCAATTGTTGTTGCTTTTTACGTGGAAAATAGTAACTGTAAACTGTTATGGAATTCAACTTCTACAGGTCTTATCCTTGTCATAAAACTTTAATATTATTGTCAACTGCTACAGGTCTTATCCTTGTCATAAAACTTTAATATTATTGTCAACTGCTACAGTTCTTATCCTTGTCATAAAACTTTAATATTATTGTCAACTGCTACAGGTCTTATCCTTATCATAAAACTGTAATATTAGTGTCAACTGCTACAGGACTTATCCTTGTCATAAAACTTTAATATTATTGTCAACTGCTACAGGTCTTATCCTTGTCATAAAACTTTAATATTATTGTCAACTGCTACAGTTCTTATCCTTATCATAAAACTGTAATATTATTGTCAACTGCTACAGGTCTTATCCTTGTCATAAAACTGTAATATTATTGTCAACTGCTACAGGTCTTATCCTTGTCATAAAACTGTAATATTATTGTCAATTGCTACAGGTCTTATCCTTGTCATAAAACTGCAATTTCATTGTCAACTGCTACAGGTCTTATCCTTGTCATAAAACTGCAATTTCATTGTCAACTGCTACAGGTTTTATCCTTGTCATAAAACTGTAATATTAGTGTCAACTGCTACAGGTCTTATCCTTGTCATAAAACTGTAATATTAGTGTCAACTGCTACAGGTCTTATCCTTGTCATAAAACTGTAATATTAGTGTCAACTGCTACAGGTCTTATCCATGCCATAAAACTGTAATATTAGTGTCAACTTCTAAAGCTCTTATCCTTGTCATAAAACTGCAATTTCATTGTCAACTGCTACAGGTCTTATCCTTGTCATAAAACTGTAATATTAGTGTCAACTGCTACAGGTCTTATCCTTGTCATAAAACTGTAATATTAGTGTCAACTGCTACAGGTCTTATCCTTGTCATAAAACTGTAATATTAGTGTCAACTTCTACAGGTCTTATCCTTGTCATAAAACTGCAATTTCATTGTCAACTGCTACAGGTTTTATCCTTGTCATAAAACTGTAATATTAGTGTCAACTGCTACAGGTCTTTATTATTGTCAACTGCTACAGGTCTTATCCTTGTCATAAAACTGTAATATTAGTGTCAACTGCTACAGGTCTTATCCTTGTTTTAAAACTGTAATATTAGTGTCAACTGCTACAGGTTTTATCCTTGTCATAAAACTGTAATATTAGTGTCAACTTCTACAGGTCTTATCCTTATCATAAAACTGCAATTTCATTGTCAACTGCTACAGGTCTTATCCTTGTCATAAAACTTTAATATTAGTGTCAACTGCTACAGGTCTTATCCTTGTCATAAAACTGTAATATTATTGTCAACTGCTACAGTTCTTATCCTTGTCATAAAACTGTTAATATTATTGTCAACTGCTACAGGTCTTGTCCTTGTCATAAAATTGCAATTTCATTGTCAACTGCTACAGGTCTTATCCTTGTCATAAAACTGTAATATTAGTGTCAACTGCTACAGGTCTTATCCTTGTCATAAAACTGTAATATTATTGTCAACTGCTACAGTTCTTATCCTTGTCATAAAACTGTTAATATTATTGTCAACTGCTACAGGTCTTATCCTTGTCATAAAATTGCAATTTCATTGTCAACTGCTACAGGTCTTATCCTTGTCATAAAACTGTAATATTAGTGTCAACTGCTACAGGTCTTATCCTTGTCATAAAACTGTAATATTATTGTCAACTGCTACAGGTCTTATCCTTGTCATAAAATTGCAATTTCATTGTCAACTGCTACAGGTCTTATCCTTGTCATAAAACTGCAATTTCATTGTCAACTGCTACAGGTTTTATCCTTGTCATAAAACTGTAATATTAGTGTCAATTGTTACAGGTCTTATCCTTATCATAAAACTGTTAATATTATTGTCAACTGCTACAGGTCTTATCCTTGTCATAAAACTGCAATTTCATTGTCAACTGCTACAGGTTTTATCCTTGTCATAAAACTGTAATTTCATTGTCAACTGCTACAGGTCTTATCCTTATCATAAAACTTTAATATTATTGTCAACTGCTACAGGTCTTATCCTTGTCATAAAACTGCAATTTCATTGTCAACTGCTACAGGTCTTATCCTTGTCATAAAACTGTAATATTAGTGTCAACTGCTACAGGTCTTATCCTTGTCATAAAACTGTAATATTAGTGTCAACTGCTACAGGTCTTATCCTTGTCATAAAACTGTAATATTATTGTCAACTGCTACAGTTCTTATCATTGTCATAAAACTGTTAATATTATTGTCAACTGCTACAGGTCTTATCCTTGTCATAAAATTGCAATTTCATTGTCAACTGCTACAGGTCTTATCCTTGTCATAAAACTGTAATATTAGTGTCAACTGCTACAGGTCTTATCCCTGTCATAAAACTGTAATATTATTGTCAACTGCTACAGGTCTTATCCTTGTCATAAAACTGTAATATTATTGTCAACTGCTACAGGTCTTATCCTTGTCATAAAACTGTAATTTCATTGTCAACTGCTACAGGTCTTATCCTTATCATAAAACTTTAATATTAGTGTCAACTACTACAGGTCTTATCCTTGTCATAAAACTGTAATATTAGTGTCAACTGCTACAGGTCTTATCCTTGTCATAAAACTGTAATATTAGTGTCAACTTCTACAGGTCTTATTCTTGTCATAAAACTGCAATTTCATTGTCAACTGCTAAAGGTCTTATCCTTGTCATTAAACTGTAATATTAGTGTCAACTGCTACAGGACTTATCCTTGTCATAAAACTTTTAATATTATTGTCAATTGATAAATAACATAACACTTACCATATATACTTGCTTATAAGTCAGGTCCAACTGCAAACAACATAGACCCTGATCTGCTATCGCATAATGTGCCAGCAGATCAGGGTCTGTATTGTTTGTTCTACTGGTTACTCCTAACAAACTGCATAGACCCAGATCTGCATCTGCATTATGGGATGACAGATCTGGGTCTGTGAAGTTTGCAGTTGGACTTGACATATAAGCGAGTACATACAGTACACTTCTTGTGATGTTACTGATGACCCCTGCAATAGAATCAGCTGAAAACTAAATGAAAAAGTGACAGATCCAAAAAAGACTCATGATGTAGCAACATTTAAAACTCCATCAAAACGTTTTAAACACTCAGAGGAGAACAGCTGTTAATGGTGGTAAGAATACACCAGAAATGTGTCCACAAGAGCTGAATGTCCCAACAACATGGTGCAATCAAAGAAAGCTTGGTTCAATATACAAAGGCAAAGTTCTAAGAGAAACAGAGGCCATAACTCTGTCGAATCTTGTCAGAAAAAGCTAAGAATCCAACTTAATACAGGTCTTCTTTATATAAAGCCTCATACCAAATTCAGTTTCAATTCATGGAGATGTTCAAATGGTATTGAGTGGAAATTAAATTTGTCATGTGATGCAATGTGAAGGGATTGGACAGATGGGCAAAGATAACACTTTAAGTCACTTCCATAGAATGGGAATTGGGGGGGGGGGCATAAAAAAGAAACAAATAGCAGAAGGGGAAAACCAGACTATGACAGGATATGAAACCTATAATTAAAATTGTTGGAACCTGTTATATGCTTAAAGTTGTTAAAGCCTGTTAAAGACTTATGATAAAATAAAAAGAATTATTTTTTTAAAAGCAAATGATACATATATGTTGGTATTCCTCTGGAAGCTAGATGTTTCTTGATCAGTCTCTCCGTGCCATACCAGTTAAATCCAGGGGTATCGTGACCAATTCGTGGCAAATGTACACTGGCTGAAATGATAGCAAATCAGATTAAGAAGACAAATATATTCTACATATTTTAAAATTTGTAAATTAAAACATGAAATCATAAATTCCAAGTCAAGGTATCATATAAAAATCATGTTCATATACTTGCCTGTAACTTTTTATATGTTTTCATTATCCATATACTTTGAAGATATTGGGTTACCTTTTGTCTGGCCATCTGTATGTCTATATGTCTTGCCATCCATAACTCTATATTCATATAAATTTTGTCTGGCCATCTGTATGTCTATCTGTTTTGCCATCCATAACTCTATATCCATATACCTTTTGTCTGGCCATCTGTATGTCTATCTGTCTTGCCATCCATAACTCTATATCCATATACCTTTTGTCTGGCCATCTGTATGTCTATCTGTTTTGCCATCCATAACTCTATATCCATATACCTTTTGTCTGGCCATCTGTATGTCTATCTGTTTTGCCATCCATAACTCTATATCCATATACCTTTTGTCTGGCCATCTGTATGTCTATCTGTTTTGCCATCCATAACTCTATATCCATATACCTTTTGTCTGGCCATCTGTATATCTATCTGTCTTGTCATCCATAACTCTATATCCATATTCCTTTTGTCTGGCCATCTGTATGTCTATCTGTTTTGTCATCCATAACCCTATATCCATATACCTTTTGTCTGGCCATCTGTATGTCTATCTGTTTTGCTATCCTTAACTCTATATCCATATACCTTTTGTCTGGCCATCTGTATGTCTATCTGTCTTGTCACCCATAACTCTATATCCATATACCTTTTGTCTGGCCATCTGTATGTCTATCTGTCTTGCCATCCATAACTCTATATCCATATACCTTTTGTCTGGCCATCTTTATGTCTATTTGTCTTGTCATCCATAACTCTATATCCATATACCTTTTGTCTGGCCATCTGTATGTCGATCTGTTTTGCTATCCTTAACTCTATATCCTCCTAAACTGCTGGGTAGAAATTCACTAAACTTGGTGCATAGGTTTGCTATATGATGACCATTTGCAAGAGGGGGAAGGTGGTGGAATCATTTTTGGACCCACTCCTGGGATTCTTGGGAGAAGTTCAACAGTAAAATTTATTTTAAAACATTGCAATTACAGTGATGGGTTTTAAATTGGTTGGGCGGGGGGGGGGATGCTTATTAATGCAGTATTAGCAGGAGGATATTTAGTATATGTGACAGATTTTGGGTTATGACCCCTAGAACATGATCAATTGGAGGGTGAGTGGGTGTCAGAGTCAAGAGAGCTCTATCTGTGACAGATTTTGAGTTATGACCCCCAGAACATGATCAATTGGAGGGTGAGTTGGTGTCAGAGTTGGAGAGATATATCTCTCAGAGTTGGAGAGATAAATATGTCAACCCTAAGGTGCCAGATAACAGTACAAACATTTCACTAAACATTATTTCTTGCTTGTGAACAGCATTATGATGATCCAAATTCCTGCTCAAGTAGGCAAAACAGGAAATCCAAGTATATATGAATACAAACTTTAATAATATAGTATTACTATACCAAACCTTTAGTTAAACACAACAACTGAAGTAGAAGACATATGACTTTCAAAAATGCTGAACACAGATCTTAAATGTTGATCTTGATGATGATGCCATTGCTGCCACCATCGCCACTGCTATCAACACGGAAAAAGTGACACCTATGTCTTGTCATTGACATGTAAGATGATAATTACAGCAGAAAACCTTGTGTACCAGTAAGACAATAAAATCAATAGAAACCTTGTTTACCAGTAAGACAATAAATACAGCAGAAAACCTTGTGTACCAGTAAAACAATAAAAACAATAGAAACCTTGTTTACCAAGAAGATAATAAGTACAGCAGAAAAAAAAAAAAACCTTGCTTACCAGTAAGACAATAAGTACAGCAGAAAACCTTGTTTACCAGTAAGACAATAAATACAGCAGAAAACCTTGTGTACCAGTAAAACAATAAAAACAATAGAAACCTTGTTTACCAAGAAGATAATAAGTACAGCAGAAAACCTTGCTTACCAGTAAGACAATAAGTACAGCAGAAAACCTTGTTTACCAGTAAGACAATAAATACAGCAGAAAACCTTGTGTACCAGTAAAACAATAAAAACAATAGAAACCTTGTTTACCAAGAAGATAATAAGTACAGCAGAAAACCTTGCTTACCAGTAAGACAATAAGTACAGCAGAAAACCTTGTTTACCATTAAGACAATAAATACAGCAGAAAACCTTGTTTACCATTAAGACAATAAATACAGCAGAAAACCTTGTTTACCAGTAAGACAATAAGTACAGCAGAAAACCTTGTTTACCATTAAGACAATAAATACAGCAGAAAACCTTGTTTACCATTAAGACAATAAATACAGCAGAAAACTTTATTTACCAGTAAGACAATAAGTACAGCAGAAAACCTTGTTTAGCAGTAAGACAATAAATACAACAGAAAATGTTGTTTACCAGTAAGACAGTAAAAACAGTCGAAAACCTTGTTTACCAGTAAGACAATAAATACAGTAGAAAAATGTGTTTATCAGTAAGACAATATAAACAGTAGAAAACCTTATTTACCAGTAAGATAATAAATGCAACAGAAAACCTTTTTTACCAGTAATACAATAAATACAACAGAAAACCTTATTTACCAGTAATACAATAAATACAACAGAAAACCTTATTTACCAGTAATACAATAAATACAACAGAAAACCTTATTTACCAGTAAGACAATAAATACAACAGAAAACCTTATTTACCAGTAATACAATAAATACAACAGAAAACCTTATTTACCAGTAATACAATAAATACAACAGAAAACCTTATTTACCAGTAATATAATAAATACAACAGAAAACCTTTTTTACCAGTAATACAATAAATACAACAGAAAACCTTATTTACCAGTAATACAATAAATACAACAGAAAACCTTATTTACCAGTAAGACAATAAATACAACAGAAAACCTTATTTACCAGTAATACAATAAATACAATAGAAAACCTTATTTACCAGTAAGACAATAAATACAACAGAAAACCTTATTTACCAGTAAGATAATAAATACAATAGAAAACCTTGTTTACCATAACATAATTCATATGGATACTAGGAATTAATTTATTTTTTTTGGAGTATTAATTATTGTCATATTGAATAAAAGATATTTTTGTTGGTAAACATACTTGAATTCATTGATTGGGGAAAGAGGTTCCATTGTCTCCATAGATGGTTTATTGTTCATTGGACTTTTAAATTTGTGGTTTCAAGAAACCATAAAATCTGCAAAATATGGTAGCACACAAATAACAGTGAATTTTGAGCAATTTGTTTGTCCAGAGAATATGTAAATATATATCCTCAATACACTTAGATTTGTTATAAGGTGAACTTGTCCATCCAAACCCATGCGCCATGGTCAGGAAATCGTTTCCATGGTCATGAAACCCATTCCCCATAGTCATGAACCCATTTCCATGGTCATGAAACCCATTCCCATGGTCAAGAAACCCATTCCCATGGTCATGAAACCCATTCCCCATAGTCATGAACCCATTCCCATGGTCATGAAACCCATTCTCCATAGTCATGAAACCAATTCCCATGGTCATGCAACCCATTCTATTAGTCATGAAATCCATTCCCATGGTCATGAAAAACTCATTCCCCATGGTCATGCAACTGTCTAAGCACAAACCTAGGCTCAAAACTCCAAAATGAGAAACAACAAAGTCTCTTAATGTTTTTTTTTAAATATTTTAATATATGTAAAGATGCAAATGATGATATAGTCCCAAAATCTTCATGCTTCTTCTTGCATAATCTAAGTAAAGTTACTGAGATCAAAATTTTGAAATTGTGTGCATAGTTTTATGACATGGGGACCAGGTTTATGGAAAAGCTTTTTGTTTCCCAGGAGGAGTTTGGATAAAAGATGTTTAATCATATATGGTCATATAAAAGTTCATCAGTTTATAAATTCCATCTAGTAAATGAACAATTTTGCATAAGTCAACAAATACACATGATAATGCCTTTACACAAAACAAGAGGCCCAAACTGGTCTGATATTGCTCACCCGGTTTACATAACTTAACTGTTGACCATTTCACTAAGTAGGCTAATGTAGTAGTGTAAGAACACATCTTATATAAACTATCTCCCAAACTTGATATCATGTTGATTTTACCCATCTGACTACAGTCTAATACAAATTGTTTCTAAAAATGAAAGCATAATTAATATGCACAATTAATTGCTCATAATCAATGTCATCCTTTGACAAAAATAAACCTAACAGATCAAAAATATGGCTTTAGGAGTTGTAACAAGCCCAGTCAATCAGGTGCAGTATCACCTCATTAATATGCATCAATCTCACTCATTACTGAAACAGTCAAAGATATTAATGATAGAAGCATATATTCCACATTTGATTGAAATCAGATAACAAATATGGCTTCCAGAGTGGTAACAAGCTCAGTCAATCAGATGTAAGATTACATCATTAATATGTGTGGATATTGCTCATTATCAAACCCATCCAAGATCTTGATGATAAAAGCCAATATTGTAAGTCTGATTAAAAATCGGATCAGAAATGTGGCTTCCATAGTGGTAATAAGCTCAGTCAATCAGATGCAAGATCAATTCATTAATATGAATGCATCTCATTCATTATCAAACTTGTACAAGATCTTGATGATATAAGCATATATTCCAAGTTTGATCAAAATCAGATTAGAAATATGGCCTCTTGAGTTGGAACAAGCTTACATTTCAAGTTTGATCAAATTCAGTTCAGAAATATCTGAGGCATAACATGCTCAGCCCATCAGTTGCAAGATCACTTCATTAGTATGTGTGGGATCTTGCTCATTACTAAACTCATCCAAGATCTTGATGATACAAGCATATATTCCAAGTTTTATCAAAATTGTATAAGAAATACCACTTCCAGAGTGGTAACAAGCTCTGCCAATCAGATGCAAGATTATCTCATTAAAATTCATTGATCTTGCTCATTATCAAATCCATCCAAGATCTTAATGATATAAACCTATATTGCAAGTCTGATCAAAATTGGATCAGAAATATGACTTCCAGAGGGGTAACATGCTCAGTCAATCAGATGCATGATCACCTCATTAGTACACTTGGATCACAATCTTTATCAAACTCGTCTGAGATCTTAATGATATAAGCATATATTCAAACTTTGATCAAAATGGGATCAGAAATATGGCCCCCAGAGTAGTAACAAGCTCTGCTAATCAGATACAAGATCATCTCATTAATATGTGTGGATCTTGCTCACTATCAAACCCATCTGAGACTTTGATGATATAAACCCATATTTCAAATTTGATTGAAATCAGATCAGAAATATGGACTCCAGAGTGGTAGCAAACAATTGTTGACAGAAGGATGCACAACCAACACAGGGCCCTACCGTTTGACCTGGTAAGCTAAAAATCTAAAATTACCTACCTCCTCTAAGACAGCATCATTTTTAAACAAATCAGACAAAGTCTGAAAATATTTTTACAATTTCTAAAAAACTGTCAATTTTTTTTTAACTTTACCAAAAAAAACTGAACATCTAAAGATCCTCATCCTGATCTCTGATTGCTCAGAATTTCAATGAAAAATAGCAGTCTTATTTTCCCAATTATCGAAACTATGGCAGAACGACAAATATTTATTGAAGATTTAACCAGTCATTTGGAGGAGCCTTGTGCTAAGTTTGGCTTAATCTATAATTAGTATTTGTTGATTTTTTAAAAAAAACCACAGTTATTTAAGTGGCGTCATGCTAGATTTTCATCAGATATATTTATAATCTGGATTTGATATAAATCCTTTTATACTTGTTTGTGTTATCATGCTTACAAGTCAGTACAGCTAAAAACCTGAAGTCTTGACCTTTGACCTTAATATCAATGTCAGAGCACTGATTATCGACTTGTTCATTGGAATGCAACTAAATATAAAGTTGGGTCCAAATTCACTTGTATATGTAGTCACTGTGTTCATAAGCTCAATAAAGTACAAAAATGCAAGTACTGACATTTTAACTAGACCACATGGTCAATTAGGTCTTGTTTTTAAAACTCCGTCACAAAGTGTGGATATATTGGTTGTCAGATCTGCACCATTATCATCCAGAACCAATTAAACATTGCAATAAGTGTTTTAGTGAAAACCCCATGTCAATGCTATCAATCATCCAAGAGTAGTACTTTTTAAATGTTGGTATGGCTATCCAATTGGGAGAAGTAGCTGTTATGAGATTTTTCAAATTTTAGAAGGTCACATTGGCATCATTTTTATTTAGGACCAACTACATACAGAGAGAAGTGTTGTAGTGAAAATCCCATATTGAAATGACCAATCCTTCAAGAGGAGAAGCAATGCCATTTTCAAGATAGCCAACATTGATCTGAACCATTTTTTTTTAGGACCAACTAGACATCATAACAAGTCTTTTACCCATGTCGATATGACCTTTTGCTCAGGCAAAGTAGCAATAACAAGTCTTTCAAGATGGCCACCATGGCAGACATACTGGATGTCAGATTGGCACCATTTTCATTTAGGACAAATGAAACATAATAAGAAGTACCTTAGTGAAAACACCATGTTGATATGGCTGTCCATTAAGGAAAAGTACTGATAACAAGATTTTCAAGATGGCCACCATATTGGATGTCAGATTGGCACCATTTTTATTGATAACAAACTTGCACTAACAAATGGATGGACAATAGACAACAGGCCATCCCATAAGCTATTCAGGCCTATCAGCAGTAGAGCTAAAAAAAACAACCTTAAAATTTTGAAGTGTCGAAATGCCCTAGATATCCATTTTAAAAGGCATTGGATGTTTTATCTTCAGCTGTTACATTAAGTCTTGCAATTCTATGCATTTTCATATCTTCATATGTTTATTGATGGTGAACTAAAAGATAAACTTTAAGGCAAGCACTACATTCCCATTTAAAAATCAATCAAACAAGCATTGTTTGGTAATTTCTATAGCTTGTTTTTAAAGTGTTAATTGCTAAAGAAGACTATCGGCTTGCATGAAGTGAAAACTTGCAAATTCAACATTTTGTAAATAGAGTTTGTGAAAAGAAATCAAAGAGTGCATAATGATGATACCTTTTCTGGATTTGGCAACATGATAAATCCTCTTGAGTCCTTGACTAAGGGCAGATAAATGGATTCCCGACAAATTATTCTTTTTGTTCCTGTGTTGGGCAATGACAAGTCCAAGCTGTTTGGAGAAAAAAAAAATGACAATATTAAATCAAAAATATGAATATAAGAAAAATATATTAGGTCCTGTTTTAATATTTGTAAGATTTATAGGTTATTATATGTATTAATTGATACAGCAGGTATAAAAACCCTGAAATGTTCAACAGACTCTAAAACAGGTAATTTTACCAAATCTGCATTTCGTCTGTATTTCATCTGCATTCCATTTGCATTAGGTTTGCATTCCATTCACATTGCATTTCATCTGCATTCCATCTGCATTAGGTTTGCATTCCATTCATGCTGCATTTCATCTATCATCCTGTCATTTTTCATTTATGGTCTCAGAAATGCATTAAGATTTTGCATTTATCTCTTCCATCTATAATTTCCTTTCATTTTCACTTGTTTGGAATGAAATGAAAATGCATTTACTGAAGTCAGATTTTTCATTTTCTAGAGTGTTAAAGGGAAAGAACTGTAGTTTACTTCATCTTGTCTTTTTACAAATGTGCTAAAGCGAGAAATAGTGAAAACATAAAATGCAATAGACAGCATTTAATTTATGATAAATGAAAATATAACAAAAACCACAATATGCCTAAAAATATAGTCGTAGATTATATTTGTCAGCAAATTTTATTTCTTATTTTGTTTTGATCTAATACAGATTGTACAGATACTACAACCGGTGATGATGTCATCACATCGTTGGCAGCTGTTTTTCATGTTTGCCTCAACATGAACAGTGTGACAACTTGTAAGGAGTAAAAAGATATCTGTCAGTATAAAGAATCTGACCCTGGATTATCATGTGAAAAGGTTTTTGACCATGGAAATTTAGCAGCAGCTTGAAAATAATTGATTTCAAATCCATCATAAAATGCATTTGTATTTTGTTTTATTTTGGTTTTCATTCATTATGCATTTTACATTTGTACACACCATTTTATTCAAAATGCACTCATCAATTTATTTATTATGCATTTCACTTGCATTCATTTTGCATTCTGATTTCGTTTCAATGGTAAAATTATACGATAATTAATGTCATCATTCAGGGTCTGTACTTGTCCACATGCAACTGTACAACAAAAATCTGACTTTTCTCTTCATATTCTCGATCAAATTCAAGCAAAAGAAAGACAATACTCAATAGTTCAGTTCACAAAAGGTTAATGCTAAGTTTAACCTGATGTTATGTTGATATTTAATATAAATGTAATGGTGCAGACAATGTGATCCTTATGTCTATCTCCCTTTTACCATGGTACAGACAAAGTGGTCAATATGTGTATCTCCCTTTACCATGGTACAGACAAAGTAATCCCTATGTCTATCGCCCCTTTACCATTGAGACAATGAGAACAAAAATATACCGACCTTTCCCACTATGATAATTAATGTCATCCTGTGACACTGATACTTGATAAAAGGAAAGGAAAAATCAAGCAAGGTGAATGAAATTTTGATTGAAATGTGATACAGAAAGTCACAAAGTCAAAAAGCAACATTTGATGCCTAGAAGGGGAAGTCATTATGTGTCCAAGATATTTATGGTATCAAGGAACCAAATCTGACCTAATTTTGGTCATGATGACCTTGAAACTGATTGCTGTGTGAACCACTAGATATTCACTTGTCTGCAAGATATCTTGGAAACCATTTGTGATGACAAAGGATGTCATCTTTTTGATGTTGATAAAAAAAAATATGAAAAATTGCTGAAATGGCCTGAAAATCTAATTAGGTCATTTATATAATAATACAAATATGCCTGCAAACTTAATTTGTCTACCTCAAGTGATTTTTCATTAATCACACATAAGAGGTTTTTGACCAAAACAAGGTCCAAGTCCAAAAAATTTCAAAAGGTGTACAAATTAAAAGATAAGGTCACAGTCATCAAAACCTACTCAGATCTTTGGACTGACTCAAAATATCTAAACTGATTTAAACTGTTTTGGATCAATAGTTATTGAGATATTTTGCTTTTGCTGCTTTCAGGGTAAGTGTAAACAGATTGTTATGAAAAAAGCCTAAGCCCAAAATGTTCCAAAACTGTGAAAAAGGGAAATTAAAGGTCACAAACATCAGAACATAATCTGGTCCTGATATCCTCTTGAGGTGTCTAAATATATAAATTGGTCTGGTTTGGTTCAATAGTTTTTTAGATATCTTGTTTACAAGGTTAAACTGATGTACATACCAATGGACAGCAAAAAAACAATATGTCTCCTTCTCTTGAGGGAGGGGAGATATAATTTAAAGATAAGAGAAAAAAAGGATTTTTCATTTTGTCATAAGCATATTGTCACATGGATGTAGTACTTACCAAATCTATTTCTTTGTCATCCATAGGGAATAAGTGACAACCTCCAAGTTCCAAATCTGGAATATATGAAAATATGGAAATAGAGAACTCCCTAATACATTATATTTTAATTGAAAAACTACCAGTAATGGGTATATTTTATGCATGCTGATATTTTAATAACTTTTAAGTGTCTCTTGTTTTGATAAAAAAAGTATGCAAACATTTACATCGATGAAATTCCATTACTATTTGATCCGGTAAATGATTAAAAAAAAAAATCAAGATCTGAAAATAAAATCATCCATGTTTACTGCTTTTTCATAAACATTCTGAGCAGTAAATAAAATCTATTGTATTCTGCCAATAGAACATTAGCAAAATCTATTGTATTCTGCCAATAGAACATTAGCAAAATCTATTGTATTCTGACAATAGAACATTAGCAAAATCTATTGTATTCTGACAATAGAACATTAGCAAAATCTATTGTATTCTGACAATAGAACATTAGCAAAATCTATTTTTGAGGTTGATTACTCCTTGTATAAGACAATACCTTGTTAAAACAGCCACTTGATCATTTAAGGTCTTTGATATGCATAACTTTATACTTACCACAAGCCCAATTAGTTAATATCATCTTTTATTGCACAAATAACTGCGTATCCATACCATTTTACATACAGGCTGAAACTCCCTTTCTTGTATGTCAGTCTGGTACTTTCACCCACTTAGCTATCCCACAAGCCTTGGTCACCCAGCCCTCTTCAGCTTTCATCAACATGGGAGCCACACAAGACAAAATTTTGATAAAGCATGTTCTAAACAACATTCCATTCCTACCAAGTTTGATCACAGTTGGCTCAGTTGTTTTGGAGAATAAGTTGAGAAAAAAAAGTTGCTAAAAGGTCACACTGTTGCTATGAGAGCTACCCCAATTACAATTTTGATACAGCATATGCTAAGAAACAATCCTACCAAGCTTGAGGAGAAGAAGATGAAAATAGGTTTGAGGAGAAGAAGATGAAAATAGGTTTGCTATATAGTTGCTAAGGAAGCCACACCATAGCTAGGCAAGCTAACCCGGATAAAACATTTCCACCAAGTTTAAACAAACTGCCCAAGGGGCTTTTGAGAAGAAGTAAAAAATAGCATCTTGACGAATGATGAATGATATATGATGCATGTTGGACACAGGGCCATACCGCAAGCTCACTTGGCCTTACGGCCACGTGAGCAAAAAAATGTGGGAAAATTATAGAACAATGGGTCAAACACCTGTTTCCAGAGAAAATATTAATGTTGGAAACTTACTGAAAAGATTTTACAGTATTTTCAACCTACATATTTGAATTTATGGTTACCTTCCATCCATCCAGCAAGATCATATTTTTGCTGAGGTAAATCTGACCTGGCACTTATTGCTGTAAAAAGTCCCCCTCTACCCCATCTTCCTGAATCATCTGATTAGGAAAAAGAGAAAATACAAATTAAAATACGATCTTTTTCATTCCCGTAATTTTAAAAACAGCCATATAAGTGAAAATACATTCATTCATTTACACCCATTCTGTGAACATACATGTATCCATTTGCATCTGTCTCAATGCAAGTCTAGAAAAATTCTACAACTGTCAACATGCCTGGAATCAGATTTTGATAAAACATGACAAAAATCTCGATCTTAAACATTCCTGTCTGTGTAAAATTCTTGGCAAATGACTTAAAATTCCACTTACCCACCTTGATTGTCAACCAGGCTTGGGCTTCTGGACATTGGAATTTTCCATCCCTGCTATTAAATTCTCTCTCTCTCTCTCTCTCTCTCTCTCTCTCTCTCTCTCTCATCTTCCAATTAATAGTATGGTAAGAAGATACAGCTTACCAAAACATACAGGCATCCATAAATTTAAATTAAAATATATCCAACTAAGAGTAATTCAAACTCAATTCAGTGTTTAGACTCTGTTTTATAAAATATCAGTGTTTAGACTCTGTTTTATAAAATATCAGTGTTTAGACTCTGTTTTATAAAATGTTTCAATGTTGCATAAAAACTCCCTTTTATCTGTGAACAACATTAGAAAAATAACATTAAACCTATGTTTTGAAACAAGCTGGTTATTTTTGGACTTAACATTAAGATACTGATCATATATATTAGATCATATACATTTTATAGAGGGAGATAAATTTGGAGTTGAGTACATACTCAAATAGAGGGAGATAAATTTGGAGTTGAGTACATACTCATATATATTAGATCATATACATTTTATAGAGGGAGATAAATTTGGAGTTGAGTACATACTCATATATATTAGATCATATACATTTTCTAGAGGGAGATAAATTTGGAGTTGAGTACATACTCAAATAGAGGGAGATAAATTTGGAGTTGAGTACATACTCAAATAGAGGGAGATAAATTTGGAGTCGAGTACATACTCAAATAGAGAAGTCTTAAAAGTGGTGTCTGATCATAAAGAATTCAGTTCAAAACTAGGAATATAAATCTACCTCAATATCTAAAGGGCTGCAAGTTGGACTACCTATTAATCAATCCATCTATCTATCTATCTATCCATCCATCCATCCATCCATCCATCTATCTATCTATCTATCTCTCTCTCTCTCTCTATCTATCTATCTATCTGTCATACCCACCTGCACAATGAACAATGATGTTAATGTCAGACCCAGTATCTTGGGGTTGGGTAACATCCCCAATAACATAATGAATATCTCTCCTCCTGGGTTGAACAGACTCCTCCTCCTCCTCATTTGTTTCCTCCTCCTCCTTCTCCTCCTCCTCCTCTTCCTCCTCATCCCTATCACTCTCTAGGCTTATATTACAAGAAGTGTAGCTATTAGCATTCCACAGTTCCTCTCTGCAAAGGTCAATCATCAAGAATGAGCTCAATTCTTTCATAAACAAAATCAAATTAACAGGTTTCTTCCTTACCCTAAGTGCAAGCCATCTACAAAGTTTGGGCTAGGTCTGTTATTTAGAACTAATGTTTTTGCGTGGAAACCATTTTTCTTCTTGCAATCAGTGACTTTGACCTTTCATCTTTTGACCTCAAAATCAATAGCCTCCTTCCTTACCCAAGTGCAAACCATCCACAAAGTCTGGTTAAGGTACATCATGTAAAACTAATGTAACTGTCCAGAAAACATTTCTTTTATTCTTTCAGTCGGTGGCCTTGACCATTGACCTTTAACTCCAAAATCAACACACACCAAGCACACACTAACTACAAAGTCTGGTAACCATAGATGATGAAGAACTCCAGCTATTGTGTGGAAACTATTTTTCTACTTTCAGCCAGAATGACCTTGACCTTTGATCTTTTGAGCACAAGATTGATAGAGTTCTTCCTTACTGTAAGTGTAAGTCATGTACAAAGTTTGGTAACTGTAGATGGTGGAGACCCTGAGTTATTGTACTGGAACCGTTTTTCTTCTTTCAGTCACAGTGACCTTGACCTTTGACCTTTTTACACTGAAATTGATAGTGTTCTTCCTAACCCCATGTGCAATCTATAAACAAAGTTTGGTAACTGTAGATTGAGGATTAATTGAGTTATTGTGCACAAACCATTCTCCTTCTTTCAGTCACAGTGACCTTGACCTTTGAGCTTTTGAGCTGAAATCAATAAGGTTCTTCCTGACCCCAAGTGCAAGCCATCCACGAAGTTTAGTTACTGTAGACGGTGGACAACTAAAGTTATTTTTGGAAACCAATTTGGTAATAGATGGATGGATGGATGAACATACTGATAGACAGGCATACAGATGGACAACATCATAACATACTTTCCACCTTATGGCAGGCATATAAAAATTCTAAATATGGAAAAATGCTATTAAAATGTTATCAAAATTGTTGAGAAAACCTGCTTATCCAGTTACCTGAAAACCTGGTAATATTTGTGAATATTAGTCAAATTATCCAGTGAATTCATGTGTATTCATTGGATACCAATTTTCATGCCATGCTTGTTTGCTCCATACCACAAATTTAAAGACTCAACAAATAATAAGTTACTTGTGAAGAAAACAACCACTCTCTTACCCATAAGTATAAGTACCAATATATGCAAAGCTCTATTAGCTACACAAACATTAGTACCCCCAAAATAAGGAATCCATACTATATACCACTAATCAATTCAAAGCAGTGAGACCTTATTTGACAAAGCTGACAGCCCTATGCACATAAATGTACATAAAGAAATATGATAGATAGATAGACAGATACTTGGGATACATTTATTTTTGAAAGTATCTATTTTATCATGATTTTGTGTAAAATGAACTTTTGTGGGTACTTAATTTTGTGGATAAGCCAGGTGTATATATTGCCTTTAAAGACAGACACACCTTTAATTGGATCATAAAATATGAGGTTTGAATCAACCATAGAATCCATGAGAATTGGTACACCACAAATGAAAATGAATTCACTTTTTGAAGTAAAATATGTTTCTTCGATAATACTTACCCAATAATAATATATTAAGAGTACAACCACTACCTCACAAATCCAGCCATCCCAAGTTTTAAAAGTCATCTGCCCACCTAGGTGGAAGTCACACAATAGTGATCTCCCCTTGGATAGAGGAAATGGTGCCGAATACTGTCTATACTACAGTTACTACTGGAGCAGATATGCATGCTGTCAAGTTTTAAAATGAAACAGCAGGGAGACTGGGAAGGTGTGTCCATATTATGATGCGATATATATTATCAAAGAAACATATTATACTCCAAAAATTGGTTTCTTCTTCAAATACATTACTCGATCATAATACATTAGGAGAAGATGTTAGAGGTGGAGAGAGTTACATCCCCTTACCCCATAGAAAGCCCAATCTTTAGTCCCCTGAAGTATGTGAAGCAGGTTCAAATCTCATGACAGACATGGGCTATAATTAGCATATAGATATACCTAGACACAACCTGTTGGGAAAATTTACCTCTACAAATGCAGCAGAAATTCAGTGGCTATCCCATCATGAAGCTGCTGAATAGACATGGGAAGGTAGCCTGTTGTACTGCTGCTGGTCCATCAGGTCAAACTTAACCCTTTGGAATGAAAGGTCTTTAAGGCAAAAGCTTGAGAAAGTCATCTCTGCCCTCCATCCCACAGCTTGGATCTCAGTTAGGGAACAGTTACGCTTGAATGCTACGATGGTGGCGACTGCCCTAACCTCGCGAGACAATATGTGCAAGAAACTCATTTGCTCTTTGGTTTGTTCTTTATATACAGAGCGAGTAACCCATAGTACCTAGGACAATAGTGACTGAGCTGATATATAATCCTTTCATTCTTTCAGTGGTAAAAAGAAGTGAGATCCCTCTCTTCTCACTGGATTGGTTTGCTTCAGGTATTGCTTCAAAGTCCTTATGGGGTTCTGTAGATATCCTTGAGGCAAAGGGTCCAACAAGGAAAGAGGTTTCACAACAAAGGACTAATTCCTTGTGAGTGGGAGCCTGTTGTCAGCAATAAAAGCAGGAGTCATTATAAGTGAAATCAAACCATCACAATGGAACTGCAGGCAGTTTAGATTGACCAACAAGGTGTGTATCTCATTGATTCTGCCTGCTGTAGCTAGAATGACTAGGAAGCATGTTTTGTGGTTCTAGACAAAGGTTTGAAAGGTGCTTTATTTAGTCATGTCAGATCCCACAGTAAATTCCATTTCAGACACAGGGCCAAAAGCCTTCAGGTGAGACACATCAAAGTTTACCAGAATGTCGGAGAGGTCTTTGTTATGGCCTATGATCATGGAACAGCAGCCTTAAGTGATGGAGGGTTAACTTCTTCTCTTCAAAGAGCCAAAGGAGAAAGTTATTTTTAGTGGCATTGATGATTTTAATGGAGTGATGTTTCTTCTCACTCCACTGACAGAAAACTCTCCACTTCCCTTCATATGCTTTCAAAGTTATGGGCCTTCTTGCCAGAGTGATTCTGCCCACCAACTGTTCTGAGAATTGTTTTCCCCTGCAGGTTTATTGATATGAGCCAGATGTGCAGGTTCAACAATCCCGGGTAAGATTGAAATACCTGCACTTGTGGTTGCTGAAGCAAGTGAGGAAAGACCAAGTTTTTCATAGGAATTTCCACTTCTAAGTTTAATAGATCATGTATCCATGATTTTTGTCACTTGAGAGAAGCAATCAGAACCAGACAGCATTCTGATTCCCTTGCTTTCTGTGAAACTTTGGGGATCAGAAGGAATAGAGGGAAGCTATCTGTATCTAGACCATTCTAGTTCATGGAAAGAACATCAACTGCCCAGTCTTTTGGATCTGGGACTGGAGAGACAAAGGTGGATAGCTCTTGAATCTGCAAGAGAATACACCTGCCATAAAACAGGTGAGGTTCTCCCATTTTTTGAGCAAACACTTCATATATACCAAAACTGGGAACACTTATCCAGTTGGCAAAGCTTTGATTGCCACTGGGACAAGAGAATCATCTGGAATGGTCTCATAAGCAGGTGGCCCAAGATGATGATATCCACTGCTGCACTGAGAAGACCCAACAGGTGAAGAAATTCCTGGGGTTTTTTTGAGAATAATGGACACTATCAAGATGACTCTCAAGGCATGTCCTTGAGGGAGACAGACACTCTCCACATGCATTTTGAACTCCATACCCAAGTGGGTAAAATGTTAAGATGGGACATTATCAGATTTATCCTTGCTGATAAGGAATCTAATGCAGAGCAGAAGTGAAACAAGGGATTTAATATCTTGATCTAGAATATAACTTACCTGGTATTATTGTAGAATGTCATCCAGGTCGTTGGAATTCACTGATGTGGAAGTGGCTCTGAACTACAGCATGACTCTGTCCATAATTCTTGTAGAGACCCTGTTCAGCCCAAAAGAGAGCACCCTCAATTGGCATACCATATCCCTGAATGCAAATCTTGGGAATTTCCTGGAAGATTCATGGATTGGAATATGACGATACCCATCTTGAAGATATAAACGGATTGTGAAATCTACTCCTAAATAGAACTGAGTACCAGTCTCATTGTTTCCATTCTGAACCATGGTGCCCAAATGAAAATGTTAAGACAGCTTAGATCTATGACCAGCTGAAGTGTGTCATGGCCTTTGGCAGCAAGAACAGTCTGGAGCAAAATCCCAGTGAGTTCACATTTTGAGCAAAATCTACCACACAATTTGTAAAGAGATTGTTATCTCTTGCTACAGAATGCAAGATCTGAATGGATCTCTTGAGGTGTCTGTAGCAAAGTGAGCCCATGACAATGGGGAAGGGCTGCTGAGTGTGATCTGGAGGCTCTCCAAGATAATTTGTAACACCAACTGATTGTCAGGACAAAGTCTTTCTCATTCTGTGGAAAAGTTTTTGAGTCTTACCCCCATCATTATGTGTGAAAAGAAATGGTATGAGAATGGCATCATTTTCTGTGAGATGGAGACTATCCTTACCTCCCTTTTTTTTGTTAGTGTCTCTTGGAAACTGTGTTCTTGTCTGTGAAAAGGGCTTGTAGGACAGTTTTCCTATTTGACGTGCCTAGGGGGGTTCTTCATGTTCCTCTAGTTTCTACTCTGAAACAAGGGATGAGCTTTAGGATGTTGGGCCTGTGCAAGGTTTGCCTCTTTGACTGCCTGTTTCCGAACTTCTTCAACGTGACCATGGAAGAGCAGGTTTGGACAACAGTGGCTGTGACCTAAGAGTTGCTTTATGGTGTTCCTTAAGCGAAGTGGAGAGAAAGACATCTCTTTCCACAAGCTGTAAGTTCACTGACACTGCCATGGATATGGCAAGCATGTGTTGTGCAGCTCTGTTCAGAACATGTGGCATCTGCAAGACTGATTCCCAAGTGTGACCAGTGGGATTATCGATGGGCGAGGCACGGCTGTGTTCAGATTGCTCAAATATAGCCATGGTTACAAAGTCAAGCATGAATCCTATTGCAACAACATTTCAAACCGAGTGCTGTGCGTTGAGAAAGAATTTCTGGTCTACACAAACCAATGTGGGTGTTGCCATTCCCAGGCCTGCAATTTTATATCAATGGATGGGAAATCAGTATGAAACACAGGCATATGCATTACATAGAAAGCCTTGTTAAAATCTGATGTGAGTCACTGCTGCAAAAAGATTTTCTGACACTTGGGTCTTGAAGTTGCCTCTCTAAACAATGTAATAAAATTTAGTGACTCAACCAGACTGTGGTAGCTGTTTGAATGTTGGCTGGTCTTTCTTGGCCAATTGATCATCAGATGTGGAAACTTTTGGAAGTTGCCAACGATGACATACGAAAGAGGTGGACAAAACTCAGGTGTCAAAAACCAGAAAACTTATTTGATTGATACATGGAAGGCTGAGTTCTCTCTGGACATAATTGGATAGAGTATGGAAAGATGGCACTTGTGAGCAGGAGTATGGAAGATGGCACTTGCGAGCAGGAGTATGAAAGATGTCCTTGTTAGCATGAGTATGGAAGATGGCACTTGTGATCATGAGTATGGAAGATGGCACTTGTGATCATGAGTATGGAAGATGGCACTTGTGATCATGAGTATGGAAGATGGAACTTGTGATCATGAGTATGGAAGATGTCCTTGTTAGCATGAGCATGGAAGATGTCTCTTGTTAGCATGAGTATGAAAGATGTCACTTGCGAGTGCAAGTTCTCAGACACAGAAGAATGGGGTGACATGGATGCATCCTGTGATTCTGTGATGAAGCTGGTAAAGCTAGTCCTTCTTTGTGACACAGTTATCTCAAGACATTCACTTAGTGAGTTGTCAATGGTCTGGGAATGGTTCTGAGCATCTGGGACTAGAGCATCGCCCTAGACAGTGCTGGGTCATAATAGAGTCACGGTCAGTGCTGGAGTTGTCCAGTGTCAGTCCAAAATACTTCTGGGAGACCAGTACTGGATAGAGGCCATTCATTCTTTGATGCCTGTGCCAGGAACACAAGAAGTCTGAGTCAGAGATGGTGCTAGCAATTCTGGATATCAAGAGCTATCTATTTCATAAAGCTGGGAAGATGAATCATCATACCCAGGCCTGGGAAACTCTGAGACTGTTGCAGCTGGTTTTGACCACAGCCTATTAACATCTGATGCTAATGTCCAATACTGGCTATCCTCGAACAGATCATTATAACCAATATTGGGATGTGTTATGTCCATCACTGGTCCAGTTGGTTTGCCATACCAAGATGGTAATGGCCCTAGATGCACTGCCAAGGAGACCTCTTCCAGTTGTGGAGGCAAGGGTGGGGCTGTTGTTGTACGTGAAGCCCATGATGATGTGGCCTGCTTAATTTTCTTCTGGACTGGTGAGATCTCCACCTTCAAGGTCTCTGCTAATAGAAAGTTGTCAACTGAGGTGGTGGCAGGGGTGATACTGATGGAATCTGTGCTGGTGCGTTTCCTCACTTTCTTGTTTGTACAATAAATTTATTTGGCCAAGATGGCTGTCCACACATTTTGTGACCATCATGTGTGTATGTTGCAGGTATGACCCAAACTGCACCCCATACAATTTAGACAGGTATCATATTTATCTTCTGCCAACTTAAAACACCTGTTCCCCACCCTGTGCACTTGGTTGACGCCTGTAAGTGTAGAGAGCAAAACAACAGCATTTACAAGTGAAACCATTTGCATGAGCTTACTGTGAACATGATACCAATGGCAAACACAAATGTCTGAACTAATTACATGAACAACTTTACAGCATGTAATACTAGACAATAACCTGACAAAATTCATATACCAGGTCAAGTACTGAGATGAGTTCAAGTACTATAGACCTTAGGGCAGGTAATTAAAATGGTACTGACATGTATATCATAAAATGAAGTTAGTCGAATAAAGTGTGAGTTCTTAGTCTAGGACAGAGCAAAGCAAGAAATAGACAGAAATAACGCTGTAGTATACTTTCCTGTGTGAAAGAACTCCTTAGAATCTCTCAAATAGTGAAAAAGCACAAATGGAAATTGGTTTTGCAAGGTCTCCAAAATAAGTGTACTTCCAAACATGAGTAGAAGTAGTAACAGAAGTACGGAATTGAATTTGGTGCCAACCATCAATCCATGGGGAAATCGCTCTTGTCTGACCTTCCACTAGGTGGACAGACAAATTTTAGCACTTCAGTTAGTAAAAGCATGCTTGGGAGGGCTGGGTTTGTGAGGTAGTGAATCGACTCCTCATTTATTATGATCAGGTAATGTATTTGAAGAAGAAATAGACAGAGAGACAGATAGGTAGGTAGAGAGGTAGGTAGATTGACAGATATTTTTCTTTACCATATTAATTCATGGTAATTAATTCTTTTCACAACTAAAGATTTTTATAAAAAATTGTTTTAGCATATATGTAGCTGTAAACCATAAAAATTTGTTCTGAAATTATCATGTCTTTAGGAATGTCACAAGAATTTTTGATTTACACTGAAGAGACCAATGAAAAAAAATAATCTTAAAAAAAAAGAATACTAGCATCACAAATGGTTTCTAAAGTGAACTGTCATATTACTGTCACAGAAATAACTATCATCTCATTATATGTCCTGATGTAGGATATGAGAAACACTTTCAGATAAAAACAAGGATTTGGCAATATCCAACGTCTACTCTGTGACCTGTGATATCATGAAACTCCAAATGACTAGCAAATACTGAAGGAAAACAAACTTTAATTTTCATATGTGCCTTGAATGAATATACGAAGTGAATGAATATACTAATAGAAATATATATATTGAAACTTTATTTAAATCCACTGAGCAGTTTTAAAGATATGGCCAATTAATTTCACATTGATAGTCCAGGCTACAAGAGCCGTCATGATGGATATAGTTGTGATGTCACTAGATCACATCTGGTCTATAGCCTATATATTGGTCTACTGATTGGTTGTTGCAATAAAGTTTTTTTGTAACTTTTGACAACAAATATCACATTGAACATTGATATTAATCAACATAGCAAAAAGTGAAGACGAATTAAAATTATGGAGATACACGAGGGACCCATTTATAAGGCTGTAATTTGTACAACCTACTCAGGGAATCTACCGCTTTTCACTAAGGCAAGATAACTTTTACTGACTCATTATATAAACTCAATATTTTATCAAGATACTCTAAGATGTTGCTAAGCTGTACACTTTTTACTAATAGATCAAATTATATTAAAATTAAATTCAAACTTACTAACAGCTACCAAGATTTAACTTGTTACATAACAAGAATGGATTAAGCAATGTACCAGTACAGACTATTGTTACTATCACAGATGAAGAGTTTGCAAATATGGTGACAGTCTATGCACCATTGATTATACAAAATGAAAGCTAGAAATTATCTCTTACATGAGTACTAAAAAGCAAATCTTTTGTTTCTACACATTTTACATTTAATAAAACTGGTTTCTCACAAGCAGTTCATTTTCCTTTAATGCAAAACTCAACACAGGAACAACATAATGTTGATGCCTCTGTCACTGCCATCATCACCATCATAATAGAAAACTGTCACACATATGCCTCACTACCTTCTAACACTGACTTCACCACAATAGAAATCTGTCACACATATGCCTCACTACCTTCTAACACTGACTTCACCACAATAGAAAACTGTCACACATATCCCTCACTACCTTCTAACACTGACTTCACCACAATAGAAAACTGTCACACATATCCCTCACTACCTTCTAACACTGACTTCACCACAATAGAAAACTATCACACATATGCCTCACTACCTTCTACCACAGGTTTCACCCAAAACTTTAAAAAAAATATTACTTTCTCTTCCTTTCTTTATCTTCTGCCTCTTTGGCTCTCCTTTCTGCATTTTCTTGTCTCTGTTAAGACATAAAAGCATTGCTGTTATGACCTAGGAAACAAAATCTTGGAGGTCAGTACAAGAAATGATATTGATGAATGAATGCAAATTATGGAGATTTTTTCCCTCAGAAAAAGGTCATGAATTATTATTACCTTCATTTTATATCATCAAAGATTGTAAATATGTTTTAAAAAATAAGTAAGTTAAAAATCATAGTTCTATAAGAAAGTACATGCATAAAAATCCCATATATTTGGTTGCAGACAGGTCTGGGGTATGGGTGTTGCTAACATTTGATAAAATCTCCATTTTGATGCAAAGAAGTGAAAACAAATGTAATCTAAAGTAATCTTCTTACAAATATAGCAATAATGGCTTTATTATTTAAAAGCAGGAGATCTCGTCTCCTTACAGGAGTACTGGACATAGGTTAAAAATGCAGGGGACTCTTGCAAATCCAGGAGATAAAGCAGGTATGTGAAAAGAGGTTGGATTAAGCTTGTCAAATATGTTTACTGTAAATTCACCATTTTTTGGATTTTGTGTTTGCTTTAAACCACGAATTTCAAGGCCAAAAACTAACATGATCCTTATGTGCAACCAACTGGACCCCTTTCCAAACCACAAAATTAGGTATCAATGAAAATGTTGTTTTTTTTTTTGTTGTAAAACCATGAAAACTGATAACCTTGAAATAAACAAATTTCTGCTATATTTATGTACACCTGTTAAGAAATAAGAAAAAAAACATGATAGTGTTCCACAAAAGCCAGTGTCTAACATGTATCTGTTTAATGATGTAACCCTACACTTGACCAGCAAACACTTTGACAAAAAATGTTCACACTGACAACAAGACTGCATCCCTGCCAGAAAAGTGAAACCTATGTTTCACCATGCTTATGTGCTTATGCAGGTGAGGCAAAATATGAGTCTGCACAGAATGTGTGTCTGTGTGCATCTATGTTTTATCTATATTCTGTTTGTGCAACTTTTTGTGTATCCTTCCTACTTTTTCTTAGTATAATTCTTTATTTTTTTTATTTTACTTGCTGCATTTGATTTTTTTTTTAAATTTTGTACATATGTAAAATATATTAGTGTCACCAGGGAGATTAGTTTCTGTACTAATTGTCTTTAATTTTTATTATTATTATTTATTATTATTATTATTATTATTATTATTATTATTATAAAGCACACAAAGAAACAAATACATTCTTGTCAGAAGAAAAAAAGGCTAATTTAAATTAACCTTAAAGATCTTCAGAGAAAATTACTTCCTGATACCAAATATATCAAGAATATTAACAATTAACAACGTAATTATGAAGCATTGTGTCTGATTTGAAGAAGTGAGTCAACCAACCTTCTTATTTCTTTCTTCAAGTTCTTCTGCTGTCAACTTTTTCCTGGGTTTTCTCATAATTTCAGGGAGTGGTCCCATTAACACTGAGGTCTGCCTTCTTCTAAGGCTTTTTTCTGCAGTGGCTTTTAAATCTAAGGCTGCCCTCTCAGCTGCAAAAAACCAGAGTTGTTAGAGAGCAGGTGTTCACAAAATACCATCACTTCTGTGACACAAGTCAGTGTTTCTCAAAGCAATGTTGAATAAATCATAGAAATAGGTTACAGTGAGCTAGTTTTGATGCATGATATATATTCAATCCAATATGCAACCACATTCCAACTCAGCTGACAATAAGTAAAACAAAAAGAGTTTGGTCGAAATAGGTTAAAACAAACTTACATTGGAATTTGAGCCTGTGACATCTTTTTTAGCAAGGTTAAGTAAGCATGTGATAATAAACAAGTGACCCAAAGACTGTAACAGGATTTTTTTTATCAATGTTAAATAAAAACTAAAAAGTAAATAGTAATGACCCAATTCTAGTGCAAACATGCCTTCATTTCAAGGAGAACCCATACTGCAAGTTTGGTTTTAAAAGATGCAAGATACATTAGTAGAGTATGTGAAATAAACCCCTAAAAAGTAGGTCTCATTGACCTAGTTCTGGCCTGAAGATCATAAAACATTTGGGTCTTGAATCTGAGTTTGAGTTTGACAATAAACCAATCAAAAAAGGTGTTATGAAGGTAAAGTTACTTGCAACTGGTTATTCATAAAACTCAAGCTCAAACTCAATATCAAATTTTTCATGATCTCCAAGCCTGAGTTTCACAAAAATTCTCAAAATTTCTCTTCAAATTTTTATTTTAAATGACCTTGTTTATGATACTTCAAACAATATCAATATTTTGTGAGAGGTACAGATAGTAAAAAGGATACAAAATCACTTTCTATACTTAAAATTTAATGCATGGAAACCTTTTTATTCTTGAAAGAAAAAGAGCTGAGTAATTCCTCAAATTTCAGAAAAAACTAAAAACTTCCTCAAAGATAAGGCAAGACTCCTTTAAGGAAAATTTAAGCTTTCAATACTGTATTTTAATTACTGATGCCTCTGGAATGTTCTGTGTAAACATCATTGTTACAAACCAAACATTAAAAAAGATATTCAAAAATCTCAGTTTGAGGAAGAAGTTTTGAGATGTTTAGTGAAATTGGAACCAGGCATGTTGTGTAACACCTAAACATCTCAAGATGCACCTACATCCCAAGTTTGGTATTAACTGTTGCAAGTAAGAGCAACAGCATCGATAGGAGGGTTAGGCAGATGGGCGCACAGATGTTGTGCTGCAATCACATGCATGGATGCACAAGTGCATGGACAAAGTAATTTCTGTCTACCATTCAGTGTAAGTAGTGGAAGCATACAACTATTTTAATAAGATTTATATGTCTTAGTCTCATCTCATAGTACACAACTAAATAGAAAATACATGTAAACAAATTTAATGATCTTCAAAAACCTTTTTTTAGCACATTCAGATACAAGGATGATGGAATCAACCATTCATATGGGAAAATTTGGGTGATGTTGGAAATAGGGAAGATAAGTACACACATTTTGAATGTATATCAAAACTGGTACTCCTAACAGAAAAACTGTACACCTAACAGAAAAACTGAACAAAACTGTGTACCTAACAGAACAACAGTACACCTAACAAAAAACTGTACACTTAACAGAGCAACTGTACACCTAATAGAAAACTGTACAATTAAGCAAAAAATGCATCTGTAAAAATAAGCATAATATACAAAGGCCTTCAGGTACTTTTGTAGCAAAAATTGTACACAAATGTGTGTAATATAAAAATTGTACACAAATATGTGTAATACAAAAATAGTACACAAATGTGTGTAATATAAAAATAGTACACAAATGTGTGTAATATAAAAATAGTACACAAATGTGTGTAATATAAAAATAGTACACAAATGTGTGTAATATAAAAACAAAGTATGAGGTCAAATTTGTTTATCTGACTGATATGCATACATCACTTTACAATAAGTTGTATCATGGTACATTGCACTGGCAGATAAGCATACACAACTTTACAATAAGTTGTATCATGGTACATTTCATTGAATGATAAGCTAATAGAACTTTACAATAGGTTGTATCATGGTAAATTTCACTGGCTGATAAGCATACATAACTGTACAATAAGTTGTATCATGGTACATTTCACTATTGATATGTTGTTTGATCTGGCTGATAAGCATACAGAACTTTACAATAAGTTGTATCATGGTACATACCCCTATTGATATACGCATATTAAAAGCAAACACATACAACCTCCTCTAATATAAACAATAATCATATATGCTTATTATTAAGATTTTATAGTACCGCAGAATCCAAAATTTGTGTAGGGTTAACATTTGCCTCAAAGTAATTTTGTGGGTGCAAAATTGCATGGATTATGGTCTATTGTACCAGATTGAGGGTTGAGTAAAAGATTTGTTAAGTTTCAAATTTGTGGATTTTCTAAATCCATGAAAATAACAAAATCTAAACCATCATGAATATGTCTGATTTTACAGTATTTCTACATTACTTACTATGAATTTAGTGTTTCTAAATAAACCTACCATAAAGGTCACCTCTCTTAAGCAAAAGCCTATTATCCCCAGCCAGATTTTGATGTTTCTGTCTCTTAATTATATCACCTCTCTTAAGCAAAACTCTATTATATCCAGTCTGGGTCTGATGTTTCTTTCTCTTAATTGTATCTATATTTATCACCTCCCTTAGGCAAAAACCTATCATATCCAGCCAGGGTCTGATGTTTCTTTCTCCTAATTGTATCCACATTTATCACCTCACTTATGCAAAAGCCTATTATATCCAGCCAGGGTATGATGTTTCTTTCTCCTAATTGTATTATCATTTATTACCTCGCTTAGGCAAAAAACATTGGGCACGATGTAAAAAGAATAGATCCTGATAAAGAAAGATAGACACTGAAAATAAATTTAATGACATTTCAACCATCAATGAAATTCCTGCACTTTTAAAGTTTATTGTTATTCCTGCAACTTTGGAATTAAAAAAAAAATTGAGGAAATCCTTTAGTTTTGATACACTTCAACTATTGCTTACCTTGGTACAAGTAATAATACATCATCAAGTCATTGTGAATGAATAACATTTTAATGATGTAATAACAACTGTGGACATGAAGGCAGTTTAAAATGGCTCTTATTTACATCTGCTGTATTTTTCCATCATATGATGTAAAAGAACATGGATGCCCCGATTAAAGACAGGTGGTCTTTCATTACAGGTCATCACTTTATGTAACACATTTGATCTTTAATTAAAAATCTTGCCCCAGTTTCATTAATCTTCTCAAAACTTCTTTCTCAAATTTAGATTTTTGAATATCTTTGGTTGGTAACAATGAATTTTTCATAGCATATTCAGGAGGCACCAGAGAACAAAATACAGTCATAATATCTCAAAATTTCCCGATGAGAGTCTTGCTTTGTCTCTTTGCAAAATGTTGAGGATTTCCTTGAATTTGAGGAATTCCTCAACTCTTTCATCAAGAATAAAAAGTTCTCGATGTGTTCAATTTTATAACTAACGTGTGATTTTGCATCCTTTCCACTATCTCTACCTCTGACAAAAATACTGATATTGTTTGAATTATCATAAGCAAGATAATGCAGAATCTCAATTTGAGGAGAAATACTGAGAAATTTAGTGAAACTGGGACCTGATCTTTCAAGACAGGTGGCCTTCCAAACAATGGTCCTTCCAGTTAGGTCTTACTCTATTTGTAAGCTATGAAGTAAAGGATGATCACTGGCAAAATTTACGGATACAATTTTGTAAAAATTTATATTTTTCACATAGCTAAGGGTTCAGGCAATCCAAACTCACAACAACATACACAGGTTGGTGCGCATTTTTGTGCACTACTCTTAGTTGAATATCTATCCCCAAGTATGGGTCATTATATAAAAAAGAAAGAGGAAAAATACCATGTCACTAATTGGCCGTAAAATAATGAGTACTGTAGTGGTCTCAATATTTGCGGTTGTCTAAAATAAAAATGACATTTTCGTGGGTACTTAAATTCATGGATTTACCTATCAAAGCCTGTATATTTGCAGGTATTTAATTTCATGTGTCAGCCTCTACAAAGACCAAAAATAAAGAAAAAATACTATGCCAACAACAAACGTCAGTGGCTTCAATGGTTAAAACAATACTATCACCTGTACGAGCACCAATCAAACTTCTGTCAAGATCAATCATTTATTTGTTTTCATCTGAGTGCTAAACATCAAAAGGAAGCTGACAGCCAACAACACTAAGCTAATTGGTTATTAAATCACATGTGTATGATCTCTTACTTAAAACACTGTCCATAAAGTTGCACCATCAGTACTTTCAGATGACAATGCTGTCAATACAGTGGCTAAAGAGTGGTAAAATTCAACTGAGGTCCCCGTCGATTTCGATATTGTCGCATTCCACATGTGAATCAAACGCATGACCCTTTCTCAATGCAGTTAAAAGGTAGTGTCAATATCTGATGTGTTCAGTCAATATCTGAGGTGTTCAGTCAATATCTGAGGTGTTCAGTCAATATCTGATGTGTTCAGTCAATATCTGATGTGTTCAGTCAATATCTGATGTGTTCAGTCAATATCTGAGGTGTTCAGTCAATATCTGATGTGTTCAGTCAATATCTGATGTGTTCAGTCAATATCTGAGGTGTTCAGTCAATATCTGATGTGTTCAGTCAATATCTGATGTGTTCAGTCAATATCTGATGTGTTCAGTCAATATCTGAGGTGTTCAGTCAATATCTGAGGTGTTCAGTCAATATCTGATGTGTTCAGTCAATATCTGAGGTGTTCAGTCAATATCTGAGGTGTTCAGTCAATATCTGAGGTGTTCAGTCAATATCTGAGGTGTTCAGTCAATATCTGAGGTGTTCAGTCAATATCTGAGGTGTTCAGTCAATATCTGAGGTGTTCAGTCAATATCTGATGTGTTCAGTCAATATCTGATGTGTTCAGTCAATATCTGAGGTGTTCAGTCAATATCTGAGGTGTTCAGTCAATATCTGATGTGTTCAGTCAATATCTGATGTGTTCAGTCAATATCTGAGGTGTTCAGTCAATATCTGATGTGTTCAGTTAATATCTGAGGTGTTCAGTCAATATCTGAGGTGTTCAGTCAATATCTGAGGTGTTCAGTCAATATCTGAGGTGTTCAGTCAATATCTGAGGTGTTCAGTCAATATCTGATGTGTTCAGTCAATATCTGATGTGTTCAGTCAATATCTGAGGTGTTCAGTCAATATCTGATGTGTTCAGTCAATATCTGAGGTGTTCAGTCAATATCGGAGGTGTTCAGTCAATATCTGATGTGTTCAGTCAATATCTGAGGTGTTCAGTCAATATCTGATGTGTTCAGTCAATATCTGATGTGTTCAGTCAATATCTGATGTGTTCAGTCAATATCTGAGGTGTTCAGAGCCCATCAAAGTGTAAGCCTGCCTCATGTACAAAACAACTTCAACCACCAGACTTTACAATAAATAAAGACTACAAAGAAGAATTAAAATCACACTGGTATGCTAAACAGGTCATGAAGACCGCCAGAGAAAAGGAAGATGTCACTGGTGAAGATCAGGGTACTGTATTAGGGGACCTTAAAACCTCATCAATCAAGCTGATTCATGATGAATGGATAACTGTGGCTCACACGCAATGTGTGAAAGATGGGACCTAATTATCCATGGCTCTGAAAAAGCTAGACTTTTGTTTAATTCAACAATTTAAAGATTATTTTCCTGACGAACATTTGTGTGTACCAGCAGACTTGATTGACACAATGTTGATTCAGTCGTTTGTCTGAAAATCTGTGAAATGTGAGCTTGAATATTCTGCTGTAATTAGTGTATATACACAGTGTTTCATTAGTGTATATACACAGTGTTTAATTAGTATTTGTGTGATAAGTAATAGTTCTAGTATTTTACAGTCTCGTTCATTTGGATTAAAAATGCATGGATGAAATGAGATGTGCTTTCAGGTGGATTTAAATTTTACAACACTTTCACTTGAATGGTGATATAACTGAAAAAGTATTAAATCTAATTTTCACATACTAGTATCATTTATTATTCTTTCTTTCATTTTCAGTAATACTAGTGTTTGAAAACCTTATGCTTTTTCTCATTTCTCTCTATCCTTACTTATCTCACAACGTGTCAATTTAAGGCAGTTAGTGGAAATTACAGCTAACTAAAAGCTAATATTTTATTACCAGATTACAGTATTGAAATTGATTTATCAAAAAGCTTTGTTGATCACAAAGAATTTTTCAGTAAGAAATTGGGAGGTGGGACTTCTTCATCACATGTGGCTAATTTTTTATTGGGTCTTTAAATTCATGGTTTGGGGCAATAATGATATCCACAAACGTTGGTACCCCACAAAAATTAGTGAAACCAAAATATTTATAAATTAATAAAATTTGCACATGTGAAAGATCACAGACTCCTCTTATCAAATACACAACAAAAGGTTATGTTGCTGAGTTAATTTGTTCCGTATGACACAATAATTAAGATAATTAAGATCAAATCAATAATTAAGATCAAATCAGTTTTCTGCAACAAAAAGCTGGATATGTCACTGTCACGGAATTGTATAAACCCCTTTTATTAAATACATGTACTCGGGTTTAGTTTTTCATTGTAACAATGATACCCGAGAGAGAGTTATGTATATTTTACAATATTTCGAAACAGTGAGTTCGGTTCACCCCATGCCGTACGTGCGAAGTGCTTTCGATGGGAAAAACCGAATGCATCAAGCATATGGACGATGTAGAGCTGCATCGTCTGTGTATAAATGCCTCACCGTAAGACTAAATCTTTACATTACGGAACGTCTTGTCAGTGAGCATTCTACTTAAGGATTTGCACGTCTTCAGCTGTAGAGGTAAGTAAATTATTGATTAATTTATGGTGTATATTTTCTATGTAGCTTCGGCTTGCGTAGTACAATGCAAATATTTTCTATTCTTGTTTGTTCTTAATAAGAGCTTTATATTAGCAATATAAAGTGGCATTTTTAGGAAACGTTTAGTACCATAAGATTCTTATCGGACACGTGTAATTTCACTTCTGAACTTGTTTATTGCTTTGTAATGTTGTGCCGATAATGTAATTTGTATAACTTACCATATATAATGTCATTACATGTTATCGTATATGCCAGTGTCAATCATACTACACGGTGTTAGATTTATTTTCAGCTGATCAGAGTTGACGAGGTCCCAGCTATAGAGGGGACAATGGAAGTTGACTATAGCAGCTGTAAAGCTAACCATAGCAGCCGTAGAGCTGAATAAACAGTGTGTTGCTTGAATACCAGGTGATCGGGCGTTGCTGACCCATTGGTGGGCGTGGATCGCTTGATTGACCAGTGCGACTGGCAGCCAAGTATGCTAGTGATGGAGTGGTTTTGAGTCACTCCATATATGTAATCTTCTAGCCGTGGGCTAATTTTGGGTTTTTGTGATACCCAGTGGTTTGGGAGTGTAAATTTATTTTGCATGATATCTATCCCATTTGTTTGCACCACATTTTATTATTTGAATAAAGTGCCTCATGTTTCATTATTTGAGGGTATACATTTTTGTATATGAGTAAAATACATCATTTTTGCTATCTGAGTAAAACACATCATTCTTTTCGTCGTCTGAGATTACTGTGAATCATGAGCCTTTTCCATTGCACTGTGTATTTATTTATTTGTATTCATATTTGGGTTACATTATTAGGTTCGTGCGGATTATGTTAATTTGTCCAATATTTGGACCCTATACACGCAGGTGTTAATCATAACCCTTCTTCCCATTCAAGTCATTCATCAATAAACATTGCATTTTTATCACCATCAACAGTGTTCTGTTATAAATCCGAAATCCAACCCAGTTATCTTGTTACAGTCACAATTACAGAAAACACTCCATATATCAATAGAATCAGTGGCTACCAACTCTTTGATCTAAATGGATTAAAGTATAATGTAATGATCTCAGTTCTTTTAGGGTGGAAAAAAATGTATTGGGGGCTTTTATAAGTTGCTAATCCTCTAGCTTAGCTTAATTGTCAAACAATTGCATAGGTACCGCTTGATATATTTAATGCATTACCAAGTCAGTGTGAGAAAGGGACAGCTTATTATTATTCATGCTATACAAGTGAGCACTAATTCTATGTAACCAATGAAATACATAGAACAGAAATAGTACTGTTCCCCATTCATAGGTCATGTGCTTTGCTTTGTACACAAAGTTTATAGCTTTCGATACAATTAAGTAGATGATCTTCATAAGGTGGAGGGACCTACAAATGGAGACCCAGCAGGGGACTGAGTATTAATAATTAACCAGTGTATTTCAAGAACTTCAAAATGAAAATGCCGCATTTCATCAGCGGGCCTAAAATTTCTTTCACAAATTAGATAACACTATTTTGCAGACAGGCACAACAGGCAACTCACTTTGAATACAGGAGGGGCCCAATCAAGATTGAGAGAGGCCCCGGGTGTTGGCTATCCAATATTTTGAGTTCTGGTTGATTTTACAAAAGCGTACGACCTTAAATTTCTTTGTGGTTTCAAAGATCTTACAATGCACCTGTCAGGGGTATGTTTTACTGCTGTGACCGGAAAACTGTTTTACCTCTAACTGTTGCTGAGGTGTGTTGGAGACCTTGGCTATGATGAGAAAAAATGGACTTATGTTTAGAATTCAGCTAAACCGAGGTCACTAAGACATCTGAGCAAGATTAAGGGCAAACCAAATTTCTGGTTGTACATGCTAAAATACACCCTTGGTTTATTTTTACAAGACTATATTCTTATACAAATATCTACCACTAACCTGCTACAAGCTCCTCAAATGCCTTAACATCTGCAGCTGAGGGTTCCTTAGAGTAATCTGTGCCTTCAAACACGTACATGCTCTGGGGTGCTTCGTTTTCCCCCTCCTCCTCATCTTCAGCCTCTTCCTCCTTGCCCATGGGCTGAAATTAGAGTATTCTTTAGAACACTCCATTAAGAGAGGTCTAGCTTACCCAAATATAGTGGGTGCTAATACTCTCTGCCTCTGATGAACTCCCACTGCTCCTGGCAATGTCTACTCAGCCTTTCCTTCTGCCTCTTTCCCCAGCATCACCAAGGTACCGCATTGAAATCATTATTTTCTATTAGATCCTTGTTTTTACTGTATTTATAAATTGAATGTGTTCTTGTGTGTACTTATAAGACACTTATTCTGTGATACATGACCCTTTTTGCAAAAAGATGCCCCTTTCCAGTAAAAGAATTTTTAAATGGTTAAAAAATGTCCCTTGTCTATCCCCCTATAAAAGAAACTCTACTTACAGCATGGCTTTATATGTAAACATCTTTTCCTATTAAACAACACTCTCCATCAAATAAAAAAAATAAAGAATTTAAAAATGTTAGTGATACTGGCTGTCATGATCAAACTAAAGCAAAGGTGTATTTAGATCCATTAGGTGAAATCAAACTTTTGTTTGTTAATCATAATCTTTTTGTGTCAGACAATTCTTTAAAAATAATTCTCTATTAAAATGTTTCCTTTAAGGGCCATATATACAGGCTCTAGACACAGATAGTGAAAAATGTTCACAGATCAGTTTTACCAGTGAGTGGATTTCAGTGGTCTCTTGCTATAACAAACTTTGCTACTAGGAATACTCCGATGTAATGAACACTCACTTTGGATTCTGAAATACACATGTAACTACAGAATACCATGAATCAATTTATTTTTGTAGGTATTAACTTTTTTTTAGCTTTTTTAAAAAAATTACATTTTTGTATGTACTTAAATTTATGTATGGGGAAAGAGATAATTGTCTGTACAGACAGATCATTGTTTGTTGAGTCTTTAAATTTGTGGTTTGTTGAAACCACTATATCCAAAAAAATTGGTACCATTCAACAGTATGTCAAAATAATGAATGCTTCATCATTACAAACACTCTGAACGGACCCTATTTAATTAATTACTGAAGAGGACCACTGTAATTTTTAATAAACAATACCTCTG
Source organism: Margaritifera margaritifera (assembly GCA_029931535.1). NCBI lineage: Eukaryota > Metazoa > Mollusca > Bivalvia > Unionida > Margaritiferidae > Margaritifera > Margaritifera margaritifera. The sequence goes on from JAQPZY010000942.1 coordinate 586,950, forward strand.
ACTTGCTTGGCCCTGCAACTGCTGCCTCATCGAGTTGCCATTCTCCATCAACAGTCGGACCTAAAATCTTTGTGAAGTCTACATCTGCATTGCAAGAATTCTCTTCATTCAGCAACTCATTCACTCCAAACTTCAGAATGTCTTGCAGCTGCAAATATGAATTGACATTATTATAATTATTATTATTATTATTACTACTAATCCTATCATTAGTGATTAGCTCCCATTTTCCCAATTTGGTTCTGCGCTGTAAGAAATGCCCTGCCAACACTGACCTTGACATTTAATATAATTGGTGACTGATCATGACTGAGCTTTGCAACTAACCTTGACCTTGTCATCTGTGATCAGATCCTGCCTGCCCTGTTTGGACACACCCAGTGAGAACTGCCCTTCTTCAATGACCTTCTCTGACAGTTTGAGCTTCATCTCTGCTCTCTTCATAATGATCTCTTCAACTGTGTTCTGACCAATTAGACGGATAATCTTCACAGGCCTGCAAAACAAAGATATAACTAATGTGGTACAAATAAAGTTTGCTTTTTAAATAAATTATCACAGGAAATAATCAGCTCCTAAAATGCCAACATTTAGCATTACAGGTGCTGTCCACTTGGAGAATGGCTTTGAGATAATGGTATCTGAACTGATGCTGAATAAAATGGTCTGGAATTTTAAGTTTTGGAACAACTCAACCATTTTTAGTCAAATTTGAGAAATGTTGTGTGTGTGTAAACTCAAGCAAATTTAGCAACTGTTACACAGTGACCTGGGGCTAGAAAAGGAATGTAGAAGATTCCCCTGACCTTGTCTGTCCTATCCTGTGGGCTCTAGCTGCAGCCTGCAGATCATTCTGTGGGTTGAAATCACTGTCTACAAATATTACAGTGTCAGCTCCTGTCAAGTTTAGCCCCTGTCCTCCTGAAAAGAGAATTGAAATGCTTCTTTTGTCAATCACAGCAAAGCAGGTCTGTATGAATAGTGATTTTAAATAAGCTCATGGTGACTGCACAAATAACATTCCACAAATTCTACATATTAGGGGAAAATCAGATGTCTCACTAATGGTGTGAGAGAAATTTGCAGAATTTTTCAGTTAAATTTCTTAAAATGAATCTTTACTAAACAATATTACATTTTACAGTGTAAAAATTCTTATAGGAAAAATCACTGTTAATTCTTAGTAATAAAAATATCTGCAAGTTGTATCTATGGCAACATTATACATTATCTTAATTTATTTTAAAAGAACAAGTGATTATAATAGTGACCAAATATGTCAAACCTTTCTGAAAAATCTGCAAACGTATCATTTCTAAAACAATGAAACAATGAAATAATCTGAAATCTGCTAAAAAAATCTGTAAGTGTTGTTAGCCTGTATTCTTGTATAATAGCATCTGCAGCTTACAAATTTTAAAAGAATAGAAAAAAAAACATCTTCATTACTTTCAAATATCTCATTCAGACTCAAGGTTTTTAAATTCCTGTGTCAGCCATAGCAAAAGAGTTGTAACACATTTTCATCTAAATTCCTGTGTCAGCCATAGCAAAAAAGTTATAACACATTTTCATCTAAATTCCTGTGTCAGCCATAGCAAAAGAGTTGTAATGCACTTTCATCTAAATTCCTGTGTCAGCCATAGCAAAAGAGTTGTAACACATTTTCATCTAAATTCCTGTGTCAACCATAGCAAAAGAGTTGTAACACACTTTCATCTAAATTCCTGTGTCAGCCATAGCAAAAGAGTTGTAACACACTTTCATCTAAATTTCTGTGTCAGCCATAGCAAAAGAGTTGTAACACACTTTCATCTAAATTCCTGTGTCAGCCATAGCAAGAGTTGTAACACACTTTCATCTAAATTCCTGTGTCAGCCATAGCAAAAGAGTTGTAATGCACTTTCATCTAAATTCCTGTGTCAGCCATAGCAAAAGAGTTGTAACACATTATCATCATTATACTGTACATATCTGATATCTCCATGTGTAGCATTTTACATAGCTGACTTTTATCTTAAGAAAACTCAGTTTGGTGATGATTCTCTTTAAAATTACTTGATAAAGTGACAAGTTAAGTATGGATAACAAATTAACATGAGCAAAGTTTAAACACTTGCTGCAACACTCAGAAAGAATTCAAAACCTCAGACTTTTGCAAACTTACAAAATAAGTTTCAAAGGGAACACCATAGTAACCATTACTAAACAGATGAGCTCTCATGCTATTGGCTTTTGGATTCAAAATATTCCCTTATGTTTGGAAAAGATTTCAACTTAGAAGATTGTGTAAACTCCCTATATTCATACCTGCTTTTGTGCTCAATAGGAAAACAAAAGTTTCCTCATTTTGGTTAAAATTCTGAACAGCCAGAAATCTCTCCTCTCCTCTGACTGAACCATCCAGTCTCTCATAGGTGTAGCCTGAAATAAGTTTTATGAAAATTACTCACATATAAGTCAGATACAACAACAAACTGCACAGACCCAGATCTCCCATTGCATAATGTGCCAGCTGATCTGGGTCTGTGCAGTTTGTTAACACTACAGCCCCTGATCTGCAAGCACATTATGCAATGGCAGATCAGGGTCTATGTTCTTTGCAGTTGGACCCAACTTATATGCAGATATATACAGTAATATGGATCATTAAAACTGGCTTGATTTCTTCATGAGGCAGGGTGCTACAGTTGTATCACTACTGTAACAATACAGTGAAAACCTCTATATAATGGACAGTCAACGTCATGACAAATTTGTTCTTTATATACAGACAAAAGACCAGGAACACAACATGAGGTTCATGAAATGATGTCAATAATTCCATTTGCTCTTAAGGGTTATCATTATCATCTCTATACAATTTGTTTGGGAAGGGCCTTAAACAGAAGAACTTCTGTTGGAAAACCACAGTTTGGAGAAGATGGGGATTCAAGGGCCATAACTCTTCTAAATGATGACATGGTATACTGGAAATCCAATTCATTCAAGGTCTCATCAATATAAAGGTGCATAATAACTCTGGCTGAAATACAACATTCCTTACTAAAGTTATGCTGAATAAAGCAAACTTTGGAGCATGAGCAACAAGGGACATAACTCTCCTAAATGATAATGTGGGACACTTGAAATTAAACTCATTCAAGGTCTCATCAATATAAAGGTTAGTAGTGATGGAAAAAGGTCAATAACTCTGTCAAAACTTGGCCTGAGAAGATGAAACTTTTAAAAGGTACATCTACATGTAATAAGCAATTTGCCTTCCAAATGGCATCCAATTATGTGTAAAGGTTGCAAAGCTATGCTGGTTACAAGCAACATCCCATGTAAAGACAAGAAGTTAAACTGGCAAGAGCCATAACAAGACAAAATACATAAAAGGCACATCTAGGCCAACACATCAGAATATACTGAATGGTTCCTGAGCTATGCTGGTTACATGGATCTGCTTAAGTGATGTAATTTGTACTGAAAAAGGGTAATAACACCATCAAAATTGAACCTGACAAGATGAAACCTTTAAAAGGCATATCTACATGTAAACAGGCAATTCACCTACAAAAATGGCATCCAAATATGTGTAAGGATTGCTGGGCTATGCTGGTTACAAGAAGTGTGAATGGATGGACCGATGGTCTAACAGACAGAAAGATGGACAGAAAAAGTGATTACGATAGGGCTTCAGCATCTCAAAGTGGGGCTCTAATAAAGGTTTGAAAATTTATATATTAGCTATAATTCACTTCTAAATTGTTATTTTCTTATAGCCTACTACTTGTAATGTAATTTTGTTGAAACAATATGTCACAAGCTACAAATGGGAGAAAACCCAAGAAAATTCCAAAGGCTTTACCTCTGTATCCCATATAGTCTTGAAGAATATCTAACATGTGTGTCATCTGTGAGAACATCAAGATCTTGTGACCAGTGGACTTGAGGTATTTCAGGAGACAGTCAATGAGTATCAGTTTTCCACTACTTTCCACAAGGTGTTCTCCAAGTTCAAATGGCTCGGGCTCCACACCTTAAATGGGTGTAAGAGAATTGCTTAAATATATAAACAGAGAAATAAACTGTTTTGTTAGTATTAGTTGTCATTCCTCTGACCATGACCTTTTATGCCCAAAGATCACATGGGATCTTCCATGTCACCATGGGCTTGAAGTACACTAAAACGTGCTTTTTAATTAACCCCTCAGGAATACCACTACCACTATCACTTTGTTGTAGCTGCAATTTGTTATATACCTACTATAATGTATGTATTATAATTCATCAGGTATCTAAATCCATTTTGAATTAACTGTATCTGTGTTTGTACTAACCATGTTTTACTGTAGTTGAGTCAATCCTCAGATTGAGTACAAATGTTTATAATCTATACTAGTCCAATAAATCATCCCCCAAACTTTCATTGGTATGTTGGTCATTTGGGATTTGATCTCACCTATTAATAAAACATTGCAATTATTGCAGACAGATATGTCCACAACTCAAAAGTGCACATATTGACTGTTTTTAAATACTTATCTGTATTTCTTGAACTTGAGTTATGATCAGTGATCTGTACAGCATATTTCCATATCAAATCCAATCTTTGACGACTTGTAAATCCATTCTGAATCACAATACCCTACCTCCTGTTGCCATTTCTAATTACCAGGCTAAATTGGTAGATAAGCAGCTGTTCCATCAATATTAAGCACCTAATCCAATGCAACTTTGTTCATTCAAAATGGTCATTTTGGTCATGTAACTAAAGTGTCTGTTGATCTGTTATGTCACTATAATCATGGTTCAACAACATGCCAGCTTACAAAATGGATGGATTAATTGACAGTGTCCTGAAAAATTTGGGTTACGATATAAAATTAATCTGTCCGTGAAAAAAATCATCTATACGTGCACTTATTTGTTGTGGACAAATCTGCTGGCAATAATTGCCATGTTTTTTCAATAGGTGAAATCAGGCCAAAACCACCAACATACAACCATATGTCTGGGGGCTGATTTATCAGACTAATTTTATATGCATGCATTAACACCCTAGTAACTGAACCACAAAATGTGAACATAAGTGAAGACCATTCTCACAACTTAACTCAAACAAGCCCCATTCTGGGCTAGGATAACTTTGAAAGGTTTTGATAATGACACAGCCTAGTTTGATACCTGTAATTTTCCCATCATAGGTCATCGCATGATGATAAGCCCATCTCCACTTAGCAATTTTTTCTTGGGGGGGGGGGGTCCAATAAAAGCCATTTCCCTAATTCTCACAAAATGTATGAAGCAGATCCCTTAGGCTTATCATTGAACAAAAACTGTATCAATCTCATCACATGAAAAGTAACTCAATGCCAAATTGAACTAAAACCCAAAGAAATCATTTGAGTGATGTTCATGACATTACAATGAAACAAACCAAGGTCTAAAATAAACATAACTAAATTAAGTCAGATAGCTCATTGATCATAGATTATGAATGCTGGCTGTCTGGTAATGCATGACAAGAGTGAAAACTACCAGTATAGGGGATCAAATATTTGCAGGCATTTTATGATTTAGACTTGAAAACTCCTTGATTCAGACATAAACAAACAAATTCCAGGAACTGATATCCCCACTTTTCATTGGATGTAGTGAAGTGTAGTTTTGTCAAGGAAAGGGATAGGCGACAATTTTGATATAGCAAATTAGTTAGGACACATTTGTAAAGGGAGACTACTGATGACATAGAACACAACTGATAATAGAACCTAGGTCTCATCAATATAAACATGCACACAAAAAGTCCAACATTCAGCAGTCATAGCTCTACTAAATGATGATATAGGAAGCTGATAAGTTATATCAATAAAGAGCCGTATATACATTGTTCTTGAAATCCAGTAATAGTTAAATTAATTATTGTATGCAATCAAAAGTGGGTTAGTCCAACAATCAGGGTCTACAACTGTGCTAAATGATGATGCAGATTGAATGCTGAAAAATCAAACTAAACTAAGGTGCCATGAATATAAAATTGCATACCAAGGGAATTATTGGACAGAAAGGAAAGGTAGGGAGACAACAATCAGGGACCATGACTTCACAAAAAGATAGTGAGACAACAATCAGGGACCATGACTTCACAAAAAGGTAGTGAGACAACAATCAGGGACCATGACTTCACAAAAAGATAGTGAGACAACAATCAGGGACCATGACTTCACAAAAAGATAGTGTTGCCAGCTAAACATATACCTAATCAACACTGACAATCAAAATGAGTTGAGGTCTCATTAATATCAAGCTGCCTACTAAATTTGTCTGCAATCCAACAAAATAATCATTCATGTGCAGAAATTAAAGTGGGTAAGTCTGACTGTAAACCAAATGACACAGAATGCTTACAACAGAACCCAGGTGTGGTCTCATCAATATCAAGCTTCATACCAAAGTTGGTTGAAATTCAGAATTAATTGAGTTACTGTGCAATAATGAAAGTGAATGGATCTGACAATAAGGGAATATAACTTCACAAAATAATGATGCAGAATGCGAAGGTTCCATGAATATCAATCTGTCTATGAAATCCAATCATCAAGAAAGGAGTTGTTGTGCAGAAATTAAATGACGATGTAGAATGCTAACAATCAAATTCAGCCAAGCTGCCTATACAATTTGGTCAAAATCCAATAATAATCATGGGAGCTATTGTGCAGAAACGAACGTTAATGGGTTGCTAAACAAGGGCTGTAACTCCAATAAATGATGTGGAACACTGACAATCAAACTCAGTCAAGGTCTCATAAAAATCAAGCTGCATGCCAACTTTGGTTGAAATCCAAAAATAATTAAGGGAGTTATTGTGCAGAAACAGAAGTGGGTGGGTCTGATAATCTGGAGCTATAACTCCGCTAAACGTTGATGCAGAATGCTGACAATCAAACAAGCCAAGGTCTCATCAATATCAAGCAACATACCAGATTTGGATGAAATTCAATAATAATGGGTTTATGATGCAGAAATGAAAGTCAGTGGGTCCAACAATCAAGGGCTATAACTCTGCTAAATGATGACATAGAAGGCTGACAATCAAATTCGTTCAAGGTCTAATCAATATCCAGCCAAATACTTAATTTGGTTTTAATCTAACTGGACAAACTGACAGGTAATGTCCCACAAGTGACTAACTTAATGTTGTTTCCAGGCAGACAGACAAACTGACAGGCACTATTTAATGTCTCACAAGTGACTAACTTAATGTTGTTCCAGGCAGACAGACAAATTGACAGGTCCTATTTAATGTCCCACTAGTGACTAGCTAAATGTTTTTTCCAGGCAGACAGACAAACTGACAGACCCAATTTAATGTCCAACAAGTGACAAACTAAAGGTTGTTTCAGCACCCACATTTATTCAGCTACACTGAGAGTGATACAAAATATAAAATGATGACAGTATTTTTTAATCATGGTATATGGATCTATGACTGGTGCATTCCTCTACTTGCTGTTAAATGCAGCTTCAACTAGTCAGACATAATTATCAACCCCACACTTCCCATCCTGTATCATGCATTCAGGACATACATTTTTCTGAAAAACATTCCACTGAATATGACATTTCATCAAAAAGGACATTTTATCATATATCTGAAAATTGTCCCATTTGAGAAAATAGAAAAATACAACAATAAGTGACATGGTACACTAATAGCAAGTTCTTCAACAATGTAATGAGTATTATTTTTTGACAAAAATCTGTAGACAAATCAAAATTAAACAAGTGCTCTGCAGAACCTACTGTCTTACACAGTGGTGGCACAAGGGATGGGGGGGGGGGGGGGGACAATTGCCCCCAGGTGCCAGGCAAAGGGGGGCACCATCAGAAGCTTCTTTTTTTTTTGCAGCTGAAATTTTCATAGTATTCCACCTCACCTTAGTGTTACGAGGACAATTCTTGATAAAACTTATATTTAGGAGAGGGGGGTGAAGGGAGGTTGGCAACTTACATAAAAAATGTTCTCTGTGGCAATGTTGGGGCGCCACTAAAGAACATTTACCCCCAGGTGCCTGGGTAGGGGTGCCACTAAAGAACATTGCCCTGGGTGCCTCAAACCCTCATGCCACCACTTGTCTTACCTGGATCCATGCAATGGTATACGCCACCCCACCCCTGTATCTTACTTTTAAAAAATCCAACACAAAGCCTTATCTTTAATAATGACAATGTCTCTGCCTTCATTGTCACAGGAAAACTGATAACTACGTCACACCAAGCTTGTCCAGTTGAGACACACATTTTTAACAACGTCTCATCAAACTTATGCAGGTGAGACAAAAATTGCCATTTTTCATGAAATGTGACTTTGACAAACTGATGTGCACCAATGGGTATCAGGATTTATATATTTACAACCCATTACCTATCTTCAGAAAGAGTGAATTGTGACAGAAGGTTGCCTAAAATTCATTGTGAAAAATAGAGTATCAGAAGAAAACAAGTAACATCAGAGGGAAGGTGGATTTAACAGATGTACTGCCTCAATCCTCTTTACTGGGCTAGAACAGAGTGGTACATTGGTCTGTGGCCTAAACAAGGGTTGAACCTCAATGATTTGAAGAAGACTCAGTGCTTAGTAAAAGACTCTTTATAGCCCCTGAAGAATCAATGATTTATCATATGGTTGAAATAGATTTCAACTCTAATAGTAAAAGAATCTTTATAGCCCCTGAAGAATCAATGATTTATCATATGGTTGAAATAGATTTCAACTCTAATAGTAAAAGACTTTATAGCCCCTGAAGAATCAATGATTTATCATATGGTTGAAATAGATTTCAATTGTAATAGTAAAAGACTCTTTATAGCCCCTGAAGAATCAATGATTTATCATATGGTTGAAATAGATTTCAATTGTAATAGTAAAAGACTCTTTATAGCCACTGAAGAATCAATGATTTATCATATGGTTGAAATAGATTTCAACTCTAATAGTAAAAGACTCTTTATAGCCCCTGAAGAATCAATGATTTATCATATGGTTGAAATAGATTTCAACTCTAATAGTAAAAGACTCTTTATAGCCCGTGAATGATTAATGATTTATCATATGGTTGAAATAGATTTCAACTGTAATAGTAAAAGATTCTTTATAGCCCCTGAAGAATCAATGATTTATCATATGGTTGAAATAGATTTCAACTGTAATAGTAAAAGATTCTTTATAGCCCCTGAAGAATCAATGATTTATCATATGGTTGAAATAGATTTCAACTGTAATAGTAAAAGATTCTTTATAGCCCCTGAAGAATCAATGATTTATCATATGGTTGAAATAGATTTCAACTCTAATAGTAAAAGAATCTTTATAGCCCCTGAAGAATCAATGATTTATCATATGGTTGAAATAGATTTCAACTCTAATAGTAAAAGACTCTTTATAGCCCCCGAAGAATCAATGATTTATCATATGGTTGAAATAGATTTCAACTCTAATAGTAAAAGACTCTTTATAGCCCCTGAAGAATCAATGATTTATCATATGGTTGAAATAGATTTCAACTCTAATAGTAAAAGACTCTTTATAGCCCCTGAAGAATCAATGATTTATCATATGGTTGAAATAGATTTCAACTGTAATAGTAAAAGATTCTTTATAGCCCCTGAAGAATCAATGATTTATCATATGGTTGAAATAGATTTCAACTGTAATAGTAAAAGATTCTTTATAGCCCCTGAAGAATCAATGATTTATCATATGGTTGAAATAGATTTCAACTGTAATAGTAAAAGAATCTTTATAGCCCCTGAAGAATCAATGATTTATCATATGGTTGAAATAGATTTCAATTGTAATAGTAAAAGAATCTTTATAGCCCCTGAAGAATCAATGATTTATCATATGGTTGATATAGATTTCAACTGTAATATATTTTACCCACCATCAAAGAGGTAAGGATGGTTGACACATTTCCTCAGCTGCATCAAAATGTTCATAAGACTTCTGGCACCACCTAAATAGCTGCTGCTGCTGCTGCTGACATCAAATGCATCTGCAGTGAAGATTTAAACTTACACTGACATCTAGATTTTTTAACATGCAAGGTGAAACATGGCTCAAAACATTTTTGATACAAATAACATGATTATTCAAGAGTTATATAACGATTTATTTATGGGGAAAAGGCTTCCTGTAATGGTTAACAATTCAATTAAAGTAACTGTGGATCAAAACATTTTCAAATCAGCGACATAAAATGTTAGCAAATATTTGATTTCAACATATTAGCGACAGTAAATTTCAGCTAATTAACAATGTGAAAAACTAAATTTCTAGTGGTAATGGCTTGATGTTATCTAAAGAAATAAGATATGTACTTGCATGCTATGCTATGTAAACTCGCACAAAATGTGATTGCTTATTCCAACACCAGGGGACTGCAAATATTATGAATTGTTGCTGACAGAAAGGAATGTTTAAAAATATTATACCAAACATTTCTTAAAACTAAAATCCACCCATCCATCTACACATTCTGTTAATGTTCCTTTGCATAAAAGAGAACTTACAAGTTGGTGGTTATTATTATCTTATCCTGGTTCTGGGACTGTCCATCTGTCTGGACAGTCTTTGGCATTTATAGCAAACACATTATGATCTTTTAAACACAAAATTTTAATGTGAATAAAATTTGAGTGAAAAATTAGTTCACTCACTAATTGGAAAAAACTGCATACTTGCTAATAATTTGTGATTTACAGTAATCGTTCACTGATTGTACAAATTATATTCAATACTATGTAATTAGGAATACTGGAAGGTCCTTCAAAAGACAATTAAAGTGTTCTTCACCAGATATTAATCATCATCCACAAATGAATACAATCTAATACAGTATAAAGGAGCAAAGGGAAGAATGATGTAAATGAACAAGGAAAGAATGAAAGTGATGTAAATGAATAAGGGAAGAATGAAAGTGATGTAAATGAACAAGGCAAGAATAAAAGTGATGTGAATGAACAAGGGAAGAATGAAAGTGATGTATATGAACAAGGGAGGAATGAAAGTGATGTATATGAAAAAGGGAAGAATAAAAGTGATATAAATGAACAAGGGAAGAATGAAAGTGATATAAATGAACAAGGGAAGAATGAAAATGATGTAAATGAACAAGGGAAGAATAAAAGTGACATAAAGGAACAAGGGAAGAATGAAAGTGATGTTAATGAACAAAGGAAGAATAAAAGTGACATAAATGAAGAGAAGAATAAAAGTGATGTATATGAACAAGGGAAGAATGAAAGTGATATAAATGAACAAAGGAAGAATTAAAGTGATGTAAATGAACAAGGGAAGAATGAAAGTTACATCAATGAAGGGAAGAATGAAAGTGTCATAAATAAACAAAGGAAGAATAAAAGTGACATAAATGAAGGGAAGAATGAAAGTGATGTAAATGAACAAGGGAAGAATGAAAGTGATGTAAATGAACAAGAGAAGAATGAAAGTGATGTAAATGACACATATGAACAAGGGATGAAGCTGTAAAATAACTTTCCATTAATAGTATCCAGTGCAGATATTCTACCATTTTTTTTACTATTTATGCCAGACCAAGACAGTGAGTAGCAATTGAAGTGTAGACCAAAAACAGAACACAAGGACACAGCAAGACAGTGAGTAGCAATTGAAGTATTGACCAAAAACAGAACACAAGGAATTTTTAAGCCTACATATAAATATTTTGATGCTTTTTGATATTCAAAATACAATTTGTTCTATTTTGTAAATGCTTCAATCAAGAACATAAAAATCTTTGAATATATATATTAAAATATAGACATGATACACATCATATTGAAAAATCAAGTTAGTTCTTACTTAAAACACTTGTTAAAATGTTCAGTGTTCTAAATTTGGCCAAACCATGCATTTTTTACTGACCTTAACCTAGATTTAAAACTATTTTCAGTACCCATTTTAATTTTTTTTTTTTTTTTTTTTTTTGGGGGGGGGGATAACCTTTTTTTACAAAATGAAGTCAAACTAATATACACTGCATTTGTATCCATGTTGAGAAAAAAAATTCACCTATTATATGGGCCAAAAATGGCCATTACAGTATGTCTGTCCTAACAAACTGCATTCAAAATCAAACATGAGCATGCAAATAAAAAGAAAGGAAAATTTTGCATACCAATGTCTTTTGTAAGGATAGCTTTGTAAAGATCTCTTTGTAGCTTTGTTATTCCATGATATATCACAATCTCCGATTTCTTGGGCAGATCTTTCAGTACAGCTGACTTGGTCCTTCTTAGTAAGTATGGCTTTAGCAGCTTGTGTAATTTTGACACATCTGTAAATAAATGCATAAATGAGTTTATGAAAAATTCTTGCATCATTAAAATCATATTGTTTGAATAATTGACATGACATGACATTTCAGTCAAAACTGAGCACATTTTACACGAAAATTAAAGTACTGAAAACACTGATGGCTTGCAGGGTATAAGTGATATTAGTTTATATAAGATTAGACAGAAGAACACAACTCCAGACATATTGCTATTCATGGTCTTTTTTTACTTTCATAAACAGACTCTCTAAATAATCTTTATAATATTCTTCTAAATTTTCTTTTCTTTATATGTCCCTAGAGAATTTATGTCAACATTATAAACATCACTTGAGGAATTATTGTATTGATTTACTTTTAAAAGCATTTTCTACTACTGTTTCAAATATTACCATCAGTGGACAAAATCAAAGGAAGATAACTACTATAACGTCTAATCATTTACTCAAATTTGAGTTGCCCCCCTTGACATATGACTGACCTGAAAGGTCAGTGGATCTACACTTTATTACTAATTTTAGCAAGGCCATACAGTTTGTTACTATTATTGGTAATACAAACTATATTTGCTAAAAAAAAAGAATGGATACTATGCCATACAAATGGAGGGATTTAAATTCCTTCAAGAAAATAAATGGAAATTTGTTATTGGGTAATAGTATTTCTCCCATGGTAAGCCCAGGGGCCAAGCATTGTAATGTGAT